>CM047394.1:42016180-42616180 GCA_026123125.1 Chironomus striatipennis
TTAAAGCAAGAACTAGCTTTTAACTAACTTTAAAATTTTATGATTAACCCTAATAACCTTTACACTTAGTGTAATCCTTGAAATTAAAATTATAAATTTTAATGGACTTTTATTTCAAAATTATCGATGATATAAAAAATAATCATTAACATATACCCCAGTAACCAAGCGCAGAACGTTCTGAATTTCAGAAATTCTTTTTGCTTTCTTTACAAATCTTATCAAGAAAAGATATATGTAAGTTAAATTTTAACTATCTTTTTTCAGCTATCTAGATATTGAATTTTTGTAGTAAATTTTAAGAAAGCTAAAATAGGTTCAAACTTTATTAGCTTCTTGGAGACAGTGTTTAGCTATCTACGACAAGTAAACGCGTGAGAATTTTTCAGTCGAAAAAAAATTTCAAATTGATAAGTTCCGAATAAAAAATGTTAAGTAAAAAATTAGTTAAAAATGTTTAGTAATATTTAAAATTAAATAATGTGAAGTGAATTGTGAGTTGATGAGGAAATTTTCAAAAAAATCATCAAATTTAAGTGTTTTGTGCAGCTTTTTTTTAAATGGTGCTTTAGAAAAGTTGTAAGTTATTATTTATTTATGATAAAATTCAAAGAATTCATATAACCAAAGTATTCCATATGTATTACATTGACCTTCCTTAGGAACATGAATGGAATACATTAGGTCGATTTTGGTTACTAGGGAATCGTGCTTCTAATATATTTATTTGATATTTATGTAATTGCTTCAGCATTAATCATCTACTAATATCCTTTTTACAGCATTCTTTTCTTCTTTTATTTGTATTTTCAGGTTAATTATTTTTTCACGTTTTTTTTTCAGGACTTAAGTTTTCATTTAAAAAATATTTTCGGTGTTGATTTGATTTTTAAACTTTTTAGTTTACTGAATAAATTTTAATAAAACTAAATTATTAGACTTAACACATTTTAACGCATTAATTCATTAAAAATTTTAAATTCCAGCTGTATTTTATTGATTTTTTCAGCCCAACATTAGCTTGTTATAAGCTAACTATCAACAGTTATCTTAATGTTTGCTAAGCAAAGCTAGCTTTTAGCTAGTGTTTTTGATCCAGCCTTTATAAACTAATAGCTCTAAGAAGCTAGTTAATAGCCAGTTTACAGACTGTCTATATACTTGCTGCTAAATACTGTCTACTAGGGTCTGACACAGAAGTTATCTAGCTAGATGTAAAAGTTAGCTTTAAGTTAGGATGTAGAAAATTCGTAGCTAGCTGTAGCTTCGTCATAAACTAACTTTTGGTTACTGGGGATAGCTTTTCCACTTCAACTTCAAATCATAAATTAAAACTCAATAAAATGTTAAAGATCCTAGAATCATGAATGATTTTCTTCAAAGAGTAGGTAGTATATTAAATATTGACACAAACTTTTCCAAACTCTTATTTGAATAAAATAAAACTTTTATGTCTCTATTTGTATTAAAATGTCATGAATGACAAACGATTTATTCATTCAAATATCATTTCAAATGATATTTATTAAATTAAAATACATAAACTCTGTAGGTTGATTTTGAATGATTTTGCCTTTGAATGTTTCAATTAAATTTATCGTAGACCAAACAGGACGTTAGATAGTAATTGAAAGATAAAAGTCAAAGGATAAATATCAATTGAAGCATTTGAAATCAATTAACGCTTCTTCTTGCTTAGCTTTTAATCCTCTTATTATTCCAAAAAATTAAAAAAAAATCCTCAAAACTTTTTTTTCCTCTCTTTTCAGTGCCTTAAAAAATTTACGAAAAGATGGGAAAAATTTGTGTGGAATAAATATTTTTGATTAAAATAGATTTGAAACTCAAGAAAGAAGACAAAAAATTTGTGTGATATGAACACGAATTAAAAATATTTATATGAGAGCTCATAATTTTTTTTTTTGCTAAAAGTTTTTTTTTTTCTTTGTTTTCAAAATAGACGTGCCGAAAACATGAAATTAAGATTTGAGATGTTTTTAATTTACCTAAAGTGAGATTACATTGTAAAATATTTCTTTATCTAATTTTACTTTAAACAAGTTTTCAACTTGATTTTGTAGATTTTATGCCATTTGAAGGTAATTTATATTTTTATTTTTGATATTATTGTTATTATTAGGTTAACATAATTAATTATTTTAGAAATACTCACTCTTCAGATTTCTCCGAAACATTGTCTTTATCCTTCTTTTGACCTGAACTGCAATAATTTCCCATGTCTTTTGAGCTTTATTCTCCTTTTTGAATTGATAATTGTATCCTTAAGCAAACTTCTTTGTTTCAGAAGTCTGTATGTTCTCAATTAATTTAATTTGTGTGCAAATTGTGTGCTTTATACTTGATAGTTAATTAATTTACAGCAAGCTTAATGATAACTCATTCACATTCGTTTGTTATGCACAAATGTCTTGTTCACAAATTTTTGAAATTTTCATTTTTTCTTTACTTATTTTTTTAATCATTTTTTTTTGAGAAAGTAAACTGAAAATGTGGAAACCTGTGGAATATAAAAATATTTTTTAAGTTCAGACTGAAAATAGTTTAAGTATTTTTTTGCTAGGTTTATGGCGCATTTACTGAGTGAACAGAACTTTATGTGAAAAATTTCAAATTCAGTTTTGATTTAATTTTTTATCAAAGATTTTTCAATCATAAAAAAATTTTAATATTGAACGTTTCAACTTAAGTAAAACTTTACTAAGCATGGTTAAAGAATTCTTAAAAAGCTTTCAAAACGAGCTTTTTTTTTAAATTGATAAAATTTGATTTTCAGAATTTCACAGTAAAAAAATTGATTATTAAGCATGATTCCACAAAAAATCAGAATAAACGCTAAATGATGAGTTTGTTGAAAAATATAAAAATGAAAATTCCAATTAAAATTCTTCACATTTCACTTTAAGTGAGAAAATGAAATAATTCACAAGATTTTATTATCAAACACGTATGTGAATAATTCATTTCACGGTACTTTCTTTTTCCTTCACAAATATCTCTTATTTTTATTATGACAATATGATCACGACATAATAATGAAAATAATATCAATTATATATATTTTTTCTATCTACACATTTTGGCAAATAGCGTAAAGAGAGAAGAAAAAAAAAATCAGAAAGAATTTTTCAATTTTTTTCAATGTCAAATTTAAATTCAATTTTTCATGTCACTAAATGAATCTTGAACTAAATCCATTCATAATCAGTTATACAATAGATTACATGCAAATTTTCACTCTCATATTAATATATGACAGATTAATTTATTAAAAAAAATATTTTCACACAAACTTCCATCTCACGAAGCTAGCACAACAAAACTAACTTTGTATATAATATATCGAGGAATGAAGGAACGATATTCTCTCGCGCGTGAATGATTAAAAATGAAAAATCACATAAAAATTGTATGAGAAAAGAAAAACACTTTGCTTCGTAGTATTTTTTTCGCTCACTTTTTCCTCTTCACTCGCGCAAAAAAAAAAAGTCTTTACATCAAAAAAAAAAAAAAAAAATCTTCTTAAGTCACTAGTTTCTTAATTCTCTCACATTGTATGTACTAATATAAATCTGAGAAGTCGATTTGTTGCCATTAATTTGAATTTCTTAAATGTATTTTTATTATGAACAAATACAATCGTCATGTACTAATCTGTACCTTTATATACAGTTCAGATGAAGAGAAAAAAAAAATTAAAAAATTTCTGATGGAAAACAAGAAAAAAAATTCTTCCTCATTTGATTTGTGGAAGTGATAAGATCAAAAGAAAATATGGAGTCGCATGGCATGTGAAGGATATGAAAAAAGGACGGAGGAAGAAAAAAAAATTCCCACTTTTTGTGTTTCACCAGCTTTATCAGCACTTTTTATAGAAAAATCAATTTTGATAAGACTTTTATGCAAATTATTAACATTTTCACATTTGTAACTTTATCGTTTGTGCAAAAATTTCATTGATTTAATTTTTCTTATCACAATCGAAAGTGATTTGCTCAACTTTTTTTATACCTTTTTCTAATTTGATAATTTTTCTACAATTTTCGAATGAATTGATGTCTTTTAATGGTTATATCTAACACTTATCACGGTTCCTTATCATTTTCTTATGAAATTATGAATTGATAATAATTTAAACTATTTTTAAGGGCAAAAACAAAAAAATTTTGCTTCCGATCTTGAAAAATGAGAAAATTTTTTTCACCAACCTGGTGGATTTTCTGAACATGCGCACTGTGAGCTTTCCAGTGTTTTTTTTTCTTTTCTTTTCACTTTCCACTTCTATTTATGTTTTCTGTTTGACAGTTCTCGTAAAATATGATTTTTAAATTTTTTATTTGAGATTTAGTTTTTAATATTTAAATAGAAATATTGCGATGGAAATTTTAGTTAACTTTTATGACATTTACGATTTTTTTTTTAATCAAACAAGCAAGGATTAGTGGAATGTTTATTGGACTTTATTAAGTGAATAAACTAGGTGTAGACACTCGATTTTACTTTGAAAAATAATTTTAATTTTTTTAAATGTAAAAAAAAAAATCACTCAAATTTCAAGTTCAAATGTATTTGATAAAATCGTCAAGTTGAACCTGAAATAATATAAATTACAAATTAAAAAAAATTAAGATTTTATTTTTTTTTTCCAAAAAAAAATAAAATAAAATAAAATAAAATAAATAAATAAATAAAATAAATAAAATAAATACCTAAATAAAAAAATAAAGAAATTATAAAAAAACACTTTCCAACTGTTCCTGAAATAAATAAGGTTCAACAAAAAATAAAACAAAAACTCATGAAATTTTTAGTTTTTTTGGTTTTTTCTTTCATATTTTTTTTATTCTTAAATCCCTTCCTTATCATTATACATAATTAAATTAATATATCATATAGTAATATACGTCATTGACATATGTATAATTTTGGAAAAGAAAAGTAAGAAGATTTATCAAAAAATAAAATCTGTATGGTTTCCTCTTTTTGTGTGTTCACTGCTATAACCCTACATAAAAATGATAAATACATTTTCTTTTTGTTTTGTATCTGAATGTTTCCTTTTCACTATTTTTTTTTTTGTTTTTGTAATCATTATTAAAAATATAAAAAAATTATAATTATTTTTTTTTTCTTGACTTTTTTTATAAATTTTCCATTCTAAATGTTTTTCTTTTAACTATGAATTTTCATTCTAAATTTCGGTGAAAAAATATTGTTTTAAAGGACATGAGATGATAATTTTATTTATTTAAATAAAGAACATCATTTATGATGTCCAGATATCACTGTTTATCTCCATTTTTTAACGGTAGGGTAGGCATTTTGTGGATAATTTGATTTTATCGAATTTCATAATAATTTGAGCTTTATGAATATTAATGATTGAATTTCATTTCCAGTATATTGCTAGCATTGATAAGAAATTTTAATTTTCTTTCCTAATCTTCTCCTTTTGGACATAAAATGAATCTTTTTTTTTTTAAATTCAAATAATCCACAAAATTCCTTCCCTTCTAAATTTTCATTTTATGATTTATTTTCTGCTTACAACATTAATCATTAACTTCAAAAATCTATTATGTACGATTCTAAACCCAAACAGCACATAAATTTCATGACGATCAAATGTATCAGCTGGATAGCGAACAAATTTATGGCACTTGAAGCTCATGAAATTTTTGTACTTTTAGAGTAAATTTCCCAACTTTAAATCCAATCCAATTTGAGAAATTCATTTTGATTTTATGCTGACGGAAGTGAAAATTGAGTGTATTCGGCAAAAATACATGCAAAGTCACACCACAGAAGAAGGTAAAAAAATGGCAATAAATTTAATTATTTTGTAAAAAAAAAATTCTCGTTCGGAATGTTTTCTTATAATCCAATAATATAAAATATGAGACCAGCTTTTTAACTATCATAAATGAATTAAGAATATATGTTTCATCAGAAAATGTTTTCTTTTTGTATATAAATCACGGGATGAAATGTTCTGTCATATTTTCTGTTGCCACATTTTACATCGTTTTTTTTCTAATTCCACATTGATACAAATACGCATAAATAACAATTTGGTTAAAAATAGTCTATCACATTCAGGTTTCCATTACTTGATTTTCGTTTTCTATATTTAATCACTGTTACTTTATTCATTATGACAAAGTTTTTGTTTGAAGCTTTATTTAATGAATGCACTTTTTACTACTATTTTAACTTTAGTTTTGATATCAAAATTTTTTGTTTTTAGCGCATTTTCCCCTTGGGAAAAGGACGCTATTGTCCGCACTTTGTCTGTCTGTCCGTCCGTCTGTCTGTCATCGCATCTCCTCCTCAGGGTTAAGCTTTTTTGATGCGGTTTTTGGCTTAAAATGTGTGTAGTATGTCTGGCTAGAGCTGGCGAAAAAATCAGCACGAATGGTCACTTCCTCTGCTGGAACCAGCGTAAAAAGTGCCAAAATTGCATTTCTTTATATGTGTTAGTGTGGTAAAATACACTAAAATGTTGACTTTTTCAAAAATTCATCATTCCTCGGTTCAAATCCCATCAGAGATCGAATTCTTTTTCCGGTACTTTTTTGATTCCTTATGACTGGAAATGACTTTATGGCCATAAATGCTTACTGGATCTCACTTTATGGCCATGAATGCTTACTGGATCTCATTTTATGGCCATGAATGCTTACTGGATCTTACTTTATGGCCATGAATGCTTACTGGATCTCATTTTATGGCCATGAATGCTTACTGGATCTCACTATATAGCAATAAATGCTTACTGGATCTCATTTTATGGCCTTAAATCCTTACTGGATCTCACTTTATGGCCATGAATGCTTACTGGATCTCATTTTATGGCCATGAATGCATACTGGATCTCATTTTATAGCCATGAATGCTTACTGGATCTCACTTTATGGCCATGAATGCTTACTGGATCTCACTTTATGGCCATGAATGCTTACTGGATCTTACTTTATGGCAATAAATGCTTACTGGATCTCATTTTATGGCCTTAAATCCTTACTGGATCTTACTTTATGGCAATAAATGCTTACTGGATCTCATTTTATGGCCTCAAATCCTTACTGGATCTCACTTTATGGCCATGAATGCTTACTGGATCTTACTTTATGGCCATGAATGATTACTGGATCTTACTTTATGGCCATAAATGCTTACTGGATCTCATTTTATGCCCATAAATGCTTACTGGATCTCACTTTATGGCCATAAATGCTTACTAGATCTTACTATATAGCCATAAATGATTACTGGATCTAACTTTATGGCCATGAATGCTTACTGGATCTCATTTTATGCCCATAAATGCTTACTGGATCTCATTTTATGGCCATGAATGCTTACTGGATCTCACTTTATGGCCATGAATGCTTACTGGATCTCACTCTATGGCCATGAATGCTTACTGGATCTTACTTTATGGCAATAAATGCTTACTGGATCTCATATTATGGCCTTAAATCCTTACTGGATCTTACTTTATGGCATTAAATGCTTACTGGATCTCATTTTATGGCCTCAAATCCTTACTGGATCTCACTTTATGGCAATAAATGCTTACTGGATCTCATTTTATGGCCATGAATGCTTACTGGATCTCACTTTATGGCCATGAATGCTTACTGGATCTCATTTTATGCCCATAAATGATTACTGGATCTCACTTTATGGCCATGAATGCTTACTGGATCTCGCTCTATGGCCATAAATGCTTACTGGATCTCATTTTATGCCCATAAATGATTACTGGATCTCACTTTATGGCGATGAATGCTTACTGGATCTCATTTTAATTTTTTTATTCGTTTTAAATTTATTTCCGGTTTATTTGCTATACACGGAAAATGCGCTTTCGTCGGTCACGAGTGACCACGTTGATACTAGTTATATTCGGAAGAGAAATGCAACTATTAATAACTATGAGATTTAACTATAAAAAAATGATATGGAATATATAACAAATTAACTAATTTTTTTTTATTTTGTTATCAACTATTGCATTCATTAACTGAAATTTGTCTCTAATTTTCTTTTTATAATTCATTTAAATTTGCAGTTATCTTTAAAGATTAAATAAAAATTTGAATTGCTTCATCCTCTAGACATAAGAATTCAATATGCAAATTAAGCAATTATTTTTTTTTTTCAACTTTGGATACGATTTTGATTTTTTTTTTTTGAAATTATTTTAAATTATCAGAAATTGTTTAAAGCTTCAAAATTCATTATATTAATATCATTATTATCGTCATCATGACTACACTCAATTTTCACTTTTTCATTTTCTCCGTCAGCAACAAAATTTCATAAATTTTATAATTCTTAATTCTAATTAATTTCAGTAATATTTAATCATAATTTTTATTCATATAAATGATTTCTTAAAGGTAGATATATTCGAAATATATAACTGATTTTCTTTTTCTATGAATGAAATTTGTGTGTGCGGATAGCAAACCTCCTCTCATCTTTGACTTAAAATTCTTTCTATTTTTTTTTATTTTTGATTTCATTTTCGTGGGGATAAAATATTATAATGATGATAGTTATCACTTAAAAAATAAAATGATATCCACTCATTGCTAATTAAATTTAAATTAATTGATTAAATTATTATTTTTGTCGGTTTTGAAAAAATTTAAATGAGAAATTTTGAATGTTGAGATGAATATTGAATTGTAAAATATTGCAAATATAAGAATTGAATGAAATTTGAAATTTAACTTACCAATTTAACTTAGAATACTTACTAAGCATAAAATCCATTATTCAAAGATATATTTTTTTTTCCTTTTTTACCATCAAGCATTTAACAGGCCAACATCATATCCAAAATAGATTAATAATCAGGTAAGAAAACCACATTCAACCCTTTTTTCACCGCAACATTCAACAATGAAGTTTCTCATTTAAATATTTCATTATTTAAACTAAAATTATTTCAGTTATAAACAAAACTGGATAAAAACCTCGACAAATATTCTGAGTAAATTAGACCCTTATTAAATGTGATGTTTTTAAATAAAGTTTCTGTTAAGGAAAAAAAAGAGGAAAAAATTTAATTTTTTTTAATCACTAGAACTTACATTTTTATCACACGCGTCATTATGTTAACAGATTTAACTGCTACATTACCATTATCATTTAAATTACTTTAAAATGTTTTAAAACATTTATCATGCTAAAGAAAATAGACATATAAAAAAGGAAATTGAAAAAATAAAGATAAAATTAAAAGATCAAGAAAAATTTTTTAAATCCCATTTAAATTTTAAATTCTTTCGGGATGTCATTTTTAGAAAAATATTATTATTGATGCTCCTTCTAGAAGTACTCAATTAAATTAAATCATCTGATGCGTTTTGAAAATGAAGCAAATCGCCACTGTACGATGAACTGAAGCTGGATGAACTTAATTCATTCTCATTATCAAAATTGATTAATGTATCTGTGCCATCGATTTTTGCTCCAAGAAAACCATCAATTGCGTCCTTGCTTTTGCTGATGTCTGATGATGATCCTGAAATGAGGTTTGCAAAAAAAAAAATCATTTGTATATTCAAATCAATTTTTTTAAATCTGTAAATATCAATTTGAAATATTCAAGAATTTATAAAAACATTTCAATTTTCTTAGTTCCTTCTAGCTTTTTTTTCAAGTCTTTTTATTGAGTTTTTTTTTGCACAAATTATTTTTAATTTTTTTTCTGCATTTTTTTTATCTAATTATTGGTTTTTTTGTTCATTTTTTTTTCAATCACATTTTTTTTAATATAATGTCTGAATTATTTTAAAATTGAAATTAATAGAGCAATTATTAGGTTCAATTATATTATTAATATTAGTAGAATTTATAATCTTTATAATAGCAGCAGTACAATTTTCAAAAAACGCTCACATTATTCATAAAATTTTATTTTCTCTCAATTTCATGTCTTATTGATTTCAACAGAATTTGACATACTTATTATTTTTATTATTATTTGAAGCCAATTTATTATCTCAGCTATTCTTTATTCTCATCATGTTATTTTCTTATTATTAATTTAATTTTTATTAAGTAAAACATAATGTGATTTGATAAAATAATTTAACGTTTATTATTGATGTGAGTGTATGTAATGTATATAATATAGCAACAGGTACAAATCGTTATACTGACTGACAAAAAAAACATAAATAAATTAACTAATTGTGATTACTAAGCTAATCATCGTCATTCATTCGCGAAATTGTGATAAAATATGCTTCTTTGATGGAATTGTATGTGATAAGAATTTTAACTGCGGATGGAAAATTTTTTGTTGAGTGTCAACCTAATGAGGCAGTCTTTGAATCTTAAGTAGAGATATTAATTAGATTTTTAGGTACGTGGGGGATGCGTCGAATGTTTGTTTGGCAAATTTTTAGAGATTTTTTTTTAGCTAATCTTCAATAAAGGTCAAGAAGAAATTTAGATATTAAATTTATTTTAGAGTCGTAAAGTCATATTTTAATGATGGCAGATCGCAAATCCCAATTTAATACTTTTGGACAAATATATTTAAATATCCAATTTTGTTTTCTAATTTCCTTAAAAAAATTCTTAAATCACTTCAAAACTTCCATCAAAGAAGCAACAATAAATGTTAATGTAAAGAAGTAAAATAACTTATTCAAAGGAAAAAAAAATTAAAAAGATATAATGAAAGAGAGAAGCTTGTGTTATGCATAAGATAAGCAACCATTATGACATAATGATAAATTTTATAGTCTATAGTTTAGCTCGCTACACAGAATTGCAATTTTAAAATCCTTTCCACTTTCATTAATAATCGCATACACCTGATGCACTTAACATGATTTGTTACTTTCAACCTTTAATTATTCAGAAATCTTACATTACACACAAAAACAAATGTCATCATTATTCGTATTTTCTCGTTTACTTCCAATTTTTAAAACTCAAAATTTTATCAGAAATTGTAGTTTGTAAAGTTAATTTTTTAATCGAAAAATTCCAACATTAAAAATCATAAGTTTAATTTTTTTTGGATTCCTTTTTCTAACATTTCATCATGTTCAAAAAAATTTTTTTTTATCACAGTTTTTAAGCATTTTTATGATTTTTTTTTCATATTCACACCGTTTCACGTTGTGAATATATTGATTTCGATACACTTGAAAAATCGTTTTTTTAGTTTTTTGGCGCCAAAACTCAAAATTTTCATAAACAGTTCGGTGTGAAAAGTTCGGCCTCAAAATTATCTACAAAATACAAAAAACCGCATTGAAAAAGGTTTTGATGCCACCGGACACGACCCCAAATAGTGGTGGTGTATGCTTACAAGCACGTTGGTTCGTCGCATAACTCAACTACGAAAAAATAATTTTTTGTCAAAAATGTCTCAAAATGTGCGCATTATCACTCAAAAGTGCTGTGAATCTTTTGGTGCCGATCCATGCAGACTATTCCGAGAAATTAACGAAATAGTGTGTTTTTTAAGCATATTTTAGCCGATTATTGCAAAATACCGTTAAAAAATTTCACACAAATTGTTAATTGAACTTTTTTGATCAAAATCAATAAAAAATGAAGTTTTGTTGAGAAAAAATGCAAAAAAAAATTTTTTTAGCCACCAGTACACCTCCCACAAACCTAAATTTTGGAAAAATTCGTGTGGTTCACTGTGTGGATGGATTTTTGTAAACTTTTCTGTTTTTGATCAATAAATGCGAGAACTTTTATGGAAAAATACCAAAAATATTTTTAATCCAAGTTTAGTTGCTCAAAAGTCGAAAAAGTTCAAAAAAATCGGCATTTTTTGGACATTTCGCCTTCCTGTGCCTACAATTCGAACTTAAAAATTCTAAAAACCTGTGATTATTGTAGCTTATAATTAGACCTAAAAGTCGTACATACGTTGTCATGTCCAAAAACATCAATTAGTGCTTGAAAATTGAGTCCAAATGTAAAAATTCTCGATTTTTTTTAGTAACCTTAATTTTCAATCTTATGCAAAGCGAAGCTTTGCTGACCTGATCGAGACTTAATCTACAATCTTATGCAAAGCGAAGCTTTATTGGCCAATGGAATCTTAATCTTCAAACTTATGCAAAGCGAAGCTTTGCTGGTAATCGAATCTAATCTTCAAACTTGCTAAAGCGGAGCTTTGCTGTTGATCGAATCCTAATCTTCAAACTTATGCAAAGCGAAGCTTTGCTATTGATGGAATCCTAATCTTCAAACTTATGCAAAGCGAAGCTTTACTGACCCGATCGAATCTAATCTTCAAACTTATGCAAAGCGAAGCTTTACTGGCCAATCGAATCCTAATCTTCAAACTTATGCAAGCGAAGCTTTTGCTATTGACCCGATGGAATCTAATCTTCAAACTTATGCAAAGCGAAGCTTTACTGACCCGATCGAATCTAATCTTCAAACTTATGCAAAGCGAAGCTTTGCTGGCCCGATCGAATCCTAATCTTCAAACTTATGCAAAGCGAAGCTTTACTGACCCTGATGGAATCTAATCTTCAAACTTATGCAAAGCGAAGCTTTGCTGACTCGATGGAATCCTAATCTTCAAACTTATGCAAAGCGAAGCTTTACTGACTCGATGGAATCCTAATCTTCAAACTTATGCAAAGCGAAGCTTTGCTGGATCGAATCTAATCTTCAAACTTATGCAAAGCGAAGCTTTGCTGGATCGAATCTAATCTTCAAACTTATGCAAAGCGAAGCTTTGCTGACCCGATCGAATCCTAATCTTCAAACTTATGCAAAGCGAAGCTTTGCTGACCCGATCGAATCCTAATCTTCAAACTTATGCAAAGCGAAGCTTTGCTGACCCGATCGAATCCTAATCTTCAAACTTATGCAAAGCGAAGCTTTGCTGACCCGATGGAATCCTAATCTTCAAACTTATGCAAAGCGAAGCTTTGCTGACTCGATGGAATCCTAATCTTCAAACTTATGCAAAGCGAAGCTTTGCTGACTCGATGGAATCCTAATCTTCAAACTTATGCAAAGCGAAGCTTTGCTGACCCGATCGAATCCTAATCTTCAAACTTATGCAAAGCGAAGCTTTGCTGACCCGATTGAGGCTTAATTTTCAATCTTATGCAAAGCGAAGCTTTGCTGACCTGATATAGAGTTTTGGAACGGTGTGAATATGCACATGAAGCGTGATCCGCTTCATTACTAGTTCTTTTTTCATTTTCCTTTTCATTCCCTATTTTTTTTTTATCATCCTTCGTCTTTAGTTAAAATGATTTATCTTTTATCTTTTTTTTCTCGTTCTAATTAATTAACTTTCTCTAATTACATTTACAATTTAGTGACGTAATGTCGTCAGCTAGGTATTAGAAAAAATATTACTTCTCTTTTCTTCTATTAGTAATGATCAAGGTGTGATTTTTTTGAAGGTTTATTCGTGTAATTGAATTAAGTTTGAGATGTTGAGATTTAATTAGGTTTTGAATAAAATTCTTTTAAAGAGAATTTGGATTTAGATTAAGACAAAAATTTATTAGCCATGCTTTTAAGAAAAATCTCAATTTCTAATCAAGAAAGAAACTGTAGGACAGTTCTTAAGCAACTAACAAACTTTTAAAGTTTTAGAAATTTTTCTTAATTGGTGTTTTGGAATCAAACTTTAATCCATAAAACATTTTTCTTCAAATTTTTCACACCTTGAAAATGATTTTATTTAACTTTTTTCTATAAACTCGAGTAACGAAGAATGAGAAAGGTTTGCTAATTTTTTTGCGTCACTCGAGGAATGGTCTTTAATTTTCACGAAAGGGATTGACATAGAATGGATTACTTCATACATGAGATTGTTTTCTGAATGAACATGAAATGTTAATTTTGTTATCTATATGCGTATAATTATTTTCCGTCTATTAAACAGGAAAAAGGAATATGAAAAATTTTCATTATTATTTTTTTTCATTGAGATCTAAAAATAACATAGGCAAATAATCAACAAAAATATATATATGATAATATTTATATAGATTCTTCTTTTTCAGTATTAATTATGGTTTTCTTTTTGAAAATTCGGTCTAAATGAGTTTTTAATTTTTGCAAAAATTATAGGAATTAATGTCATAAACACAATAATTAAAATGATAGAACATAAGTAGATCATGTCAAGTAGGATAAATATGAAGGAAATAATATGATAAGTAATTATGATCTAAGTAAATACATTTTAAAACGATGGCTTAAAGGAAAGAAGAACAATTTTTTTTTTCGAAAACATAAAATTCTTTTAACTGTAACTATTACAGCTGTGACAATTTATCTGCGCTTTTTCTTATTCTTACGCTTGCCACTATTATTATTATTATTGCTGGTTGCTTGTAGTTTTTGGTTTATATCTGGCAGTGTTGGTGTTTCATTAGCTTCGGTTGTTATAATATTTGTAATTATCGTCAATCCTCCAGATGAAACTGGAGTTGTTAATGATGTTGTTGACGTTTCCAGCAATGGTCTAAGTTCTTCATCATCTTCTCGTTTGAACTTTGTTTCAATATTTGATTTTTTAGATGAATCATCAGCATCAGTTTCGGATGATGTTGCCTCGAAACTTGATATGTCCTCTGGATCTTCCTTTTCAATAGATGATGTCTTTAAAATTGATGGAACTTTAAAAACAGCATCTTGATCATCCTGTTCTTGTGTTGATATTATAGCTTCTTCCATTTCTAAATCTAAGCTTTTGTAGTCCGAGTCATGTCCTTCACCGTATTGATTACTGTTTGCACTTGCAAAAGTCGATGTGGTCGTATTTGTTGTCAAAGAAGAAGATGTAGAACGTTGAATTTGAGACGATGAACTTATGCTCTTTGATTCTTCATCAACCTTTAATTCCTTTAAGCTTGAACACATTGCAAACACCATGTTTGTATCTTTAAGTAGTTCACTCATTTTCTTCTTCATTTCTTGTTTCGTATTCAACTCTAAATTATCTTCAACATAACATGCTTTTACTTCCTCTTCTCTCTCAATATATCCATCATCAAATGTGGCATCGAATGGCTCCAACGGTTCCAATGGTGGCAATTCATCATCAATGTCATAGAAATCATCATTTTTAATAAATGTCTCCTTGATTTCGATTTTTTCCGATTCAGTTGGTAAGACAAAGTTTTCGTCAATAATCTCAATGTCAGATGACAACTTTTGTGGACTATCGTGAATCTCAACTGTATCCTCATGTGGTATTATTTGAATTTCTTCGTCACCAATTACTTCGTGCATGCTGATCTTCATTATAGCATCTTGATCGATTTCCTTGTCGTATTTTTCTAATGGTGGTAAGTCAGGAAAATCTGGTGTTGGTAATTTTGTAAGTACTGTAGATGGGATAACAGAAACTTCAGGAGATGGTTCTCTAATTTGCTCCAAAGGTGGTAAATTGGCAAAATCTTTAGAGATAACTTCAGCTGGTGGCGGCTTATTCATTGTTGATGATTTTGGATTTTCAATGGATGTTGACTTTAAAGGAGGAAAACTTGATTCAAGAGAAGGAAAATCAGTTTGTTTTTGAGCTTCAACTTTTGTTATTGCCTGATTCTTCTTCTTTCCTTTTTTGTTTTTCTTCCATGCATCTTTGTCTGGTGTATCTGACTGTTTTTTTGATGGAAGTTCTTCTTTTGCCTTCTCTTCAACTGCAACTTCCAATTTCTCGGATTTTGAAGGTAATTCTTTAACCTTGACTTCGATTTTTTCAAGTTTTGGATATAATTCTGCAGTAGATTGAATTTCAACTTCAACTGGCTTCAAGGTCAATTCTTCTGCACGGGTAACTTCCAATTCCTCATTTTTAATAACTTCATCTTTAAACTCTTCATCGAGGATAGCATTCAATGCTATTTCAGCACACAATTCTAAAGGAGGAATTTCCAATTTTTCTTCTTCCTTCTTAGCACTTTCTATTTCAATTTTTGGTTCTACAGTGACAGCTTCACAAAATTCTTTAATGCCTTCATTTTCAATTTCGTAACTTAAATTTACTGGCTCATATTCAGAAGATTCCTCCAAAACTTTGTTTTTATCCTCTTCTTCTGTAGTCAATGAGACATGTTTGTTTTTCTCAGTTTCAACTTTTATTTCTTCAACTTTTTCATCTTTAACTTTCTCAATTTTCGCCTGTTGTGATATTATTGTATTCTTGACAACATGAGAAGTTTCAGTTGCTTTTTTCTCATCATCTTGTGACTTTTTATTATATTTTTGTGCTCTCTTATTTTTCTTTGTTTGACCATTAGAATCTTCCTTCTTTGTTTCAATGTTCTTCTTATTATCATTTGAGTTTTTCTTCACATCCACGACGACAGATTCTTTTTCCACTTTTTTAGGTTTTTGACTTTCTAAAGTTGATTTTTCAATCTTTTCTAACTGCTGTTGAGCCTTTTCTTCTTTTTTACGCTTCTTTTCTTCCAAAACACGCTCATCAATAACAGGAACAACCAATTCTAATGGAACTTCAACAGGCTTTGAGCATTCTTTCTCATTGACTTCTTCGCTCATTTTATTTGAAGTATTAAGAACTGTAATGACAGGACGAAACATTGTCTCATCACAATTTTCATGAATATAATTTTCATTTGAAAATCCTTCCACCGTCTGTGTATCTGGATTATTATTATCAGTTACAGTTGTTATAATTCCTTGTGGATTAACAATTGATACAACCACCGTGTGTAAGTTTGATGGATCATCGCACATAATTGTATCGACGCCAAAGCTCTTTGCTTCCCGTTGTTGTGTCTCATGCATTGATGACGATCCTTTTTTTGTATTTGATATGAAACGAAATAGTAAAGGAGAAGTTTTGAGAAAAATTATTAAGAAATTTGTTGATGGTTTATTTTAAAAGCCGTTGGCAAACTTTCTTATTGAATAGTTACTCAACTAACATTAACAAAGAAATGATGAAATCAAAAGTAAAAAAAAAATAATATACAGAAAAAAACAGTAAAACCAATACAAATGTGTGCTATTTTAAAATATGGATGAGCTATTTGTCTCAAAATATTTTGTTTTTTCAAATCTAAATAAAAATGTGCAATAAAATATAGTTGCATGCACTAAAAAAATAAATGCATCGTTATAATTACTTCCAGTCAAAGATTCTTTCATCATTAAATTAAATAATAAATATGTATATAGAGATGGATTACAAAGGAGGGGTTAATGAAACCTAATAACCAGAATAAGATCTTTAATTAATTAAAATACATATTGTTCAAATAAATTAAAGGTTTTGTTTTGTTATAAAAATAGTTATTTACAAAAAACTCTTAAAGTCTGCCAAGGCTTTTATACATTCATGTCAAATTTCCTTAACTTTCTCTCACTCTCATTCCTTTACTATATGGTCGATATAATATCAAAAAAGGAATCATTTATGCATGTTAGACATTCATCAACGCAAGACCATAAAAGTTTTTCATAATAATAATGTCAATAACTTTTTGTCTGAAACTAACTTTCATGGTTGATGTTCACCAAAAATTCACTTTTAAGACGTATTTTAATTAATTAAATTTAGTTTTTAGAGTTTATGGCAAGTCATATTCACATGTTTTGGACTTAATTATTCAAAGCTATTCTGTCATAGGAAAATTATTTTATGCACTTTTTTAATAAAAAAAAATTATTAATATAGCTATAGCGTCATGTTAGTCATTACAATTTAATTGCGATTTTCTTCTTTTTTCGCTTTTATATCATATTGAAAGCTTCCATAGAATAATAGAATATAAATATTGTGTGTTGTTTAAGTTCAAAGAATGTGCATTAGTTCATTATAAATCAGTTACAACAATAAAAAAAAAAAACTAGGAGAGGAGACATGCTTTATATATGTATGAATCGTTGATATTTCACATATTAATGTCATATGTCAACTCTCAGCATTAAAAATGTCAACTCAACAAAAATACCGTACCGCAAATAAATGTCAATTTTAACTTACCCGAGTCACGATTAGTTAGTGGAACTGCTGGACAATCACGCATAGCATCAGCCAAATCTTCTCTCAATTGTGAATCTGGTCCAGAAATTATTTCAGAATCTGTACTTTCATAATGAAATGAATCCAATAAGCGAGGACTCTGTTCGTGGCTACCTAAAAATTATCGAATTGAAAGTAAGAAGAAAAGAATGGAAAATTTTCAGAATTAAACAACTTGATTTCAAATCTATTTTTAAAGCACTTACTGCATGAACCAGATTCAATTAAAACGGGAACTAAAGGACGTGAACTTGCAGATGAATTTGGCATTGTTGGCATATTGACTGGCGTTGATCTTGCACGTGCACCAACTTCAATAGATTCCATATCAATATGGGCTAATGAATTTCTGCAAAAAAAAATATTCAAAATTAAAAATCTATTAAGTATGTTCAATAAAACATTGGCTTACCCGCTTTGTGTGTTGTATAATTTGAAAACAAATTGTGGTCCCATCCACAAGCGTCTATGCGGTCCTGCGTGTGTAACAATTTCAACTTGAGATAACCAACGATCATCTCTTTCATCTGATCTCATCATATCTACATGACTTGTGTCTAAATTCAAATTATTATCAATTACACGATCCTTTATCAACCAATTATCAGCAGGAAGTGGTGGTGAAATTTCAAGTTGAGAATTGGATCTTTGTCCTAATATCCATTGTGCTTTTGCTTCAACTTCCAATTCAATTGGTGTTTCATCGCAAATCTTTTCTTTGGGTATATCTGTTGACAGAAAAGAAAAAAATTGTTCATGAGATAAATTTGGCATGTCAAATAATTACAAAATTTATTTACTTGAAGCATGACGAGGCTCGAGATCATATTGAATAAGTGCTCCGTGACCAGCAATGACAAATAATGAATCAACAGCGCGACGATGTAAGCGAGAAGGTGTATCATGCTATATATAAATTAAATTTATATTAATAATAGTAGGAATTGAGGACTGCTAAAATAGACTTACCATTCCAGGAGGATCTAATAACCATGAACGAGCCTTTGCAAACGTTGCAGCAACACGTAATGGCTTTACATGCGATTCTTCAATTGAATGATGACGTTGTCGTCCCATACCTTTCGATCCTGATTGTGCTACATTTGTTGTTTGTGATAAGAGAGTGGACGTAGAATTCAAACTCGATGGTTGACGTAGTTGTGCCAATGGAAGAATGACAGTTGGATGTGGGAAAGGTGGTAAACGAGGATTTGCAAATGCTGTTGATTGAACAGCATGCTCTGACATTAAAATTGGACTACTTGATCTTCCATCAACTGGCAAACCAGCAGAGCGATGAAAGCGTGAAAGACGATTGACAACATGTGGAGCTGAATGAGTCCTGTATCCACAATTTCCACCATAAGAAGTAATTGGGAAAACATGAGTGGTACCTCGCATTGTAGAGACTGCAACCCAACGCGAATCAAAGCTGAATGAAATATCTTGAACTTTTGCAGAAGTATCACCACGATGAAGTACATAAAGATGATGAACTGCTGCGAGAACGGAGCCACAAGTATGAGGCAAAATTCTGAAAATATTAAAATCATGTCCACGACGATCAGCAGTCAATAATAACATTCCAGAAGGATCAAAAGCCATTGCAAATATTGCTTCCGTATGAGCAATGAAATGAGCAACAATAGGATCATTTCCATTGATAGCAACTGGTGTGCCACTTGTTGGACTTATGTCTTTTATAGGATGCTTGATATCTAAAATTGTCACAACACCAGGTTGTGTTCCATCAATTACATTTGTTGGATTTGTTGCTGATGAATTACTGCTTCCCTGACTGGAAGAACCTGCTACATTTCCTGTCAATCCTGCGGCAACTTGATCTTTGAGTTCCCTCAAACCTTTACCAAGACTTTTTGCTGCATTCAAAACAGTTGCTGTATAACTTGGAATTCCATCAGCATAACAACCACCACCACTTGTTTTTGATGAAATTAATTTTCTTTCAGCATATGCAAGCCAACGATCTCCTAAGGCAATAGGACAAAGTCCACTAGAATAATAAATAATATTTTTTTGCATTACAGTAAATTCATATTCATAATAATAATTAATAAATCTGCTTACTTTGGACATGGATAGCACGTCGTGACTGTTAAACGATCTTCAAGTGTGCGAGCATCAAAAATTGCAATTCTTTCATAGAATGTGATGGCAATGGAAGTGCGATTTGCAACAATATCAACAACAGGGGATTTAAAACGAATTGTTTTAACAATGTCACCATCCTTAAGTGAGACAAAGTTTACAGCATGTAATTGTTGACTCTGCGAAGACGATGTCTGATTTAAAATTGGACAGTCGCCACATAATGCCATTAATGGGCGTTTATGAATGAATTGGTCTAATAAATCATTTGCTAATTCACTATTGTTGCTCAAAAATGGTGTCGGAAGAATTCTCAAAATATTGACCTGTCATGAAAATGTTATGAGTATCTTAATATTCAAGAAGGTAAATTGCTAAGACTTACAGATCCTTGTTTCCATGACATGACCTCAATTGCTTCTCCATTTGCTGGAATTGCCCATACTTGCATTCCATTAACATAACCGATGCATAATAAAAGAGGTGGAGGTAAATTTCCTTCATTATCCCAATCCTCTCCTAAACTTGTATCGCTTATATCTGCCAAATTTTCAAATTTTGTCCACAAAATCTGATCTTTTGGATTTGTTTGTGGGACATTTGTAAGGGCAACATCATTAATAAAACCCGCAACACTATCGATGATAGAACGATCACTAACGGCTTGAGGTGGCACAATATTTGGCACCAAACGTGTGCTCTCCGATGATGTTGTTGAGGGAGCACGTTTTTGATGGGACTCGGCTGACATTTTCTACTCTTATCTCCTGTGGAAAATATTTTAAAAAGAATAAAGTAAATCGCAAATTAATGTTAATGAACTTGAAATAATATAAATTTCTCGAATATTTATAGCTTCATCACATGTAAATAGGACTGCACGTTTCTAAAATTTATTTCATTTCTAAACAATATTTTATAATCATCAGCACTAGTCACTAATAAGAAGAAATATTTGCGACGTTGTCATAATACGGAAATCTAATCTTAAAAAATAATAAAAAGTTAGAAACAGAGGTTCAAGTTCAAGCGTGAAAAATCAATGTCTATGTACTTAAATTATCTTATAGAAAGTGAACTTGTGCGTGTACTTCTATTGAATCATAAAATTCAGATTTTTTCACATAAGGGGGAACACAAAAACTCGTTTTATATGTGTGATGAGAAAAAAAAACTATAATTTCAAGTTCAAGTTGAAGCGTATTAAGTGATTTAGAGCGAGAAGGAAAAACGCAACAGATGATAACGTAAAAAAAATAATAAAAATAAATTTTTCAATGTATGTGGAAATTTTTCTATTGACCTCAACACAAAACAATGTATTCTTTTCTGCAGTGTCTATAGTTTTTTTTTAATTCGTATTTTTTACGTTTAAAAACCTAGCACAACTCACTACATCCATACACTGAAACTTGTTTTTATTTTTTGCTCACAAAAAATTCCAATTTCTTTATGTCAGCTGAGACTCTCAATTTCATACATTTTTTTTTTGTTTTTTCTTTCTTTTCATTTTCTTTAGTTCTTATTTATCAATCTTATGAAATAATTTTTTAATCGTCTGCTCGCAGGTTTAAGAAATGATTTTTTTTTTCATTATTATTCATTAAGCTTCACAAAACGATTGAGTAAAAATTCAATGCCAACATACAAAGAATGATTAATTTTTTATTTTGAAGTACTCTTTTAAGCCCTTTTATTCCTCTTACAAACTTATCACTTCCGTTTGATCTTCTCCTTCTTTGCAGACGCAATATCAAGATTTAAAAAACCAAGAAGAAATAATTTTTTTTAATACATTTAAATACGAAATAAAAATTTATTCTTTAGAGACTAAAAATCACTTATTACTGTGCCTTTATTAAATTCAATGAGTACATGAATGTAATCCGAGATTTTATAGTGTCACAAATAAAGAAGAACTGATATTTTTTTCCTTTATTCCTGACTTTTTTTTTTTCTTTTTTTAATCGCATACACAATGAACAATTATTGACTAATGCGTTAACGTGTAATTGAAATCTTACTGCTTTGTTTTATACCTATTTAGAGTAATAACAAAAATTATATGACGATACATTCGACTGATGAGTTCAAATGCTTTACAAACACTAAGCATAATGCACAGGATATACATTTTGTTCTTTAGTCTTTTCGGACATTAGTGATAATAAGTTTAATGATAAGTCTTGCATGATGATAATTTCTATTATTCAATTTGCTAATGTTTGATAAATGCAACAAATGTATGCGAAGGCATTAATCATCAATTGACAGTGCTGGGCTGGGTTTCTCCGGTGGTGGTACGGTATGGTAAGGTATGGTACGGTATGGTATAGGTATACCAGTGGTATGGTATATTGGTACACCAGGTATGAAAAAGTGGTACACCTGTACCATACCATGGTATACCATCGTACCATACCAGTGGTATACCAATATACCATACCATGGTATACCATCGTACCATACCAGTGTACCATTATACCATACCTGGTGTACCACTGTACCATACCATGGTATACCAGTGGTATACCATTGTACCAATTTACCATACCTGGTGTACCATTATACCATACCACTGGTATGGTATAGGTGTACCATTGGTACAGTAAACGATTGGTACGAAAAAATGATAAAATATTGCAACTTTTTATCTTATTCACAATATTTGCCAAATTTACTTTTTAAAAAATTCCAAAATAGTTCAACACAAAAATAATACATCAAATCACATCTAAAAGCAACAAGGAATCCATTGGTACCAAAATCAATATTTTTGGACCTTCCACGTCAAAGTTATGTCTGTCCAAAATATACTATATATTCCTGTTCATACTAAAAATGTCAAAAAAAACTTTTCGTAGACATGTGGCACATTTAAACACATCTACAAGCAACAAGGAATCCATTGGTACCAAAACCAATATTTTTGGACCTTCCACGTCAAAGTTATGCTGGTCCAAAATTTACTATAATTTGCTGTTCATACTAAAAATGTCAAAAAAATATTCGTAGGCATGTGGCACATCTAAACACATCTACAAGTAACAAGGAATCCATTGGTACCAAAACCAATATTTTTGGACCTTCCACGTCAAAGTTATGTCTGTCCAAAATTTACTATAATTTTCTGTTCATACCAAAAAATGTCAGAAAAATTTTCGTAGACATGTGGCACATCTAAACACATCTACAAGTAACAAGGAATCCATTGGTACCAAAATCAATATTTTTGGACCTTCCACGTCAAAGTTATGTCTGTCCAAAATTTACTATATATTCCTACTCGTACCAAAAATGTCAAAATATTTTTCATAGACATGTACCACCTCTAAACACATCTACAAGCAACAAGGAATTCATTGGTATCAAAACCAATATTTTTGGACCTTCCACGTCAAAGTTATGTCTGTCCAAAATATACTATATATTCCTGCTCGTACCAAAAATGTCAAAAAAATTTTCGTAGACATGTGGCACATCTAAACACATCTACAAGCAACAAGGAATTCATTGGTACCAAAACCAATATTTTTGGACCTTCCACGTCAAAGTTATGTCTGTCCAAAATTTACTATAATTTGCTGTTCATACCAAAAAATGTCAGAAAAATTTTCGTAGGCATGTGGTACATCTAAACACATCTAGAAGCAACAAGGAATCCATTGGTACCAAAATCAATATTTTTGGACCTTCCACGTCAAAGTTATGTCTGTCCAAAATATACTATATATTCCTACTCGTACCAAAAATGTCAAAAAAATTTTTCGTAGACATGAGGCACATCTAAACACATCTACAAGCAACAAGGAATCCATTGGTACCAAAACCAATATTTTTGGACCTTCCACGTCAAAGTTATGCTGGTCCAAAATTTACTATAATTTGCTGTTCATATCAAAAATGCCAAAAAAATTTTCATAGACATGTAGTACATCGAAACACATCTACAAGTAACAAGGAATCCATTGGTACCAAAATCAATATTTTTGGACCTTCCACGTCAAAGTTATGTCTGTCCAAAATTTACTATATATTCCTACTCGTACCAAAAATGTCAAAAAAATTTTTCGTAGACATGTGGTACATCTAAACACATCTACAAGCAACAAGGAATCCATTGGTACCAAAACCAATATTTTTGGACCTTCCACGTCAAAGTTATGCTGGTCCAAAATTTACTATAATTTGCTGTTCATACTAAAAATGTCAAAAAAATTTTTCGTAGACATGTGGCACATCTAAACACATCTACAAGCAACAAGGAATCCATTGGTACCAAAACCAATATTTTTGGACCTTCCACGTCAAAGTTATGTCTGTCCAAAATTTACTATATATTCCTACTCGTACCAAAAATGTCAAAATATTTTTCATAGACATGTACCACCTTTAAACACATCTACAAGCAACAAGGAATTCATTGGTATCAAAACCAATATTTTTGGACCTTCCACGTCAAAGTTATGTCTGTCCAAAATATACTATATATTCCTGCTCGTACCAAAAATGTCAAAAAAATTTTCGTAGACATGAGGCACATCTAAACACATCTACAAGCAACAAGGAATTCATTGGTACCAAAACCAATATTTTTGGACCTTCCACGTCAAAGTTATGTCTGTCCAAAATTTACTATATATTCCTACTCGTACCAAAAAATGTCAAAATATTTTTCATAGACATGTACCGCCTTTAAACACATCTACAAGTAACAAGGAATCCATTGGTACCAAAATCAATATTTTTGGACCTTCCACGTCAAAGTTATGTCTGTCCAAAATTTACTATATATTCCTACTCATACCAAAAATGTCAAAAAAATTTTTCGTAGACATGAGGCACATCTAAACACATTTGCAAGCAACAAGAAATCCATTGGTACCAAAACCAATATTTTTGGACCTTCCACGTCAAAGTTATGTCTGTCCAAAATATACTATATATTCCTGCTCGTACCAAAAATGTCAAAAAATTTTTTCGTAGACATGTGGCACATCTAAACACATCTACAAGCAACAAGGAATCCATTGGTACCAAAACCAATATTTTTGGACCTTCCACGTCAAAGTTATGTCTGTCCAAAATTTACTATATATTCCTACTCGTACCAAAAATGTCAAAAAAATTTTTCGTAGACATGTGGCACATCTAAACACATCTACAAGCAACAAGGAATCCATTGGTACCAAAACCAATATTTTTGGACCTTCCACGTCAAAGTTATGTCTGTCCAAAATATACTATATATTCCTGCTCGTACCAAAAATGTCAAAATTTTTTTCGTAGACATGTGGCATATCTAAACACATTTGCAAGCAACAAGGAATCCATTGGTACCAAAACCAATATTTTTGGAACATCCACGTCAAAGTTATGTCTGTCCAAAATTTACCACATTTTTAGTATGAACAGGAAATTATAGTAAATTTTGGACAGACATAACTTTGACGTGGAAAAATCCAAAATATTGGTATTGGTACCAATGGATTCCTTGTTACTATAGATGTGTTTAGATGTGCCACATGTCTATGAAAAAATTTTTTGACATTTTTAGTATGAACAGTAAATTATATTAAATTTTGGACAGACATAACTTTGACGTGGAAGGTCCAAAAATATTGGTTTGGTACCAATGGATTCCTTGTTGCTTGTAGATGTGTTAGATGTGCTACATCTGAAAATTTTTTTTGACATTTAATGCACGAGCAGGAATATATAGTATATTTTGGACAGACATAACTTTGACGTGGAAGGTCCAAAAATATGGTTTTGGTACCAATGGATTCCTTGTTACCTAACAATAATGTGTTTAGATGTGCCACATGTCTACGAAAAATTTTTTGACATTTTTGGTACGAGCAGGAATATATAATATATTTTGACAGACATAACTTTGACGTGGAAGGTCCAAAAATATTGGTTTTGTACCAATAAATTCCCTTGTTGCTTGTAGATGTGTTTAAAGTGGTACATGTCTATGAAGAAAATATTTTGACATTTTTTGCAATAGTGGAATATATAATTTGGACAGACACTGACGTGATCCAAAAATATTGGTTTTGGCTGCCAATGATTCCTTGTTGCTTGTAGATGTGTTTAGATATGCCACATGTCTACGAAAAATTTTTGACATTTTTGGTACGAGCAGGAATATATAGTATATTTTGGACAGACATAACTTTGACGTGGAAGGTCCAAAAATATTGGTTTTGGTACCAATGGATTCCTTGTTGCTTGTAGATGTGTTAAGATGTGCCACATGCCTACGAATATTTTTTTGACATTTTTGGTATGAACAGCAAATTATAGTAAATTTTGGACCAGCATAACTTTGACGTGGAAGGTCCAAAAATATTGGTTTTGGTACTAATGGATTCCTTGTTACTTGTAGATGTGTTTAGATGTGCCTCATGTCTATGAAAAATATTTTGACATTTTTGGTACGAGTAGGAATATATAGTAAATTTTGGACAGACATAACTTTGACGTGGAAGGTCCAAAATGGTAGTTTTGGTACCAATGGATTCTTGTTGCTTGTAGATGTGTTTAAAAGTGCCACAAGTCAACGAAAAGTTTTATTTGACATTTTAGTATGAACAGGAATATATAGTATATTTTGGACAGACATAACGTTGACGTGGAAGGTCCAAAAATATTGATTTTGGTACCAATGGATTCCTTGTTGCTTTTAGATGTGATTTGATGTATTATTTTTGTGTTGAACTATTTTGGAATTTTTTAAAAAGTAAATTTGGCAAATATTGTGAATAAGATAAAAAGTTGCAATATTTTATCATTTTTTCGTGCCACTTTACTGTACCAATGGTACACCTATACCGTACCAGTGGTATGGTATAATGGTACACCAGGTATGGTAAATTGGTACAATGGTATACCACTGGTATACCATGGTATGGTACAGTGGTACACCAGGTATGGTATAATGGTACACTGGTATGGTACGATGGTATACCATGGTATGGTATATTGGTATACCACTGGTATGGTACGATGGTATACCATGGTATGGTACAGGTGTACCACTTTTTCATACCTGGTGTACCAATATACCATACCACTGGTATACCTATACCATACCGTACCATACCTTACCATACCATACCACCACCGGAGAAACCCAGCCCTGGATATAAAGTTTCTTTTTAGGTCATTTTAACATGAAACTTAAATAAATTATGGATTATTTATAAATGACGTCTATAAAATTCTGTTTTTAAATTTGTGTCAGTGTAAAGGGTCCACTAATATATCAACCAATCATCCTCCAACTACATGCCTGTCAGGAGCTAATAACATGAACATTATTAAGTTGTATGAACTTTGCTTTGTGTACTGATGAGAAAGTCCCCATAATTAATAATGTATTTACTTATACATTTTCATTAAGTCAGCCAGCTGATTACTACCACATTTAATATGTTTAGTCTTCAGCTTTTTTTATGTTATTTTTTTTCTCTTTCTGTTTCCACTTTTTTCCTATTTTTTTAAAAGTAAATATAAACATTGTGTATAGTGCACATATCGTGATTTTTTTAAGCTTGTCGAGTAAGCATTACTGACACACTTGATTGTTTGAGGCGTATTTTTTTTGAGTTCAAAATAAACATGTTTACTGTTATGATAATTAAGACCCACATAAAAAGTTTCAGTCAAGACAAAACAGGCTAAGTAGCCACATTTAAATGCGTTATGCGCTAACGATTCGAATGAATATGTTTTGTTTCATTTTGTTCATCATTTTTCTAGATGAAAAATAAAAATAAAAATAAAAAAAATAAGCGAATGAACCTCCATTAAATTACATTCTGTTGTTGCCATAGTAATATTAGTAACAACATGCATAATAAGCTATATCTATGTATAGAAAATCAAAATTATGACAAAAGAGCTTTAATAAAAAGTGATATTTAAATTGCAAGACTTAAAAAAATAATTTTGTTTGTCTAAAATAAATTTGAACGAATATGGCACGTTTTATGAACCCGAGAGCTATCTCATCGTGCAAAAATGCAACTTTTTATTCGCTCGTTTTACTTTTCAACAGGTGTTTAATGTTAATTAATAATTTTTCGATCTGATAGATAGAATTGAAGGATTTTTTGTATATGAATGTTCGAGTCAGTTGTTTGCTCTGTTCCTTTTTTTTGCACAGCAAAACAAAAATGAAGGAGAGCAAAAAAAGTTAGCAGTAGCTATAAATAAGAAAATTATGCAATATGGAGAATAATTGTATAAAATATCTGTCATATGTTATACACACGAAGATTTACATTAATTGTCTTCTTCATCTGACTTCAATTAACCCACATATACATAAATATAATTTACGAATGAAAATATTGAAGAAGAAGCAAAAAAAAAAAAAAGAAAAAAAATATATATACACAAGCCCCAGCTGATTTACAATATAAAAGTTGATGTGAAAAAGAAAGAAACAGTTGTTATAGACTTATGAGTCACCCTTTGCACTCAAACAAAGGACAGATATTAAAATTCTTAAATTAATCAATTTTCTCTTTGAAAATTTTCCATATTTATCAAAATAAATTTTAGAAGGATATATAAACAATCTAAAAAATAATTTACCTCAATGAATTTCAAATCATTCATTTCGCTAAACAATTTTTTAAAGTTATTGCGTTTCAATATTCATTTTTTTCCTTTAGAAAAACAAAACTCTTTTCGATGTCAAAGAGAAAAATGTAATTTTGGAAAAAAATTAATTTAAAATGCAGTATTTCTACAGAACTTTATGCACTTTCACTTTATATCACTATTTTTAACATAAATTACACTTTTATTGATAATTATAAGTATTTAAAATAATTTTAATTTAATTCTTTTACAAATTCAGTTTTTTCAATTTTTTCTCTGGCGCAGAAGTCGATGTGTGAGATGAATTTACAAAAATGCTCACTTTTATAGGATGTTTAAGTTAGTTTTATAGTCAGACCCCTATTCACTTTTTAAATGCACTTCTTATTTGAACAGCATCATTGACTAAACTTTTCTCAAATGATCTTAATTTTTAGTATGCGATAACGCCATTTATATTGTCTTAGTAATAATAGAGTTTGCTAATTTATAATTGTTGTGAACGTTTGAAATTTTAGTTTTCTTAAGTTTCAAAATTTGCTAGAAAAACATTTAAAATATTTGCAATTAACGTTGCGACTATGAAAAAGTGCAAAACATTAGCAACAAACAAAGGGCAAACCAAGTAAAACATTTACAATGTCGGATTAAACTCCATGAAGTGAATTTTTATTTTTCTTAAAAAATCATTTAAATTAATATTTTCATGATCATTTTTGTGTTAAATAATCAATATGAAGAACTAGAACACCTGAAAATAACCAGTAATCTAAAAATCATCATAAAACTTTTTCAACGTATTTTGATAAAATTCAAATTGAACTTAACACATTATTACAAAATGTGAAAAAATTGAATGTGGATTTAAAAAGCAAGAAAAAAAGTAAAAAAATTAAAATAATTCAGTATTACGCGTTTTAAAATACCAAAAAAGATCTTTAACAACAAATATAGTGTGTCAAAAAAGTGTATTAAGTCGAATATAAGTTGATTTCATCCGATTAATAGTGAAAAATCGAGAAAAGAAAAATTGTTTTTGCAATGTAAAAAAAATCTATATTCTATCTATCTTAAAAAAGATCCAAGAAAGAATATCTGTTTGATAATAATATTTCAATGTCAAGATGGTCCATTAAGTAATAATAATAAATATGACTTTTGGCACATGAAGTAGTATTTTGGAACCAATTATATAAAAAAAAAACATCCAGTTTCCCTCAAACCATATCACACTAACTACAATATAAAGCAGTAAAAGGAAGTCTTAGTAGGGGAAGTTTTTTTTTCAATCGAAAAAGAAAAAGGTGAGAAAAAGAGAAAATCGAAAAAAAAAATTGTTTCGAGGATATTATCAAATTTATGTATTTTTGATGCTACCATTTAGGACAATTAAGTAGCATAAGGTATTAATACCGTAATCAGGTATATTCATATCGATTTTATGAACATTTTAATGTTCAAATTATATTTTTTGATGATCACATAAAAATATAATTTGGTATTGGGCTATTCTGTATGTATTTTTTTTTCTCTCAAAAATCTATGTCTCGCCCGTGAACCACTCCATCCAAAAAAAATTCTATCATATATACACAATCATATAATTTTTTTGATAGAAGAGCAAAGGAAAAGAAAAGAATTGCGAACATTTAGAGTTCAATTGTGTAATAAATCAAGATGTATTTGAATATACAGATACGATAGAAGTGTTCATAAAAGAAGCTATTTTAACTTTACTTAAAGTGACTACCCGCTACGAAACAGTATATGTCTGAAAAAATTTTTGATATAAAAATCATCATCCTCCCACAAGTGGATAAAAAAATTTTCTTTTTCGCATTGCAATTGCCAAGATAAGGTCATTTAATAGGCTCAAATTCAATTTAATTTAGCCTCGCTACTTAGTTGTTTTACATGCATGCAAAAAGCATATCATATAACTGCTCTTACACTTTTTAACTTGGATTTTTCATTCTCCAAAGAATTTTCATTATTATTACTATTATTCTCTTCATCACCTTCATCTAGTATCAACACATCTATTGAAAGATTTTTCAATTAAAAATAAGCACCAAGCATGAAGCAAATCAATGTCGCTGTTGTGGGATTAAGTGGTGTTGAAAAAGGTTTGTGCATATAATATAGTAAATAAAATCATATTACAAATTCTGCATGAGTTTTTCAATATTATTATTTTTTTTAATGTGGGAAATTTGCTAATAATAAACTGCTCTTGTAATCACTATTATAGATAAGGGTAATTCTGGAGTTGGGAAGTCATGTTTGTGTAATCGTTTTGTACGTCCACTGACCGATGACTATAATATTGATCATATTTCGGTTTTAAGTCAGGTAAGTGTTGTCTTTTGAGTTTTAAAAAAGTTCTGTTTTTTTATTGTGAATGACTAGTATGAGTACGTTTTATGGTATAAGAAACCATAGGAACTAATACCTTCTAATCCTTTTGTATGTGATTTGAAAATGCAATCTCTGTGTATTTTACCTTCTTATCGCTTATTGTTGTTTTGTATTATTATATCTTTCAGTCGGATTTTAGCGGTCGTGTTGTCAATAACGATCATTTTCTATATTGGGGTGAAGTGCGTAAAACATCCGAAGAAGGTGTTGATTATTCATTTCAAGTCATCGAGCAGACAGAATTTGTTGACGATGCTACCTTTCAGCCATTCAAGGTCGGCAAAATGGAGCCATACATCAAAAGATGTGCAGCTATTCGTGTCAATTCTGCAGAGAAATTAATGTACATCTGTAAAAGTCAACTCGGAATTGAGCATGAATATGAGCAAATTGTCTTGCCTGATGGTCGTTTCATTATTGACGGATACATTGTCGTTTTTGACGTAAGCTCTGTACCAAATCGTCCTGTTGAAAAGCAAGCTGATTTCATAGTTAATGTCATCAATAATTTGTTAAAAAATAAGAAACCAATTGTACTCGTAACCACCAAAAATGATGATGCAAATGAATCTTATATTAGAGAAGCTGAAAAAATTATTCAGCGAAAAGAGTATAAAGGACAGATTGCTTTGGTTGAAACATCTGCACACGAAGCCATAAATGTTGATTTAGGATTTATAATTCTTGCTCAAATGGTCGATAAGGCCAAAAATCGTTCTAAGATTGTCTCATATATGGATGCAGCTAGACAGAGAAAGGATCTACTTGATGCTAGTACGGAATATGTTACAAGATTAATTCGACAGCAGATAACAGACCATCGAGCAATATGGACAACATCTTCGAAGAAATTAGCTCAACATAAAGAATGGCAAGAATTTATTGAATTGTTTGGACAAGACGCCGGTCTAAGGATTTTTAGAAGACATTTAAAGAAATTGAGAGAAGACTATCAGAATAAGAAACTTCAAAGATATTTGGATGCATTCATTTCGGTCCTGCATGACATTATACCTGATTTGAATTCACTTAATATCGACCCAAATTTAGATTGGGATAAAATTCAAGTGTATTTAAGGAATCACATTGATTTTGATCAGTATTTCTTCGATAGTACTCAACAGAATGTCTCATGGATGGATCTCAGTGATTTTAGTGATATGGAAGAAGAGAATCGAATACCTTTTGATGTTGTTGACACAGCAGAAGCCGAAACGGTTTTTAAAAATCATTTAAATAAACTCCAACAAGAGCAGAAGAGATTAGAGTGAGTATTGATTAATTATTATTAATTTATTTTTATCGACTAAAGGAAATTCTTTTAATGTTCCTCCTCAAATGCCTTATCACACTCTAAGGATGCCAAAAAGGTGAAAATTCAATTTGTTCACTTTTCATATTTCCAATTCAATGAAATTTTATTTTTATCTTTACATTAACTTGATGGTTTTGTTCCTTCTTCTTACATCATCCAAAATTTTTTTCTCTTTTCTTTTTCTTCAGATGGAAGAAGCAATTTAAGAAATTATTGGAGGAGACTAACTATGTCACGCCTGGAAAGCAATTGTCAGAAGTTCGCGTTTTCTTTCTCGGAAGGGAATGCTTCGAAGCGCTGTCAGAGCATGATTGTCAGCAAATTTACGATAATCATCAGCGTGAAATCATTGAGACAGCCAAGCATAATTTCCAAGAACTTCTCCTAGAAAATGCAGATTTGTTTTATCATTTTAAAACATTGGAACCGTCAGGAACAATCACGCAAAATGACATCAAAGACATCACTGATGTTCTGCAAGAAGATTTTCGATATAAAATTCTAGATCGATTAGATCAGGATAGGAAACTCATGCTTTTTCAACATCTCGGTTTTGTACACTGTCCAATACGAGAACATTGTCCAGCATTTCCAAATTGTATCGATTCTCTGGTTGAGAGAATTGTCACATCAAATGAAATTCTACCGTCAAGAACACCGCATAAGGATGGGCAGTTACAATTGAATCTTGTCGTTATTGGTCTCGATTATGTTGCAAATGATCTCATTAGTAAAATTCATCTTAACTGCAACGATAATGGAGAGTATATATTTGATGGAAATACTTATGGACTGTCAATTGAAACAATTAATCGTGATAACGATTCATTTGCGTATGATTTGCAAGGAAAAGGTGAGTTGATTATTAAATTAAGATTAATTTTGGGTGGGTTGGGGTATGACATTATATTAAATATGTCCTTGATATTTTGTAAATCATTTAAATTGTACTTAAATTTGAATCTTGATTTTGAGAAGCTTATAGATGCAAACCCTTGAATTTTACTCTATCAACCCTTTTTTATAATGATTCAAAAGAATCATAAAATACTTTAATCCTACTCTGATCCCATTAATAACTGTGTACTTAATGTATTCCACGGAATTTTCAATTTAATTTTATTTTAATAATTTATATCAATTCATAGCTATGACAACGATCATTGAAATTTATTTGAAGAATGTTTAAATATGTGTGTTTTCCTTCCTCATCCTACTTCTTTTTGTTGCTTCTTGTCATGATCATATTAAAATGAAATTTGATTGAATATCTTTCTTTTTTTTATTAAAATTGTCATCACGTATTTTATATTTCCCTCTTTTTCTTTTTTTTATCAACTCAACATGGTTTATTATTAGGTCTCATCTGTTGCTTCTACAATAAGACAACATTCCAATATGTATATGATATCGTCGATAAATTACTCGCTGAAAATACTGATTTTAAGGAAAACATGAGTAATATTCACTTAATACTTTTGAATGAAATCGATAGTAGTGGTAAGATAGACTTAAGTGAGATAAGTGAAACACGAAAGGAAGCACAACAATTATGCGAGAAGCTCCATTGTATTCTCCTAGATGCCAATGATTATTATACAGCCATTTCACCACAATATCAGCACAAATTTATCAATAATGTATTGAATAGTGTCATTGAAATAATGCCATTTGAAGACCTCAAGTACAAGGATGTCTTTCCATCAGAAGTACCCGATATAAGAATAATAATGTGTATGTTCTGTGGTGATCCATTTTCAATTGAGAATGTCTTGACATCAATGACAAATGAAACAGCCTGCATGGCAAATGGAGAGCGTAACATAACATTTGAATTATTCTTGGGTGATCAAAAAAGACGTGTTGAAGTAATTTTATCATCTTATCATGGAGCTAATGCTTTCCGTGATGAACTTGTACATGGATTTATATTGTTGTATTCAACGAAACGTAAAGCATCTCTCGCGACACTTAATGCATTTTCAATTAATATTCCTAATTTACCAATGCAAATTGTCTCAATTACCGATCCTGGTGGTGCTTCATCATTCTTTAACAATGAATTAACACAAATGCTCATTACAGAAGGAAATAATCTCGCTGATAAATTAAGAGCACATTTTGTAACAGCTGGCGATGAGGAAAATGGTTTTAAATGTAAGCAAATGAGTTTCATTTCTCTAGTTCCATAAATTAATTTCACTCATATTTTTTCTTCCTTTATTTATTTTTTTTTAATATTATAAAGTTGCATCATTTGCTCCATTCTTGAAGGAAGTTTGGGATAAGAAGCCAGAAATAGAGCATGCTTTTCACATGGAAGAGCCACTTACAATTGACTCTGGTGAAGGAACTATGGAACATTCAATGCATCATCATCAAAATGCACCACAACCTCCACCGAGATATGAAAGTTATTTATTAAATGGATCATATAGACATTTTGATAAAATGAGTCATAGATCTGTAAATTCATTAGATGGGATGGAGGAGAATGTTAAATACGGAAATGTTCCAGACGAAAGACAAGCTTATAGTAATATGTATTTCTATGAGGAGAATAATAGTGATGCAGATAAGGATGACAGAAATAGGATGTTGGGAAAAAGTAAGATGATCAATTTTTCTTTAGAAAAGTTGTGAATGAAAAATATTTCTTAAATAATAAAAATTAAAGGTTTTCAAATGTATCCATCACCACCAGAACCAGCACCGCCAGATCATCATCATCTCTTAACGCCATCGTCAATTTTAAGACAATTAAAGGAGAATGCTGCTGTCTCACACTCACAATCTAGTCTTGAAGAAATAAACTGTAAGAATGGAAAAAGTAATTGAATCGTTCCATAAATTCATGTGCTAATTTATTAAATTATTTTTCCTCGCAAGCTGCCGATGCAAGTGGATCTAAAGAATCATTGAATACATATGATTCAGGTTTTATTCACTTTCTGCTAATTTTCTTTGTCTCTCTTTCTCTCTATAATTTTTATCACATCTTTTTTAATATTTATCCCATAATAAATTCTCATTAACCGTATTTTTTTTCGACGACATGTCTGAACATGAACTAAATTTGATTATATTTTGTGTATAAAAATAGGTTGGATAGATGACCATATGAAGGATGACGTATGGAAGAGCATGAATGCACATGCTTTTACAACAGGAAGACCACGAGTTACACCAAATTCATTTGGAAAGAAGATACCACCAGTAGTGAGGCCAAAAAGTCAGACTTTGAAGCAGCCTGGAAAGATAAATCTCATTGAATCGAATGCACAAGGTAAACATGACCTTGACAATTCAAACGATAAAAACAAATAAATAATGAATTATTCATATTATTTAGTTCCAGGAAAACTGAATCTCGCAAGTTACGCAATAGTGAATGAAGCATTAGCACGGATGAATCTAGGTGATAATAATAAACCAGTTTTAGATAAAAAATTTTCATATACACCCGGTCCAAAAATATCAAAAAAATTAAAATCCAAATCTTGTGATGCAACGCATGCAGCCCCTCAAGGTGAAGACATGAATGAGAATGTTGGTGCTGGTGATCAAGATTATGAAGAGGCAGAGTATGAGCAGATTAACGATGGCTTTAGTGAGGCAGTCAACAATATAGCTAGTCAATTGTTTTCATTTTCATCACAAGATCATCAAAATTCTATGCGAAATAAGTTAAGACAACGAAGGGAGAAAGAGCAGCAAAGTACTTAGCTTTAATATCTAACTTTAATGATTAATTACTCATATGTCTATGACATATACTTACAGGACTCTCTGATAGCGAAAGCGACTCAAGCTCACTTGAAAGAAAACGAGGCACCGAAGGCTATAAATCAAATCGTAAACCACAAACGCACAAAAGACGTCAAAAGAAACGCGTAGCTATACCCGTAGCAACTCCAAAAATACCGGCAGGCTTTGATCCTAGTAATAATAGTGGAATGGGTCCAGCAGCTTTAATGTATCAAAAATTGAAAAATGAAATTAACAGCAGCCTAGAAAAAGGTAAATTATTTGATGCTAATGACATTATTCTTTGCTGTCTAAATGTTTCATATTTCTCATTACACTAACGCTATACTAATTTGAGCATAAAGCAAAAGAAAATGTCCATTTCATTAGTTCATTACTTAGGCATAAGATAAACTAACAATTATGGAGGTGGTAACAGTACATCATGGCTAATCATTATGTGTCTAGATCAATTATTCACATTATCATTTTGATATTAAACATTATTTTTTTCTCAACATTTATTATTTCTTATAGACAAAATGGGTGAAGAAGATGTTAATGTTTCATCACCCCGCGAAACGCAATCACCAATGACAGTCGTAAGTCGATCAAATGGTGTTGCGAATTTGCGAAAAGTATTCAATGGCTGTTCACCTTTACAGTTTGGGGTGCTACCAAAAAGCTCAAAAGATGAACGTGAGAAATTGTTAACTAGTCAACAGCAGGCTGTTCCACAAACAAAGTCAAAATGGTTCCGACAAGATACAGACAAGAAAGCTCAACAAGCAAGCGAGAAGGAAGAGAAGAAACGATTAAAAGCAGCAGCTAAGATTACAGGAAAGTCAGGAAAGACACTTGCTAGTTTTAAAATGTCTGAAAAGAATCCATTAGTTCCAATATTCTTGGAGAGATGTGTTCATTATATTGAACGTGAAGTCGAGTCAGAAGGCATTTATCGAGTACCTGGAAATCGTGCACATGTTGAACTTTTATATCAGCAATTTGATGAGGAAGATAATGTTGATATTGAGAAGCTGGACATTCCTGTTAATGCCGTTGCAACAGCATTAAAAGATTTCTTCTCAAAACATTTACCACCGCTTTTTGAACCCGACATGATGAATGAATTAGAGGAAATAGCTGGCTCAAGAGGTGGACTCATCTCAGCAAATCCAATGAATATGGAAGTAAAAGCTGATCGAAGTTGCCGTTTACTAGCTTTAAGAGGACTTCTCAATAAACTCCCACCAACAAATTTCAACATTTTAAAATTCATATTCCAACATTTTGTTCAGTAAGTGACTTGTTTTATTACTTAATATACAGCTACTTTATATAATAAATCTTTATTATTTATTTACAGCGTTTCGGAACACTCAAAGCTCAATAGTATGGATAGTAAAAATTTAGCAATATGTTGGTGGCCAACATTACTTCCAATTGAATTCACCGATATGCTTCGATTCGAATCGATGCGTCCATATTTGGAAGACATAGTCCAAACGATGATCGATCAATATCCATTCCTTTTCTGTGGTCAGGAAGCATTTGTTATGGTTTGAGATTAAAAGAATCTTTTAGATCATAATGTTTATTTATAAGATTTAAAAGCGACGCGCGCCCTTCTCCCATCCTACATGACATGTTGTGAGTTTTTTGCTAGCTTTTATATCCTTTTAAAATGCGTACAAAAATGTATGCAAATGTTTTCCTAAGTTGCATAGTGCAAACAAAGTTAAGATGATGATGGAAAAAAAGAAAAACATAATTTTTAGGTATTTTTAACAAAAAATAAAAGTAATGGACAAAAATGCATGCGAAATTGCATCGAAGTAAATGGCATTTTGATAGTCAATGAGTATTGATAGACATACATGATGATGATAATAATAGTAAGACAAAAAAATATTAATTATTGATTCGGTACAATAAATTATTGTAAAATGATGTTCGATGTGATTTTGGCATGCTACTTTTTACAAAAAAAAAACAATGGTATTTACATAAAAAAATAGTTAGGAACGCTTTTTATACATTGAAATGAAATTTATTAAAAAATTTCGACGTGAAGATAATAAGCTTTTTGTTCGCAATATCAAATTTAAAGCACCACATAAATCATATGCTTTATATACACAAACAGACGAATTTTATCACGAAACAACATTATTACACACATACACACAAATAAATATAAGTTGCTTTTTTAAATAACTTTAAAAGTAACATTTGCTTCACATCTGTCCAAAAAAAAAAATGAAAATTGTAAGGATAAATTTATGATGGCGCATTATTGCGTTTTATTAAACGTCAGATTTTAATCGTAGAATATATTAAACAAGGATAAAAGCAAGAAGAGAATGAAAATTAAATAATAGAAAGATGTCTCCAAGTTTTTAAAAGGAAAAAAAGAATTTTAAAAAGTAATTAAATTATATATTTTTCATGAAGAACTTTATACAAACTCACACTTTGCACGTTTAATTAATTGAATGTTATTTAATCACGCTGATTCATGATTTAAAAAAAACTATGAGAATATATGTATTCTTGAGCCGTAAGACTGCACCGAACATAAATATTGATGAAAAACCCTGAAACTTTCCAAACAAATCCGAGCAACAAATTGTGACAATGGCTATCTCATGATTACTTTATAATGACTAAGAGTTTAATTTTCTAGTCATTCTGAAAAGCTAACCATGAGGCGATCAATGCAACAATTAAATGCAGAGAAAACTATAAAAGTATTTTCATTTATTTCATACACAGAACCTTAGCAATTGTATATTGATAATTTTATTTTTGACATAATTCTCATATTTTTCAATCTAGAATAGTTCAATGGAGCTCACAATAAATCCTTCTATAAAAAAAATCGTTAATTCTTGCTATGTCTATTCCCGATATAAAAAAATTAATGAAGTAACTAAAAAACAAATGAAATATCATTTTTATTGTAATTTTCAATTATACAATGGTTGTGCTAATTTTATTTTTGATAAATTGAAAAACAATATTTAGAGTATCAGTATATATGGATGAATATGTAAAAAAGGAAAAAAAAGTAATAGCAAACCATGTACTTATTACTCGAGAATTTAAAACCTAATATTTTAAACTGCATGCATGTAAACAGAAACAAATTGAAAGTCATGTAATTCATTCTTATTTCAAAAGTATTTTTCTGTAAGGAAAAAAGACATTCCAAAGGATTATTTGCATATTACATTACAGCATCTTGCGTGGTACAAGGTTATAAATAATTTAAAAGGGTTTCTATCTAAAATCCTTTACCGTTATTGTGAAAGTATTTATTTTTAGAGGATATTGCAGACTAGATTGTCATGCAAAGTTGTCGTCATGGATTAAACTTATTTTCATCAGCTTAGTTTTTTGATTTTCATTAAAAACTAAGAAATTCTTACATTTCAATAGTTGATAATAGTTAAAGAAAGTTTGTGCCACTTTTTTTTGTACATTATTGGTCTTTGATCTCACCTTTAAACTCGTTAATTAAGAAGTAGTTCATGATAAACTTATTGACGCGAGAAATGGAAGCCATTTTGAAAGTTTTTAAATTTTGAAAATCTAGTTTAAATCTCAAAAAGTCGTTAAATTTGAAATGATTTTTAAATACATTTATTTTATCAATTTTATCAGTATTAAAGAGTTATAAAATCAAAACAGCTTAAAATCATCAAAACTTGTCTTTAAATTCTCCATTTATCCATAAGAAGAATCTCAACAATTACCATCAATAATAAATTTGACATTATTGAATTTTCCGATATTGAAACCCTTTTCAAAGATGGGCACAGAAGATAACAATGAATAATGATTTCTGGATCCAATAATAGTATACTCTACGATCATTCCATAAAAACAGTATTTATATTGAAAGGAAGTCTTTTAGGACGTTAATTCATTTTGAGATCACGTATCGCAAGATTAATTGGATGATTTAATGTTATATGCTAATGTAATATGCTCAAAGTCCCTATAAAAATTGTATTACCTTCCTTTGAAGAATCCATTGACATTTTTATTATTTTAATATGAAGGTTCTTCGCTTTCTGAAAAAAACAAACACACTCAGTCACATAAGTATGATGAGAGAACTTCTTTACGCTTCCATTTAGAACTTAAATTACTAAAATAAAATAAAAAAAACACTTTCTTTTTTTATGTACCAAAATATACAAAGGAAATAAGTAAGAATATTATGAAAAAGTGCCATGAAAATATACATGCACCATCAAAAAAGTTATTAAATATATCTATTCGCACCGACTAAAATTTTTTTACATCACGATTTTTTTTTTTTTAATTTTAAAAGTGAGAGATGAAAATTTTAACGTCTTATTTAGATTTTAAAATTTAACGGTTAAAATTATTTTGAATTTTGATTATGTCATCTTGGTTTTGAATAAATTTAATACGTTAAATTTTTAAATTTGAAAAATTAATGGAGAAAAGACAAAAATAATGAATTATGAATGAGATGATGAATATTAGACGATATAATCTTTGCCAATATTTGTTTTACCATAGAAACAAGCGAAATGATGAAGAATAATCAATTAAAGTAATTAAAAAATGCTTTTTGATATTGTGGATTTGAATATAAAAATAATTCAAGTGTTTTTTATGAATGAAATACTGATGAAAGTACCGTAAACAAAAAAAAATTTAATGTCTTTAATGGATTATATGGTGAAAAAAAAATTAATCTCTTTATAAGAATAAGGAAATTTAATTAAATAATGATGAATGTAAATAATTTCAGACCTAAATGTTGATTTTTAATGACGCTAGTTTGATTTGAAATTAAGATAAAAAAAAAAAATCAACGAAATTAATCAAAAGACTTATTTTCTTGTTGGATGGAGAGTTTTGTGACTTAATTAAACTGTTGATCCAGTGAGAAAATATTGTGACAAAAAAGAATCTTTTTTATTACATTTTATCATCATCGAAAGAATTCTATTTATCTATTATATTCTAGAATATAACTTTATTAAATATGAGATGTGGAGATTAATGTGCCGACTCTTGGTCGTCGAGTGTTTGTAGATGAAAAGTTTAATTAACTAGATTTATACATTTTGAGGGTAATGAGATCTCAAGTTTTAATCTTGGCACTAGAAAATTCAAGGACTTTCAAGTGGTTGCAATGAGCAATTCTATATTTAAAATATAAATAGAGCGCCTCCATAACAACAGTTAAATAATGAATTTTAAAAAACAAAATTGAAATTGACAAAAAAATCAAGATATATAGGGGAACTTCCACAGATGTGTTTCTTCAAAAATTTTGGTCAAAAATTAATTTTCTCTAAATTAAGATATCTAGACGATGCAATTACTAGTTATTCATGAGTAAAACAATGAATTCTACTAATTTGTCTTATTATCTTCCTTCCAAACGCATTAATTAGGAAATTATTAGCGTTACTTTGCAAAAATTTAAATTCAATTTTTTCTTACCAAGTAACGCTCACAAAAATCAAAATTATTCACTAATGAATGCACTTATAAACAAGATTAAAGGACAAATAGATAGAACTCAACGTTCTACATGACAAAAATAAGTATTTTGATCGTCTAGATAGCTCTAATAAGAGAATTTTTCATTTAAAGTCGATTTTTTTGAAATTTTCGATCTGTGGAAACGCCCATAGATGGGCCAATGTAAAATAGTTGCCGTTTTTAACGGCAAGATATATAGATGGGCCAATACAAAGTATACTCGACCATACTCGACCATACGCGACCATACGCTTTTTTTCTGTTTGTGAACAAACAAATGAAACAAAATTTTTGAAAAAAAATTAAAATTTAATTTTTGATTTTTAACTCAAATTTGTTTACTGGATCTAATTTTTGTGATTAGTAAAGTAACATAATCATGTGAATTATCGTTTCTAATACTTTTTACCAACGAAAACTAAATGAAAAGTTCAAAAAATTGAAAATTAAAATTTTCCAAATTTCTTTCATGGTGTTAGTGTTTACAAAAATTTTAAATATTTCAAATTTTTAACTGTTAAAAACGGCAACTTTTTTACATTGGCCCATCTATATATCTTGTTTAACGGTTAAAAATTTGAAATATTTAAAATTTTTGTAAACATTAACACCCAAGATATATAGATGGGCCAATACAAAGTATACTCGACCATACTCGACCATACGCGACCATACGCTTTTTTCTGTTTGTGAACAAACAAATGAAACAAAATTTTTGAAAAAAAATTAAAATTTAATTTTTGATTTTTAACTCAAATTTGTTTACTGGATCTAATTTTTGTGATTAGTAAAGTAACATAATCATGTGAATTATCGTTTCTAATACTTTTTATCAACGAAAACTAAATGAAAAGTTCAAAAAATTGAAAATTAAAATTTTCCAAATTTCTTTCATGGTGTTAGTGTTTACAAAAATTTTAAATATTTCAAATTTTTAACCGTTAAAAACGGCAACTTTTTTACATTGGCCCATCTATATATCTTGATTAACACCATGAAAGAAATATGGAAAATTTTAATTTTCAATTTTTTGGACTTTTCATTTAGTTTTTGTGGGTAAGAAGAATTAGATACGATAATTCACATGATAATGTTACTTTACTAATCACAAAAATTAGATCCAGTAAACAAATTTGAGTTAAAAATCAAAAATTAAATTTGGATTTTTTTTCAAAAATTTTTTTTAATGTTTTTGTTTACAAACAGAAAAAAAAGCGTTTGGTCGCGTATGGTCGAGTATACTTTGTATTGGCCCATCTATATATCTTGAAAAAAATTTAACAACTTTTTCAATTTACAAATTAACGGTCAAAAAATATTTAAATTCAGATTTTGTCATTTTGGTTTTTAAAATTTTTTCAGTCGTTATTTTTTAAATTCTGAAAAACCGTTAACCAAATCTAAAGCAATCAAGATCGTCAGATTAATCAATGCATCTCATCGAATTAGGTCGAGATTTGTTTTTCCAATTATTCATTTTAAAATTCTATCATTAAATACCGTAGAAATTTTTATGGAATGATAGAAATAAAGTTCTCAAAAAAATTGATGCCATTAAATTAATCAAATACAAAAAACAATATTTGATGTCGTTGTCTTTTTGAGCTGAAAAAAAACCAAATAAAAAACGCTTTATTTGTATAAGAGTTTAATGATATTAAAAAAAATGAAGATAAGTCAAAAAAAATTTCCCTCTTGAATAAATAAAGAAACAAATCTCAAAAAAAAAGAAAAATTTTAAAAGAAATTTGCCAATTCAATTAAGTCGCCATAGATTAAATCCATATTGCCATTTTCTTTTCTTACATCAAACAGGAAAATCTCGAAAAAAATGTAAAATTTAATTTTTCATACATAAAAAATAAAAAAATTATTGCCATCTCGCCTCTATCTCTCTTATTAAGAAATGATGAAGTGAATGAAGAAAAACTTTACAATTATTAAAGAATAAAAAAAATTATATAAAATAAAAAAAAGAATTAAAAAAATTCTTAAATGTAAAAGAACATCTTAAAGAAAAAATAAAAGTGGGAATTAAATGTCAAAAAATCAATTTTCCTTTTTATTTCCATTTTATCCCTTTCATACACGTTTGAATATAGCTAGGAACTTGCTGCCTTGATTTCTCTCAATTTTCTGTGCTTCTTCACTGCTATTCAATAATTTATCATGTAAAATGTCACTTTTCTCCTCATCTTCTTTCAGACGTTCGAAACTTGGATGTGCTGATAAATGTGATGTCATCCAATCGTAAAGATCCTTAACATCAGTCACAACATACAGTAAACCCTAAGAGAGATGTCAAAAGTATGTAAATCAATCAAAGTCACAGACACATGAATAAAAAAAAAGTTGTACAAACCTCTTTCTTTAACACATAGGCATATTCACTTAGCAATGATGGATTAATGATTCTCCATTTATGTTTAGACTTTTTAAAGTGAGGATCCGGAAATAGGAAGAACATTTTCGATAGTTGTGCTTTATGGAAGTAATTGACCATGTATTTCATTGAATTACTTCTTAAGCATGCAACATTTTGATATTTTCCAGGATATAAGGCACGTAGTGACTCGATACGATCTTTAACATAGTCTGATACTTTAACACGAATTTCCATTCCGATTGATATTTTGTCTGGATATGTTTCACTTAAACTAATCAAAAATCCACCATATCCACATCCAAAGTCACCAAATTCTACCTTTTTATCACCAATTTCAGGATATAGTTCCTTCCAACTTGGATGATTAGTTCCAATATCCTGATCCAATTCATCTGGATTTAATGGACTGAAATTTTTTTTAACATTAATTTAAATTTTTCACTTAAATTGCAATACTTACTATTCAATGCTATGATCCGATATTGGATTACTATGAGCTCTTTGACGATAGAATCTTTTTTGAGGTAGACGAATTTCTGTTACTTCCATAATCGCTGAAATACTTTATTTAATGCTAAAAAAATGTGCTGTGTTTACAAAAAAGCAAGTTGCTATAAATTGAATTCAAATTTTTATTTTTCCGTTAAATTAAAGTAAGTTGCTATAAATTTTCTATACACATTATCACGAGTTTAATTATAGAAATTCTGATTTAAATAAGTTAATAAATAAATATATAAGCTATGCTTTCTATACAATATGTAAATTATTTGATGTAGCTGAGATATCAGATAATACTAATTGTTCTGTTGATTGTGAACTTCGATTAATTCTACGTATTGATGATCGAATGAAATCATTAAAGTTTTGTCCAAGTATCGTTGGACGGGATGTCGTAGGATGACTTTGTGGGCGAGATTCTACGTTAGACGATATTGAAGGTATGATTGTTGTGGCGTTAACAGCACCGGATGTTGTATTTTCACTTCTTCTTAATCGTCTTACACTTCTTCGTATACTGTTTCTTAATACTTTTGCTACTCTTAGTCCCATAGCCTTTCCATAACTCGGTGGTGGTGAATATTTTGGAGGCTCGTCAGTTATTATGTTATTATTATTGTTGTTATTTTCATTAAGATTAGTTGTGAGTGGATTTGATATTGTTAAATTGGTCTGGCATACTCGTCTAATAGGAAGGTGCGAAACTGAATTTGTGTCACTTGAGTCCAATGGTGGTCGGAATAGTCTTTCTATTCTCTAAAAGGTAAGAAAAATTTTGTAAAACGTTGAATTTAAAATTATTCGAACATATTATTTTGGCGGGAAACTCTTCACCTCGAGTTTTTATTTGTTAAAATCTCGCTCAATTTAATGCTTTTTTAAGCTTAAAATAGTTTTTGTTGTTAACTTTTTGCGAGGAAAGTAATTTGTGTGGATATTTTATTTTAATGAGGTGTTTAAAGTCAAATTTTATAATTTTAATTTTTTGTAAACAATCAAAATAAAAACTCAAAAAAGATCAATGAACTTACTTCCAAAACATCTCTAGGGCCACGACTCAAATAAATATAAATTTGAACTAATGCAACACATGGAAGCAGAATTAACAGAGATACTTGCAATAAGCCTCCAACTTGCTTCACCCATAAAGGCCAATTTGACATATGACTCAAACTTAATATATTACGTTGATGGAACAATTCATTTGAATGGCTCTTTTTATATTCCATTACGGAGAGTAATAAGAATCCAACAGGAAGTAAAACATTCCATGAAAATGCCATGAATGCTGAAAGCGTTTCTGTCAATCTTAATTCTTTCACCAAGAGATCTGACGAGTATGGTCTTCCTCGAACCATAAAAATAGCTAGTAAATATGACGTCCATAAAATGGGAATAAACCACGAACCACCAAAGATGTTATCCTGTATTGTTTATGAAGAGGAAAGAAATGGCATAAAAAAATTAATGTACAATAAAATATCAAGCAATTCATACCAAAAAGTGCAAAATAACTATTCCGTTATCTGTGGTCAGTGGTACACCAAGGAACAATCCAGTCACACAACTCAATAAAATAGCTGACGTTGAATTTCCAATTGCTCCACTAATTGACTTCCACATGACACATAATTGACCGATGCCGAATAGAAAAAGACATAAGAATGCAATGGTCCCCCAAAATGGTTCAATTCGTGAGCTTATTGCCAATGTCGATGGTAGAATTTCTGTTATTAATCTAATTGGCTTGTATCCACTCTCCTTGTAAATTTGCTGTCCTTGTTGATTCACAAAAATTGGCCTCTCTGAACATTCTCCGACGACATTTGAGTATCGTGTAATCCATTTTGATGGTATTGAGTGATGAAAACTTGGTAATGAGGCATAATGCACAGGCCATAAGAAAATGTCATTTTTAGGATTTTCTAGCATTTAAAAATGGACATTAATTAGTGTCTATGAATAGATTTAAATGACATTCGATAGTTTACCAAATGACGCTGGAAAGTAATTAAATCCATTTAATTTAAGGATAATTATGCATGTTGATCCCAATACACCCCCAAGGAAAAGGCCAAAAAGAGTCAGAAAAACAATCAGCAGTGCTTCTCGTCGCAGAATATAATTATTCAGCCTTTGATTTTTTCCAGATTTACAGTACATTGCATAAATTGAAACGCCTTTAAGGAAAATAGGAAAAAATAAATAAAAAAAGGTTGAAAAAAAGTTTGTAAGTCATTCTGTCTTGTATTTTAGACGCAAATAGCAAATGGCTAAATTTAACTTATTTTTAGACTTTAAATGACTTGGACTTTATGTGGGTTATGTCTCTTAATAAGTTAAAACAATAACAGCTCTGTTAATCATTGTCACAAAAGAGTAAGCAAATAAAGTAAAACAGCTACTAAAATAATGAAAAAATGGTCCCAAAAAGCTTGTTTGATTCATAAAAAATTGATATTATTTTCATTAAATTAATTGCCATTTCTTTTTTTCTTTAATTTAATTAAAAGCACCGGTAAAGTTTTAAATCAACAAAAAGTCTTTAAACCGCTACATTTAATGTCCAAAAAGAAGTTCACGCAAAATGCCGAGTATGTGTTTAACATTACTGTTAATAAGAAATTGCCTGTCTTTAAAATGAATCCATTAATTAGCAGAGTAAAGTAAGAAGGAATGAGTGGTAAAAAAAAATCACCTTGTATACCCCACGTTAAAAAGACTTCTTGTGCTGCGACTGACCAGCTATGTGAATTGGCAAAAAACTCCTGCCAATCAGTAGCAGGAAAAATATCCTAGAAAATCCAATTAAGATGTTAAATTGATATCAAATATTTGTTGTGACATGACATCAAAAGGAAAGTATGTGCTACCTGAACAGTCTCGAAGTTCAATAAAGTTAGAAATTTAATACAGACAGCTGCCAGACCTAAGAAGCAAACTAAACACATTCCAATCATGATCTTTCCGAGTGACTTTATTCCACGACTCAGCACAATAAACACCAAAATCCACACAATTGAGACGTTGAATGCGAGCTGTAAATGATAGAGTATGAAAAAAAAAGATGGGAGTGAATTAATTGTTGACAATGATGAAAAGTACAGTATACAAGTCACACGGGTAGATTGATGGACACTGGTGTTAATTGTATTACCTGAAATCTCATTTTTCCATCGGGTGTATTAGCAATACCAGACAGTCTTTGCAGCACCACGCCATTAAAGTAATCTGCAATATTTTCTGATAAGCGTAAAGCTGAAATGTTTTGATAGCCTCGATACGAGTCGAATCTCTCCTCCCACAAATAATGTTCGTCTGATGAGATCATTGAGTCTCTGAGAAAATAATTTAAATTGGAGAAATTAGGGTTTTATTTTTTAAGGGATGCTACCAAGGGGTAGAGGTGGATGCTGATTTATAAATTCATTTATTCATGAAAAATAAGAAAATATTTTCACAAAATCTCTCATTTCATTATCAATAACCCCCTAGCTACATCCCCTACTCAGCATCATAACAATAATAATTAAGGTGAGTAGATTCAATTTTCGTGATAATTCAATTATTCAAGGTTTCAATTTTATAAGCAAAACAATTGAGTTTGTTACCTTAAATAGATTAATACCCAGGCAATGCTGACACTTGAATAGAGACTGATAATGCAGTGTGTTATCATCAATGCAATGCCAATGCCTACGCAAATTGGTGTGATTTTGAACATTGTTACGATACCTCCTTTGATTTTATGTCCTAACACAATTTGTAGCCATAAAAATGGTATGCCAAAAATGAATGACAGTAACAGAAATTGAACGAGAAAATTGGCTGCAAAAAAAAAAAACAGAGCGAAAAATTAATATTCTCATGAAATTTTATGTGATTGAGTAAGGCATAACCAGCAATAATGTTTACCTCCAAAATGCACTGAAAATATTGCAAATCGTGAAATATTGAATAATCCCAGTGTACAAAATAGACATGTTATTGGACGACTTATTAGGTAAGGCCATGTTGACTTTGATTCACTTGAATTATCGTTTTGATCTCTTTCGTCATCCTCCAAATTATTTGTTGATGCACCCGTGGTTGTAAATCGTGGATGAATGTCATGAATTGAATTTATAACATCGGGTATTGAGCTTGAACCAGTCGATGAAACCATCGATACAGGACTAGAATTTCGTGATGATGCCAATGAACTTTGTTCTGATGGAAGACTCTGTCTAGGTCGATGAGCATTACGTTGCGATGGAGTTCGATTAACAACTGGGGCACTATTTGGACGTTCTTGCTGTTGATGATGAGCAATTATTCTCTTTAATGGATGAAAAGCAGAAGAAAGAGAAAAATAACAGAACATTTCATATGTTAATAAACTTTCGGGCATTAAACAACAGACACAAAAAAAAAAAAAATTAAATTAACGCAAAAAAAAAAAATAAATAAAGTGAAATATTACAGCTGTTGAATGGTTGAGTGAATCAGCCGCTAGAGATGAAATGCGTACTGGATTTGACCTTCTTCCATATTGTCGCGGACGACTATCATTCATTCCTTGTTGTTGCTGTTCCAATAAGACAGCATTAAAGAGATCTGGCATGTTTGAGTTCTCGGAAGTAACACGATTGACTTGTGGAATATTTTCATTGTTTAAAGTCGTCCTACATTCATTTACATTCTCAAATTGATTTTCTCGTGGAAAATTTTCCTTTTCGCATTCACTTGGGACAGCATTAGTAGGATTTATGTCATGTGACGTTGATGGCGGTATTGTATTATTTAATGGTGATTCAATTTCTTGCGGCATTTGAAATGGATTTAATTTTTTCATTGACTTCCGTAGCCATGATAAATTACTTCTCGATCTTTTCACAGCTCTTGTGCTGTCTGGTGCTGAATTGATGGAAAAAAGAATGAATTATCAGTCAGTTTAGTGTTAATTATCTGGGTAAGGGTGGAATTGGTAACATTATTAGAGAAAATAGTATTTATTGAATTTTGAAGTGGTTGGGAATCGAACTAGAAGTTTAAAATAATTTCAGAAGCAAATTCATTCTACAAAAATTTAAAGGTTTAATCTTTGAATTTTTGAAAATTTTAACTTTTTCATTAGGGGTCACTCACTTCAGTCAAAATTTTGAATTTTTTGATCTCCTTTACCCCTCTGTCACAAAGTTCTCAAATAAAAAAAAATCTTTTGTTTAAGATTGTCACACATCATCAGATCCCCTTCCTCCCTTAAAAAATTGAACGTAAATAAGTGAACAATCCTTTAAAATGTCTTGAATATAGTAGTATTTCAAAATATTTCTTTCTGCTTCGTATAGTTTCTTTCTCTAAGGCAACATTAATTTCATTATTCCAGTGAACAAAAGTAAATAAACTATGAATCATAAAAAAACTGTCATAAAATCACCCTAAACAAAACTTTAAAGACGCTAATAACAAAGCCGCACAAGTTCTTTACGAGCAGTTTTGATTCAAGTCATTAAAACAAGCCAATAAACTGGAATATTCAAGAAAGCAATCTTTTGTTTTAAAAATTGTCAATTAGTTCCTCATTTCTGCCTTTCATTATTTACAAAATTACCCCATTTTTTACATCCATCCCTAATAAATATGATTATTAACACAATAGTGCTAAAATTAAGCAAAAGATGAAATTGAGTAGATATGTTTAAGGTATGAACTGCTAATCAAATATTCTTAAAGAGTTAATTTAATTAAAATTATGAATTTTTAAGACTTACCCGCACCAGATGTTGATTCAATACAATTCACGACAGTTGTTTCAATTTCTGAAGCATTACATTCACTCAAACACTTTCTTGGACACTTGGGATCGATAGAATGCCTTAAGCTGTGTCGAAAATGTGGCGGTTCACTCATTCGTGACCTTGCCTTTGGTAAAGTCGTGCAATGGAATAGAGAATCGTTTATTTTATCACTTTTTTGTATTTCATTAATGACATTGTCGTGGTGTGTATTGTTTTCTTGAATATTCAACATTTTGTTGCTGCTGCTACTACACTCACAATTATTATTTACATTTTCTAATTTCACTGGTTTCTTGACTTCCTCAATTTCCCTTTCGTTTAAGACATCCGTTCGTATTCTTGTGACTTTACACGATCTCCTAACACAATTCTCATTATGAACATTACTTTCGTGTGACTTTATACGCGGTAATGTGGAAAATTTTTTGATAAGAGAACAATTGTCATTGCTACTGCTACTTGGTATGGTCTCATTGACATTCAATTGTAGCGTGTGCTCATTTGTTGATTTTGTAATAATAGTACAGCTATTTTCATCCGTATTGTCATGTTGTTGACCATCACAATTAATAGACAACATATTTATGTTGGTGTTTGTAGTTCTCTTATAAGAACCGTTGTTGTTATTGTTGATTTCGTCATCATGATCAATAGAATCATCGTTAATGTCATTTGATTCTTTAATGGGACACTCATGGCAATCATCATTATTAGAAATATTTAATTTCACATTAGAAAATTCATTGTTGTCATTATCATCGCTCTCGTCATCTGATGAGCTATCCAAAAGCTTATAATCATCACTGTCATCATTATCTGATACTATGTCTTGATTGACTAGCAAATTTTTTCTATTAAGTGGCTCATACACAAAACTGACACTGTTTACCATCACGTTATCGCTACTTTTTGATCGACTGACCCTACTTCCCATGCTAATATCGATTTTTGCTTGCTTTTCAATGTCAGAACAGCTCTTACATCTTCTAAACTGTTTTTCATATTTTCCTGTGGTTGCAAATGCATCATATGCCTGGAGTTTTGAGGAATGGGGGTAATTAATAGCTTTTTGCGATATTTCATGATTATCACTTTCATGACTGCGGTTCACTTCTAATAAACTTTCCATTGTATTAATTTACTAAGTTTTTAATACACTTATGGATGTTCATAGTTTATTATGTCCTCTTATGCAATAAATTATTATTACAATATTTCAACACGTTCTTATCTATCCAGGTCGGAGTAAACTCTTATTGTTTAATTTTTTTTTACATCGTCATGCAATCATAACAACAAACTTTTTTCTACTGAATGAAATTCCCGTATTCCGTTACAAACACACGAACATACAGAATTAGTTCCAAAATTAAATCTAAATTGATTTTTCACTCGGTTATTTTTACGGGCTTCATGAAACTACACATAAACTTTTTATTTTCATTAGCATATAATTCCAGCACTGCTTTATGCACTTTTTCTATATTTACTCATCACGTGTACTGTGCATTATTAAGTCACAAAAGAATTTTTAAGGGACTTATGTTATTTTTAGTTTGGTTGAGATAATTATTGGTATAGCAGAATAGTCAGCTGCACATTATTGCGTAAAACACATTTGTATATTATGAGTCGCTTTGAAATTTCATAATGCTTGTTTTTTGCATAGAATCTATTTACGTCAGCCTGTGGGAAAGTTGAATATTAATTGCATTAGAAAATTTGCGATTATTTGAAGGTTTTTTGATGTTGTTGATTTTTAGAAATTTTTAAATTGACTTTTTGGAGGTAAAAAATTATTTTATAAACCTTAAAATATGAATTTTCATATTAATCAAAATTTATTTTAAGAATCATTTAAAATGATGTCAAATTTTTAGGAGACAAGCATTTTAAAGCTGTCAGACATTCATCTTCAATATAATATCTTTGTTTATATCCTACAATAATAAAAAATATATATTATAAATCATTTTCAAGTTTTCGTAATAAAGTTACAGATATTGATAATTTTTCGATCATGCAAATTAACATAAGAGGAATTAATGAAGAAAAAAAATTAGATAAATTCAAACTTATGTTGTCATCACTGAAATACAAATTTGACATAATGATATTAGGTGAAACTAAATTAAAATGCACATTTCCAAAATCCCTATATAATATTTCAGGATATGATCTTTACGTAAGCTGTCGAAAAACTTATAAAGGTGCTAAAGGGAAAAACATCGGTGGAGGTGGATTATTAGTCTATGTTAAGAAGAATATAATTGTGACAAAACATGAAACATACTCATCTACATTTGAAAAGATTACATTTGACATAAGTCACTGTACAAAGAGAATGAAGTTAGTTTCATATTACAGACCACCTGAATCACAAAAAATTAAAAATTTCAAGGAATTTATTAAAGATGTTGAACGTGAGATAGTTACAAGTGAAGATAGAGTTATGATTGTTGGTGACATAAATATAGATATTTCAGATGATTGTAAAAATGCCAACACATACAAAAATCTACTTAGTGAGTACGATGTAAAGATGATTAACAATAATGCTTCTCGTGATGTTAGTGGGAAGATCATCGATCATGTCAATGTTAATTTTTACGACAGCTGCAACATTTTGATTCATACGATATCTCTTGATAAAAATTTCACAGACCATAACATGATAATCACAACTATTGAAGATATGAAAGCATTTAAAAATATACCAATGTTGAGAACGCATGAAATTTTGGACTATGATAAACTAAAAGACCACATTCATGACTCACAAGAGCTAAAAGATATTCTCGACATATATGATGTTAACAAAATAGCGAATAAATTGACTAAAGTCACTTCTGATGCAATAAAATTATGTACAAAAACGATTAGATTAAAAACTAAAAAAGATATTAAAATTATCCCATGGCTAAATAAAAGAATAAAAAAAATTCAAAACAAGAAAAATAAAATTAGAAAGAAAATGAAAAAAAATCGAAAATGCCTAAAGGTTAAAGCAGAATTCAATGAAATCTCTCAAAAACTCAAAGATACCATTAAAACAGAAGAAAGAAATTTTAATTTCAAAAATCTTATGGTTAAAGATCCGAAAGTCCTTTGGCGTAATCTCAATTCAATTCTTGGAAGGAATGCAAAAGATTCAATTTCTTCTGTGTGTGATACCAATGGCAAAATAATCATGAATAAGAGTGAATTAGCAGAGACATTTAATGATTACTTTATTGAAAGTGTTAATGAGGCAGTATCAAGTATGTCCGAATCAAGAAAACAATTTAATTTTTCCTCATTATCAAATTCAATGTTCCTTTATGAAGCTGATATTTCAGAAGTAATCTCTGCCATTATTTCACTTAAAAATGTTTCACCGGGAATTGATGGAATTAAGCCTCAAATTTTAAAAGCCATAAAGAATGACATTGCTCAGCCTATATGTCATCTTATCAATCGAATGTTCAAAACGGGCATATATCCAGACATATTTAAGACAGCAGTAGTGATTCCAATTAACAAATCAGGAAAGAGAAATGATATAAGCGACTATAGACCAGTTTCAATCCTTTCTTCGTTCAACAAAGTCATTGAGAAAATTCTATATCGTAGAATTATGGATTTTGTGTTAGAAAATAAAATTTTATATGAGAGACAGTACGGCTTTAGAGAAAAATCGAACACGGAAGTTGCTGCGGTGGAATTAATTAATCAAATTAGACAGAACATTGATAAAAAAAAGAAGGTTTCATTAGTTATGATGGATGTACGTAAAGCTTTTGACACAGTCAATACTAAGCACTTATTAGACTCTCTCAGACGATCTGGCATTAGAGGAATAGTACTTGAATTAATCAAAAGCTATTTAAATGGAAGAAAACAATTGGTTAAAATTGGTGATAGTTACAGTAAAGCAAGAAATGTTTCAAATGGTGTTGTGCAAGGAGGCACTCTAGGAAGTCTTTTATTTCTGATTTTTATTAATGAATTATCTCAAATTAAGTTAAATGGCACGCTGTATTTGTATGCAGACGATGCGTTGATTCTTAACGTGCATGAAAAAAATGACGTGATTGATGAGATTGTTAGAAATGATGTAAGAGAGGTGATAGACTTTTTAAAATTTAAAAGATTGACTCTAAATGAGACTAAAACAACTTTTATGATTGTTCATTCTCCTTATCAAAAACTGAAGGATAATGATGAGATTTTCGTTAATGATCAATTTATAATGAAAAGAACTCGCAATGCAAAATATCTTGGATTGATTTTAGATGAGCATCTTAAATTCGATGAGCACTGCAAAGCTCTTGAATCAAAATTGACATCTAGTGCGGGAATTCTATGGAAAATGCGAAAAAAATTGCCAGTTTACATAAAAAAGAAAATTTATCATACGTTGTTTGAGTCTCATCTACTTTATATGAACATAATATGGGGAACAGCCAGTGATAATGTCATCAAACCTCTTCAATCAATTCAAAATCGAGCTCTGAGGAGTGTATTCAATCTTGAGAGAAGATTCAAAAGAGTAAAAATGTACTCACATCACACACAAAATTGTCTACCTATCAGAGGAATTAATTTCTTAGTATCAGCCACTTACATTTACAAGAACATTCATAACAAAATTCATTCAAATATTAAATTCAGGAAAGTTGTAAACCGTAGAGGAAGGTCAAGTGAAAAGAATGAAATTGAAATTTCATCGTCTAAATCACACTATGGTCATAAATCAATCACTTCCTTTGGGGTGAAAATCTTCAATTGCTTGAATACTGACCTTAAGAATTTGAAAGATCCAACAGCGTTCAAATGGGCATTGAAGTGTCATCTTAGGAATGAAATGTTTATATCCACTTGCTTCTCAAATGATTACCTGAAGTCATTTTGTTAATCACGAACTCTAAAATGAAACAAATTCAACAAAATAAATTAGAAAAATAGGAAATAAAAAGTAAGAAATATAATTGGAATGTCAACTTATCTGATCCTATGACGGCAAATATATACGAAAACAGCTTTCTTCATTACTATCGAGGTCCTCATCAGCATTGTCATCATCATATTAATCGAGTTTTCTTATTAATCGGATCCAATTATTTATTGTAGAAATTTAATTTATTCATCACTCCAATGTTTACATTTTAAAATTTACACTAACACATTCACATATGTTCAATTTTTGAACCTGATGTATTTGAACCTAAAATTTTTGTTTAAATTTTGAAATTCCGTTAATTTATAAAAAGATTTAAATAATTTGTTACCGTTATTTTTTGCGAGTTCCTTAAAAGATTTTTATTAAATCACTGAGACTCTTTAATTTATAAACAATGTTGCTTGATAAACAAGCTTCTAAAATAAGACATGAATAAAATAAATAATAATAATAATAATAATAATTTAATAATTTTTGGCTCCAATGCAGTCAAATTTAGATTTTAGACCAAGACATCTTTCAAATGACCCCTATAAGAATATTCCAAAAATAATCAACACCGGCTTCTCGCACCTAACAAATTGAATATTTAACCACAAATTGTCAACAACATTTACTCAACCAATATTGACAAAACAAATGCGTTATAAATCATCACTGCCACACAGCACCACAGAACTTCATTCTTACACTTTTCTTATGATCACGACTTCTTCTTCATCACCATCATTTTGAGATTGTATGGGTGTTGTGAGACGAAAAGAATCGCGATTTGATTTCAATGTACTTGAACTTTTTCTCTTTCCTCTGTTCTCTCCATTGCCCACTATAACCACTCTTTTATTTTATTTCAAACAAATTAAATTTCTATTTTTTAAGCCATTCAGAATTTAGTTCTTTTTTTCCATGAGAAAATATTCCACAAATGCACAGTTTATAAACATTTAGGGCTTGTGTATAAAATTCTTAATGCCAAAAAAAAAAACATAAACTTTTTTCATTTATTTTGGAAAATAATAATAATGCAAAAAATATTAAAAAACTTCTTAAGCCACCATACACACGTCTCGTTTGAAACTTCTTGCCAACGTTACTGACTAATGCAATGGAAGCTTTCAACTCGTTTAACTGCTTTTCGCTCTATCTTGCTCATACCTTCGTATGTTTTTGGAAAATAATATGTATATACACAGCACGTTGTTCGGTTTTTTGCTTTTGTTTTGAATGTTTCGTGCGTAAACAATAATATGGGAATGAGACGGATGGAGTTGGTCGAGCGTCAACATCATGCAAGAAGTAAAGTAAGAAGTAAAAGCAGCAATAAGTATTGCTACAATTTACTTTTATGCATGCTTATTAGTGTGAGTGCTTGAACGATCTCATTCTGGCTTTTTCTAATTCTCGTCACATGGAGGCGCTGCATGCACAGACATAAGTAATAACTATAATGATAAACTTTCACGTGTAATATTTTTTTCTCATTCATTTATTGAGAAAAGCTACCGAAATGAATGAAAATGTGACATATCATTTTTATTGCATGACATTCATCATGAAGAACTTGCGTTCTCAGCACATTTCCTCATAAATAATGATACTGCTGTTCATATTTTGTCTTGTGAGCTCGTGCGTGATGAAGTCTATTTTGATATGAAAAATTTATTGAGTATTTTTGGTATGATACATATATGGATTTCATCGTGGCTTGGTAGAGCAATAGCTTAGTACTTCGGTATTGAATATTGCAATGCCAATGCAGCGGTCATGGTTTCGAGTCTCGGCAGGTGAAATAAAAACACTTGATGACTAAGGTTTCCATTCTGTGCAGAACGTATCAGAAATCGGAACACTAGCATTAAGTATTTCACTTGTTGTTTCGCGAATCTCATATTACCGAAAAACGTGACTCACAGCCTTCCTTTGTAGGCTACAGACAATAACAGCTAAAATGTCATCAAAGGAAGTGGTTCGGATCCCACTATAAACTGTAGGTCCATGAGTACAGTGGTGTAGCGAACCCTTACTCGTTAAAATCATCAGCTGAGCATCGCATTTGCGAAACTATGGATCTTATAGATCTGCAAAGTTACGATGATGATGACATATATGGATTGCTTAATATTAATGGAGTAAGATAGAATTTTTAAGATGATTAATTAGATATGATTCATAAATTTTGGTAAACTCTTGAAAAACACTAAAATACTTCTTCCGTAATATAATAAGGTTGAAATGAGCAATACTTAATGATTTAAATGGCTAAATGTCCAAAACGAAGCAATTTTCAATAAGGGGCAGTTTACTTAGTACGTTTGCTTTTCAGGGAGGAGGGGTGGGGTCTAGAATTTTGTATTTTGTAGCAGGTCAAATAAAAGAAAAAAAATTTCATATTAATTCATATTAAAAAGGAGGGGTGGTCTAAAAAGTCGTTTTTGGGTAACGTACTAAGTGAACGGCCACTAAGAACAATTCAACTCTTCATCATTTCTGGTTCTCTGTCGTCATGGCTGAGCAATTTTCTGTCATCAATTTGTTTCAAAGTCCACTCAAGATACTTCCAAAAATTTATTATTAAGTTGTCTTCGCAAAATGCTTTGATCTGTACATTTCTGCTAAATTGCCCTTGAGTTTGTTGTTTGTAAGTCCAAAACATTTTAGGTACGTAAAATTAAATGTTTTGGAATGTCTTAAGATCCCTTTTAAAATGATAAGAATTTTTTTGTCAAACGAGAAAAAAAAGGCGACCGATACCTTTTTGCTGATTATGAAATGTGCGCTGAAATTTCAAATTTTCTTTCATTTATTGAGATAAACTTTTTTTTTTTTATATATATTTTCATACAATTCTCATAATTCATAAGCAGCAATGACGATGCTGTAAAGTGATCTATTTACCTCATAAAATGCCACTCAATGTCTTACCATGCATAGTTTTTTACATGCCACATTATGTGCGTTAGAAAATTGACATGAATAAAAATTTTATGAATGTTGACATAGGAAATGAATTTGAGTTTTGTGGCTAAAGCGCATTTTTTTGAGTTCAATGAAAAATTTGTCGGATTTAAATCCATGAAGTATGATATCAAAATTGAAAGTAAATGACCACAAATGGACGACTAACTCCAAATAAACAATACAAAACAAATATAAAACTTACTTAGTTTATAGCAATCCAACAGCCTATAAAGTACACCTAGATAATTTTTTAAACAAACTCATAAACATAAAAGTAAGAACTGTACATATCTAAACTCAACAAAATCTGCTAAATGTCTGAAATAAACAGCTTGAAAAGAAAAAAGAAGTAAAAAATAAAACAACTTTCTTGATTATTATTTATAAAGACATTTATTTTTCTCGTAATTTGTTTGGTTTTTTTTTTGTTGTTTGCTTGCCATAACAATAATCAGGAAAAATATTCTTTTTTTTTGTTTAAATTTGACACAACAAATTAATCAATTTTTTTTTTCATAATATTGGTAAATGAAAATAAAAATTACACACTTTAACGCAAATTAAATTATTTGTTCATTATTTTTTTTTATTTTTCTCAGTTTCTCTTTTCGATTTTTTTTTTCATTTATTTTTATTTTTAATTTTATTATTTTTTATTTTTTTTTAAATTTCATTCTCAATTTTTAAATATTTTAATTTTTTATTTTTGGTTTTAAATGTTAACGAAAACAAATTGATATTCTCATCATTCTGTCTGCATGTGTGTATATTAATATATTGCTTGTCTTAATTAATTAATGAGACAAATGTTATCGTATTATCAAATTTTAAAACTCAAAACACGTGCTTGTGAAAAATTTAAAATTTCTTACTTAAGAATAATTTTCATCTCTCTTGTTCCTATCAAAACACTTTTTTTTTTGTTATAAAACCTCTTTTTGTTCTTAAGGATTGTTCTTAAATGAGGTATATAAAATTTTTTAAAATTTGTAAACTTAAAAAGATTGTTTGATCCAAAAATATTTTTAAAGTATAAACCAAATCAAAAATAAATTTTAGAAACCTCATTTAAGAATTAATCCGATAATTATCCAAAAATATTTCATAAACGTTTTTAGTGGCGTATTCTGTGCTGAAGGATGTTTTCGCAAATTGTTTAGACAGTTTTCTTAATTCTTAATAGATACGGTTTTATCTATCATAAATTTGTATACATACATGGCTGTAAGCATGCTAAGAACAAACCTTTCACAACAACCCATTTGCAATTATCAAGAGTCAAAAATTTTGAGTGACTTTACATGTATTTTGCGTCAGCAAGTATCGGCAATCATGAGAATAAAATTGACGTCATTCAAGCAGCTATGAAAATACATAGAAGTGTATAACTTTCAGATTTTTGTCAGCTACTTCAAATCAAGATATATAGATGTGTTCATACAAACTATACTCGACCATACTTGACCATACGCTTTTTTTCTGTTTGTAAACAAACAAATGAAAAAATTTTATGAAAAAAATTTCTAAATTAAATTTTGATTTTTGACTTAAATTTGTTCACTGGATCTTATTTTTGTGTTTACAATTGCAACATTATACTGGGGGACCTCGATTTGAGTAATTGTTTGGTTCCGGAAAAAATCTACTCAAATCGAATTTACTCAAATCGAAATGTATGGAAAATGACCGTTAAAACAAGAAAATTTGAATTTTTGTATTGGAGCACTTTAGTTACTCAAATCGAAATTACTCAAATCGAAGTTACTCAAATCGAGGTCCCCCAGTATTGTAAATTATCATTTCTAAAGCTTTTTGACCATGAAAACAAAATTAAAAGTCCAAAAATTTGAGGAACAAAATTTTACAAATTTCTTTCGTTGTGTTAGTGTTTACAAAAAATTTGAAAATTTCAAATTTTTATCCGTTAAAAACGGTAACATTTTTGAATGAACACATCTGTATATCTTGCTTCAAATGTAATCGAAGAATAAAAAAGTTTAACGACCTATGAGACGAAACTTTTTTGTGAAAATTCCTTTAACGAGTCACATGCTCCTAGGAATATATTTTAAAAAAAATGTTTGAAAATATTTCGAGTCTAAATGCAAACCCCCTTTCAGCAAAATGTCAATTTATTTGTAAATTACCACAGGGAGTCAAAAAGGAAAGGGTTTTTTTCTGATGGAAAAATCTGATTAAATTCATTAACATGCTGAGTATAAACATCGATCTTCTTTGCTTTAATACCTCTTTTGCATGACAAAGTTTTCCATTGGAAAAATTCATGCTTTTACTAAAGCGTTAGCTGCGATGGATATGAATCAATTTTAATTGACACATATGGATTTTTTTTTATAAATTCAAAGTTGTAGATTCCACGTTCAATGTGTCATTTTAAAAGATAGAAATTTGCAATCTAGTCATAGTTGACAAAATAGTCAGCAGATGACAAACTTGATTATGAATTTTTGCAAAAAAACTCAATTTCAAGTTATTTTTTTCCCACAGATCTAATAAGCTATAACAAGCAATAAAACAACCTCGCAATTATGAATTGAATCTATGTTTAATGCAAAATCAAGTATGGATGATGGATCGATCAAAACATTTTTTTTATATAAAAATTAGTTCAAGGTCTTTTAAATCGATTTTTTTGTAAAATGAGTTCCGTGATTAACGGTACTTAAGAATGTAAATGAGTTGAGAAAAAAAGCAAATTCAATCAGGGAAGTTTTGTGTTTTTGATTGAGTTGGGTTAAGTTGGTGGGAAAGTTTTGTAGATTGAAATTAGAAATTATGTCGCATTTTACACATTTGAATGAAGGATTTTTCCACGTGTGTATAAATTGCCAGCTATAAAGTAGGTAAAGGTTCTGTTTAGTTTGCGGCTGTTTGTGGCATTATTGTGACAAATAAATTTAGTAGTAAATATGTAAAGCCACTGACCTGTTCCATATTTGTTTGAAATTTAAGCCACAAAATTGTGGTTGTTTACAAATGACGTTCAAATAATTTGAATTTTTCTTTATTGAGCATATTGTCATTAAATTTATGTAGAATCTATTCCTAATATGTACTTAGAAGCACTTGAGAGCTTTAATTTATTTTAAATAAAATTTAAATAAATTTGTAAGTCTTCACTGAAGACTTTTTCATGAAATTGCCAATAAAAAGCTTCTTAAGAACTTTTGCACATTTGTATCATTTACATTTAATGCCATGTAAGCATTGTTTTGAATTTAATTCTGTTTCCCATTAAAACATCGCATTAGTAACCCAGTAGCATTGAAAATCTGCAATTTATAACAACAATCATTCGAATTGAAGGAATTCAATCTACAATAATTAGATCAAATTACTTGTGAAGTACTTCAAGTTATTGGAAGTTATTGGTATGATTGCATAATAAATCTCGACTATTTTTGCATCAGAAAAGACCACTAACGACGTTCATGCTTTGAGCTTCTATTTGAAAATATAAAAATCAATTTTTTTTCTTGAATTTTAATTTTAACTTATTTTATATTTCCTGATCATTTTTTTTTTTCAAAAATAAATAAATATGTTCACTGATTAAATATCATTTTTCATCGAATAAAATTCAGCATTTTTTTATATTACACACATTAAGTCAATTTATGATTTACTGATAACAAAAATTATTATTCCTTTTTTTAAATATATTTCTTGACGTCCTGCGCCACCAAAAAATTAATATATTTTTTTTATAGATGTTTTCACGACTTTTTTCAATTTTTTTTTTGTTAAATTTCTTTTTATGAATCTACATCTCATCATCCTCACAATCATTATTAAATATTATAGCAGAGACTAAAAGTCATCATAATCTTCAATACATCTCATTTTTTTTTCATTTCATTTCATTTAAAAATTTATTCTTAAAATCGTCTAGAAATGATTTTTTTTATTTTTATTTTATTATTTTATGTGTTGTTGTTTATTGATTTGGTGTGTGCTTGGGATGGGTTTTAACTTTTTAATGTGTGTTTTTCTTCCTAATCATAATTCAAGAATTGGGTGGAGATTTCATGAATTGGAAAATTTTTTATTTAGTTAGATTGTGACAGACATTAACTTTGCGAATTGAAAGTTAATTTCATTGCTTCGAGAACGTGCGTTTAATTTTGGAGATCAAGGATGGGAGGTGTTTAAATTCATTAAAATTTAATTTATTAAAAATTTTTGATGGAGACTTTTCAGATTTTTAGGAAATTTACTAGAATTTGAAGCTTGGTGATTAGCTTTAAGGGTTCTAGAAGTCTCGGTTTCAACAAATTTTCAAGACTCGATATCAAAATAAAATCCCTATAACTTGGGTGTTTCGCAAAATTTTTCAAATATTTAGGTTTTAAATCATTACATTGGAGAATACGAATCATATAAAAAAAAATTGTAAAATAATTTAACTTGAAAAAAAAAAGGATATTTGATTTTAAATTTTGAACCAAATTTCTGATTTCTCATTGAAAAATCCTCAAATTCATGAAATCTTCGCCATATTTTCTTCTACATTATTGTTCATGGACGTAACTAATTCATTTGTTTGTAGCTGGTATTGTTACTTCATAAATATATATTTTTTTAAATCTAAACAAAATTATTTCGAGTTAAAGAAAAATAATTTATTTTTGGTGAAAATCGGTAAATAACATCATTTGTGTGTAAATTGTATGTAAGTGTTTTTGTTTGTGTGTTTTTTTAGTTATTTTCTGCTAAAAGCAAAGAAAGAGAAAATTAATAGTAAATTGGCATCAACTTTTCATAACATCTAGCCTGACTGTCTAAAAGATTTATTTTTTATTTTTTTGTTTACTTTTTTATATTTCTTTAAATTTTCATCTAAAAATAAGAAAATTGAAATTAAACAAAATTATTCATCACTCATATAAGCATCATTTATGATGATGTTGGATAAGCCATAGTTTTTTTTCTAGGAAAATTATTTTCAAAACCAAAAATTAACGAAATAAAATCTAGTTTTTCATTTTAATTCATCTACAACATTTTTTGCAGTTTTTTTTTTAAATATAGAAGCATTTTTCAAGTCACATAGATTTTTTTTTCTTATAATATTTTTATTAATTTATTTATTTATTTTTTTTAATTTTTTAAGTGAAGCACCTCATCAATCAATCAATCTTTAATCCTTTAATTTATGTTACTTTTATTTTATTTTACTTTTGATGATAAATAAAAATGGAAGAATTTTGACAACAAAATGCAATTTTTTTTATTTCTTGACTGTTAAAACACTTATCCTGTATCCTAATTGCTGATTATTTCATTAATATCACTAAATTTCTAAAATCTTTTTATATGTTTTTTCTCATTTTTTTATTTTCATTAGTTTTAGTTTTATTTTGTAGATTTGGGAAATTATTTATTAATGGTAGTTCAGCTTATGTTTAGTTTACTGATATTTTTTACGTAGAAAGATTTTCATTAAGTAGTTAATAGATCACTACCATTGAGATAAAATGTGCTTTACTAGCTAATCACTAAGTTGTGAATTTCATATGAATTTTAAAAAAATTATAAAATTTTAACATAAATTACAACTGATACTCAAAATGACGAGTGATTCAGTTGCTAGTATTCAAGTTTCTAAGCAAAAGTACCATTAAGAAATCATTTCCCAAAGATGTAATCAAATGTTATTCTGGCATTTCCATGTAAAATATAAATATGAAGAAGAATATTTTTTTAGCATTATTTAATGTATCTATGTGTACGTAATTCTAATTTTTTCTCATGTTTCTTATGTATTTCTTATGAAAGGCGTGAAATATGTCTAATATTTTTATGTTTATTTACCAATTTTTTTTAAACATTTTCAATTTTTTTGTTTGTATCTAAAGCTCTCAAATTCTTCCATCAAATTTAATAAATTTTATTCTTTATTTATTTTCATCTAAAAATGTTTTTTTTTTCTTCTTTATTTTCAAATTTTTTTATTATGCTGTTTTGTTCACATTTTTGTATTTTTTTACATTCCATTAATTCCTACAAATCAGGGGCTTTGATGGGGGTCTTTTGAATTTGAACAACAATTTTTTTTTTCATTTTTATTAAAAATTCATTTCTTTTTCCCATCCATTTCCAGCGACAACCCAATCGAGATTTAAGCTTTTTTTTTATTTCACAAATAATAAATGAAATGAGATTTTTAATGGCTAGATAAAGCTTCTCTTTTTCATGGAATTTCGAAGAGTTTTTAGCTGCTAAATGATAACGAAAAAAAGGAGGAACTCGAAAATGTAAACAACTTCGTTCCTACTTATCTATATAAATATAATAAAAATCATCTCAATCTGTTATCTATTTTCGTCGCTATCATTGCTAGAGTGCGTTTTTTATTAAAATTATAAAGACAACTTAAGTAATATAAGCTCATTAATGTAAACAAGCTTTCGAGATTTTTAACATAAATCAATTTAAATTTCTTTAATGACTTTTTATGGAACTTGCTGTTGCTGAAGTGCCTTTAAATTGCTCATTAAAATCTGTTTTATGAAATATCGTCTTGAAAGCTTTAGATACTCGTGAGTTTAGCATAATCCATAAAATTTTTCGTCAACCACAAGGGATGAATTTTTTTGGAGGTTTCTGTATTTTTTTTTATTAGAAATTTTCAATTTAATTTTTTTTTTTGTACGAAAAAAATTATAATTTTTTTAAAAAATGCTTTTTGCATCAAAAACCCTAGCAAAATGAAAAAAAATTTCTCCTCGAAGTATCCCCTGACTACGGCACTGTATTCGACAAATTTTCAAATTTTTAAAAATTTTCAATTTTTTAAGAATTTTCAAATTTTTTTTAAAATTTTCAAATTCGTTAAATGAATTTTAGAGAGCTTTCATCCCCTGCCTTCCAAAACAATAAAAAATATCCAATTCATTGAGAAAATGAAAACATTTTTAAGAGTCTATCAGGTAGCTATCATAAAATTTTTATGATAAAACTTCATTCTCATTTTACAATTAAAATGAAAAGTTACTAAAGTAACCAAAAACCCTGTAAACAAATCTTAATTCCACTTCAAGTTTAAGAGATATTTTAGTTATTTCTCATATGTTTCATCTTATTCTCCCCACGGGAAAACTTTTTCATTATTTTTAATATAATTTATTATGTCAATTTTTATATTCTTTACAAATTCAAAAGAAATTTTTTTCCCCGATTTCTCTAAAAAAGAGCTTGCGCGATATTTATTTTTTGTATTACAATATTTTTATTTATTTATTTATTTTTATTCTTCTCCTCCTCTTAAACATTTAAATTTATGTTAAAACTTTCCATCATTTTCATTATGGTTTAAATTTCAATTAGAATAGAGACTAGCTACGACGATTCACTTTTTTATATATAATGATTTATGTATTTTTTGAAATATGAAAAATAAGTTAAACAGATTTCATTTTCACAATTAATGCACCGATTTTCATCTAAAAGTTTTGTTTTAAAAAATAAGATTCAAGTACTTTTTTTCTTCATATCATTATCATCATTATTCATTATTATCATTATCATTATCATAAATAAATTTTACTTTCTTATCATGTTAGGTTGGATTTAATGGAATTTAAAAACCACACTTAAATGTAAATGGCACTTGGTTAGTGTAGAAAATTAAACTGGCATTACTTATTTGGAATTTAAAAACTTTCATCAAAAAATTGAATAATTGAACTCACTCCACTCCTTTGTCACAAAATCATGTAGAAAAAAAAATGTAGCAAAAAACTTAAGACTGCCATACAGACTCAAACCTTCTATATTCCTTAATTGAACGTCATAAATTACAACATATCAAAGAATTTTTTTGATACGACATAAATAAGAACAGAATCTTCCAAGAAACCAAAGCAAATCACTTTTCTTCCAAAGAAGCAATCCAATGTGTGCATTCAGAGAGGTTATGTTCAAGTTCGAAAAAAGATTCAAATTTTCGAAATTGGCGCCAATTTTTCAAATGCTTTAATTTAGACTTTTTTTTGACTTATTTATATCCAATATTATAATTTATTGGTCTATAAGTCGAATGTCAACTAATTCATTGCATAAAAGCTTAAATTTAATGCTTAATTTTCAATTTCGATTTTTTTAACGGAAAAATAAGTACCATTAAGATCGAATTTTGAAAAATAAGGACCTCTTTGCACACATTGGGAAGCAATTCAAGAGATTTCTCGAAGATCAATTAACAGAAAGTGGCTTTAGATACTAAGCTGAAAGAACTTTTCTTCCGTTATTTTATGAAAATGCCATAATGTTGTAACGTACATCATGATTTATTGATGCAAATAATGTCGGCTTATGGGTGAGTTTATTAAGAGCTTTATCAACAATCCTAGTATTTTTAGCTTAAGAAAAGTCATCCAAGAGTTATATTAATACAGTGACTGCCTCTTAGCTTTTAAATAATTAAAAATTCAAAAAAAATCTCAGATTTAAAACAGAAAGCGTGTCACATTGAATTATCATGACAAATAGAAAATCAAAAGGATTAATTCAATACAAAAATTGAAATCTAAACAGCCTCATGATACCAATTTTATTTTCTATACAACAGTGCCTCGCACATTGAAATTTGTAATTTAAATTCGCATTTTCCCTCCTTACTTTTCATTTTCACTTAATTCATTCATACTCTCATTTATTTTAGCAGAGAAATATGAAAAAAATGTAAAATATTATAAGTGGCAATTTTTTGTTGTAAAGTGGCCTTTAAATGTCAAAAATTAAATCTCATCAAATTTAAATATGTTGAATTTTCTACGAAATAAATTGAAATATCAACAATATTTTGTAATTCTGTACTAAGTCGGTAGGTAGATTGGAAACAAATCATGAATAAAAAAATACCTCAAAATAGTGCACAAAATATTCATTACATAAATTTTGTTTTTGCTTCTATATTTGATATACAATATATTATATATGTTACGTTTTGTGCAATGGCATAACCATAATAAATATAATAATAATACATAATGATGCTTCACCAGGAAACGTAAATATAAGAGAAAAGAAAAGCTTTTTTTATTTTTTTTTTTCTTGTATGTATGTATATTATGTATAATATTTAATTCATTTTCGTGTGTTGCGTGTGTAATAAACCACCAGGATTTATTACATTTTCAACATAACAACCAGTACAAAAGCTGGCTGCTTTATGGTTAGATATTAAATGAACAAAAAAAAAATATGTGTATATAGATATTATAATCTCCATCTTTATGTAGAATGAATATAAATCTTATTTTTTTTTAAATGATTTTTTTTTCTCTTGTGCAAAAATGGTGATTAAAGAAAAAGAGAGATAGAGATAGAGTAGAAGATAGAGATATAGATATGAAAAAAATAAAGCTTGCCACAAGTGGACATTTTACTCATCATCAGCTTCCTCTGCTATATCTTCTGGATGGGACGAACCAGCATGTGCTTCATCCTCCTCCTCCTCTTTTCCATCGTCGTTATCTGAGATACTTTCTTCCTCTAAAGTTACCTAGATTTATGAGATAAATTAAAAATTTAATAGAGTCAACAAGTAGAAAATGTCTTCTTAATGAATAAAGCGCATTTTTGTACTACTTATGAAAATATAAATTATTAAGAAGCTTTTTAAAAAATAATTCTATGTAAGCTGATTTGTTTGTCAACGAATAGAAAGTGATAAGCGGATAAATTTTTAAATGCTACTTGCATAGACAGCATTTAAATGGTAGGTTTACGTATTTTTTTGTGTGTTTTTTCTTGTAATTCAAAGTAGTTTTTGCAAAAATTTAATGCCTCTTTTTTAATAATGATCTTAAAGATTATAAGATTATGGCAACGGCTTAGAAATAGATAATATCCCGATCTAATTATATTTTTATAAAATTTTCAACATGGATAGACGTTAACCTAAAACTTATCAAATTGTCACTGAAATCTAAATTTCAACCTTAAATTTCTGGAATATATAAAAACTACATCAACGCATAAACAATCAAAGCAAATTAACTTCTGGATTCACAAATCATTGGATAAAAATTTTCAAACAGGATTTGTCATGTATGTCACTGTAATTGAGGAGAAGTAATGCTTATGAAAATAATGTTTATAAAATGTGAGTAAAGGTACCGTATTACCTGGAAAGGACCAACACTAATTCAGAAAAAAAGTAATGGTAATAATGGAAAAAAGCGAAAGCCATCTACAATTTATTATTAATAAGCTAAGCTTTATTTAACAAAACTACTAGCATAAATATACAACTAACCAAACTGAACACAATTCTACATAAAAGTTTTACAAAAATGCGCTAGAAAATAGTAAAACAAATTAAGTTGTCTCCAACCGTCCTGTTCTGTCTCTCATCTACGTCCCATTATTACTTACTTGAAAGCGTATTTTTTCATCATCCGTTTCGGTAGGTGATGGTGGTATCAGACTTTGATAATAATCACGATTCTCTTCGAGCATATCGAGAATATCTTGTGCATCAGGATGTACAAGATCCGCCCATGTTTCCCACAGTGGATGTACAATATAGTCAATAAATCCAACTTGAGATTTTTCTACTGTAGAATTATGGCGATCACACATTGGACTAATATCCATGCCAGCCGCACGTTCCTTATCGCCCTGCAAAAAGAACTCCTCCATCAGTAATGACACCCAGCGTCTATATAATGGCAACGGCTTTGTTGGATTGCTTAAATCTGCACAATGCACCAAGTTTTCCAGCACCTGAATGCGATCAGTATAATTATCCAATAAGAGTACACCAGATCCTGATTAAGGTCAATAATAAAAAAAAAAGATATAAAGTGAGAGTGAGATGAGAAAATTCATGAGTCATTTATGTCACAGTCATTACATAAATCAACAAAGAAATATCAAATGTCATCAACTGAATAAGTTATGTGTATGGATATAAATCATTTTCACTTGAAACTCATTCAATTTAAATGAAAGATTTATTAACACAATCAGCAGTAATATCTTACCAGCAACTTTTTTCGTTTCAACCATTGTCTTTAAATCTGCTAGCAATGACATATGCTTTGACATGTCAGTTGACAAAACCATATCGATTACCATTTTACGCAACGTCTGACGTTGTTTTCTGTACCAAGAACAAAATTAAATTCAATGAGCAGGTATGTAATAAATATCAATTTAATGGACTTACTTTTGAAGATTCTGAAAGATATCACATTCTTCATTTTGCAGTAATTTAAAGGCAACAGCTAAGTGATGATTTTCGAGCACAGACTCATCATTGTACATTATTGCCAGCTCAGAGCCTTTTATGATGTCATTTATGTGTGTTTGTGTGTTTCATGAAATAAGAGGAAATGGTAATAAAGATAATGAAAAATTAATACAATTTGTTATTGGAAATCGGTCATGTCGGAATGGTTAGGGATATAAAATTTTTCAATTTTTCAAGTGAATTCACAAGAAATAAAATTTTGAATTTGAAGCATATGGAGCTGATTTTGTGGCTAACCGAATGACGCTTGTGTAAAATTTTATAATTTAAGGATCATAGCTTTAAGATTTTGTAGCATTTGGTTTATTTTCTTGAGAAATTGTAGCTTTTTAAAAAGATTTAGAATCTTTCAAGAAATTAAATAAAAAATCAAGCATTTTTTTTCATTCTAATCTAGACCAGATTGATTCGTGACGGATTACCACAAGTATCAGCACCTCAATAAAATATACATTGTCAGCAATGAGCAAGTAATCCCCCCCGGTGTTAGGTCATGGCTTCGACAGAATTTCTGCAGAAATTCTGCAGAATTTTTTCAGAATTTCTGCAGAATTTTTTCAGAATTTCTGCAGAATTTTTTCAGAATTTCTGCAGAAATTCTGCAGAACTTTTTCAGAATTTCTGCAGAACTTTTTCAGAATTTCTGCAGAACTTTTTTTTTGCAGAATTTCTGCAGAACTTTTTCAGAACAATTGTGGTGCATAGGACCGACAGAATTTTCTGCAGAATTCTGCAGAATTTTTCCTTTATTCGAATATTTTTTCTAAGATTTCTAGATATTTTTCCTTTTACAAAAAATTGAAGAATACTTACAGATTTTGAAAAAAATTTAGTATATTTACTGATATTTTTCCTTTTACAAAGAGATTGGAAAAGCAATATCAGTTCAAAAAATTTTTTTACATGTTTACTAATATTTTTCCTTTTACAAAAAGTGTGGTAAAACTATTTTAAGTCGAAGAAATTTCAAATTGAAAAATTTTCTGATATCGAAATGTTTTTTAAATATTTTACAGATATTTTTCCTTAAAAAATATTACCTAACGAAAGGTTAGAAAAAATTAAATAGAAATTTCGGCAAAAAATTGAGAGAAAATTCTGCCAAATTCTGCAGAATATTCTGCGGAATTTTCTGCAGAATTCTACGGAATTATTCTGCGAAATTCTAGAGATTTTTCTGAAAAGTTCTGCAAGAAAAAAGTTCTGCAAATAAAAAGTTCTGCAGAAATTCTGAAAAAGTTCTGCAGAATTTCTGCAGAAATTCTGAAAAAGTTCTGCAGAATTTATACAGAAATTCTGAAAAAGTTCTGCAGAAATTCTGCAAGAAAAAAGTTCTGCAGAAATTCTGCAGAATTTCTCCAGAAATTCTGAAAAAATTCTGCAGAATTTCTGCAGAAATTCTGAAAAAATTCTGCAGAATTTCTGCAGAAATTCTGTCGAAGCCATGACGTATAACCATCCCCCCCTAAAAATTTGTAAAGCATGAACATAAACAGCTTACTCGAATTGATAAGAAATTGATTTGTTAGACCAGGATGATCAACATCATGAACACAAGCACCAAACAATGCAGCACAAATCTCCAATGGTGTAAAGACATTTTCTAATGCTGGCGTATTAAGAAGAACATTACAGCTTTGCGTCACATCAGCAGCATGAAGTGAGTTATGAAATGGATTGTCTTTGACATAATGATCCTCCAATGTAGTCATAAATGCGAGAAAAACTTTGGCCGGCACCATAAGCGTATTGAGAAGTTCACGCTCCTGCAAAATAATTAAAAAAAGTTAAAAAATATTAAAATTCATAAAAAATGTCAAATTAAATAGCAAGTCGTTGATATTTCTTGAAAAATATCCAAAAAATTTTCTACCTCATATATTTTGAGCAATGATAATCATGGCGAGCATGAAAATTTATAGCACATTTCTACACAACGATGATTCGTCTTTTTTTCTCATCTCTTTTCACTCACTCGAATAATAAATATCAAGGTCTCATGAGTTTTATTTTTGAAAGAAATTAATAAGCATGTACATATTTTCCTTAACAAGATGACAAACAAGAGGATGGAAAGTGGAGAAGAAAAAGTTTTTATTTTGGTATTCATTCTCCTTGTTTTCAGTTTTGTAGCTCATTTTCGAGATTGTTCGATTTGAGAGTGTTTGTTTCAAATTTGTCGAGTTGTTCTTTTATTTTTGGGTTATCATGCTGATGGATGGATCTGAACTTAAAATAAAGTTTTTTCAATCAAACTTAATAAAACTATCTGATCAAATGCGCACAAATTCCATTTAGTCATTAACAATTTTTTCCATAATTCCTTTTTTTTCATAACTACGTCAACGAAAATTTTCGCTGATTAAATTTTCATTGATGCTTTTGTGAATTGAGATGTGCGAGTATTTTACAGACTAAAAAAGTTCTCTTTATAAAAACGAAGTTTAATGTGCCTTGGTTGGGTGTAATTTTAATAATTTATTAGAATTTGTTGTTAATTATTTTCTTCTTTTGAACACCACAGAAAGAAAAAAACTTTTATTTTTATGATAATTTTTAATGAATTCATGTGGTGAAGTTGAGCTTAAGCTTTTTGTGTATAGTAAATGAAAATCGTTTGGGAGTGTTTTGGAGTGAAAACTTTTTTTGTAAATTTGTTTTAATAAAGAGGTAATCATGCTAAATTGGATGGAAGTAAAGTCATTGCAACTTGAAATTTTTTAATTATTATACCAGACTGATGACCTAAAGCTAGTAAATCATTAATCTAAGTCAATTAACATAATAGAAGAAATTTATAAGTGTCACTCAAATTCATTAGATGCTTAAATAATTAAATCTACGAATAAATATGACAAATTGCACTTCAAACTTTGTAAAACATTTCAAGTAAAATTATTTAAGATTTAACTAAATCTGACAGCTCGAAATGTCTGTCAAGAACTTTTCAAATTATCTCAAAAAAATAAAATAAAATTCAGACAAATTTTCATTAAAGTAAAACATTTTCAACAAATTTTCAGAGCTAAATTGGGCGTTAGACACCTGACAACCATATGACTAACCAAAACCAGCAGATTTAATTGCTCATCCGACCATAATTATTGTATGTCGTTCGGAAAAGCAATGCCTTCAAGCATTTTATTATAAAAGACTTGAAAGTGTAGGTGGATAAGTTATGGTTGACTGCTGAAGTCAACCGTCAGACTTCATTCTAGACAGAGATTCAAGCTGTTTTTTGCTTTGTGATCGATATTTTTGAGAAAAGAATGGAATTTAAGGAGTCATAAAAATTGCTAATGCATTTCTGGCTTTGATCTTGCCTGATTTTTTTTTTGATAATATTAAATAAAGGCAAATTTTCAACACAAAATTAAATTTTTTAAATCAATTTAATTCAACATCAATATTCTATCTGGATCAGAAGTACAATTGATTCAAAATAGATTTATTCGTGATGGAAATTGATCCACGTCTATTTAAGTTTTCTAGCATTGATAGACATCTTGAAACGCTGTCTGCAGCACTGTAAGATGAAACCCTAACTTCTTCTTCCGCTTTTATCTATTTTTTTGAAATTTCATTCTTATTCATAGAAGACCTTCAAATATCAAATATCAAGAGACTCGACTCATTTTCACCTTTACATTTTCTCATTCTCATGATAAAGCCATGCCAAGAATGTAATTATTCCAATAATTTAATGAAAATACCTCAAAGGATGTTAAGCATCTTATTGAAATTAATTTTAAGCTACTCTCGACTTTTTATACACCTTCATTTTTACATTCTTATCACATTTACCACAAAATTGTGGATTTTTTTTTTATCATGTAGCTCGAAACTCTTTGAATTTTAGTTTTTTTTTCTGCTCTTTTCGTGTTCCGTCTTTTCATGTTACATAACAAATTGAGAATTAATTAATTGATTCAAAAGGCTGGCTGTGTGTTTTTTTGTGTGCTTAACGTTGTGTGTTTCACTGATGTTAAAGGAAGTTCACGTAGAAACATAAATTTAACATCCCCTTAATTTTGTGATTTCTACTTCTGCGTAAAGCTCTCAGTTCTCACCATAATGGTTATTACTTGTGTGCGTTGTTGTAGCAGCTATTTGTCTGCCTGTCTGCAAGTTGATTGTAATTTATCTTACTAGAGAAATAACTGGATTTTTACGTGCCTTGATATAGAAATATCATAATTAATTGAAATATGTATATAGCTTGAACGTGCTGGAATATTTAAATAGTGAATTGTGTATTTATTTTAGCTGTGCTGATGGAGGAAATGATTTAAGAAGTAAAAAGTTACTTCAAATTCACAATTTTATAAGCTTTTAATTTTTTCAGACTTTTATCATCGATTGAATCTTAATTTGAATGATAAATAGAGTTAAATTGAGCTGAAATGTTTAATAATGAAAACTTTTATAAAGTAATTAAATTCAAGATTTTTTAAAAAAATAAAGTTTTAAAACAATTCTACAAATTCAAATTAATTGCACATTCTTGAAAACTTTTTAAAAGCACAAAAGCGCACTAAAAATCCATTAAAACAAAATAACCATCTGGAATCAACTCGGCCATTGTTAAAACTTTCGACCCTGATTAAAATCTCTTTTTTTCTTCTTTCATTCCTTTTTCTTGTTTTCTATTTATTCAGTGTTTTAAAAAGTAAACGTAAGTCGAGAAAATTCATTATTTCTTCTCAGACTGTTTACAACAGTATTAACCCATGAAACCAAAACGTTCTATTCATTTTCCTTTGACATCAATGGAAAACCGAATGTACTATCCATAATTTCCATACAAAATTTTGATACAAATAAGTAATAAAAATATTACATTCAAGGATAACTGAAGGAACGCATAAGTTCAAATCTCAAGAAAAATTAGAAATTTTGTTCTAAATTTAATTTTCTTACATACTTCACAAGAGCATTCAGTTAAATTTTGTATGGAAAAAATTATAATACATCAATGGAAAACTCGATCTTCCATATTTTGTTCCATTGCTATGCGACAATGTTTTCCTTAGGACGATACATGTATTATACATGGGCAATTCTCCAAACAATTTTTTTCAAAAATCTCACACAAAAATGAACTTTTCTATTATTTTTTCCATTAGAAGGTATTAAAGAAAAGACTTTTCTTGTGTAGTTTTTTGATCGCTACAATTCTGTATCACTAAAATTGAATAATATCCTTTAATTAAGGAAATATTTCAATTCTTCGGTGAATATCTCGAGGACAAAAAATGGAATTTTTAAACGAAGAATTCAAATTTAACTATTAAAGAGTACTCATTGATTTATGAAACATATACCGAACGATAGATAATGAATTTTTCTATCAAAATAAATTATAATATTTCCTTACTTAGTGGAAATTTGTTGTAAAAAATCTATTCTCCTAATAAAAATTTTGTCCTCGAGTAGATGCTGAGCTTTTAATTTGGTCATGTCCGTAAAAAAATACCAAATGTTAAAATCAATAAATTTAAAATATTTCTTTAATATCTTAAGTTATCTCTTTGTAAATAACTTTATTTTAATAAGCAAGATTGTTTGCATGTTTTTAGCTGAAATTCAATATTCAACACATAGAATTGAATAAGAATTTCTCAAAACAATTTTTTTCTTGTACACATAATTGATGTTGGATTTTAAAAGCTCTTTTTCAAAAATTCAACTGTTTTGGAGAATTGCCCACATACGTATCATCCATGGAAGATTCTTAGGGAATACGTCGATCTTCCATTTGGTTACATGGGAAGGGAAATGTTTGAAAATAATGTACATAAGTTAGAAAATCAGTTCTTTGACCTGATTCAACAGCAAAGCAAAGAATCAACTAAGCTAAAGCTACCCGTAATGAAAATAATAAACATCATAACCAGACAAACCCCATTCATTCTTAGTATTATTGCCATTGTATGCTATTTCGAAAGATAAACTTCAAAAACAGAATTTATTTCTTGTACATTTCTATTCTAAAATGTGATGGCAAGTGCCATGAAGATATGATGCCAATATAAATTTCATAAAGCAATGTATGTTAGATGAATGTATTTATGCGCATATAATGTACATGTATACGTAATGCAAACATGAAAGCACGCTGTGTATGCTAACAACATAAAGCTTTTAACGTCAAGTGAATGACTATTGTTTTGTCTATGCAAAAAAAGTAAGAAGATATGGTACATAAAAAGCCTTCTCTAAAACCTCTTCTTATGCTCATTGTTTCATTATTAAGAGGAAAAATACAAAAGAAATTTAAAGAAAAAAAAGGAAGTGAGAATATTTTACTTTACTGTAGACATAAGGTGAAGGAAATTGTAAAAGGTTATTGCAAAGTGATGAATTTTTCATCATTTCATCCTCCCTATCTCTTCTGTCTTGTTCATTCTTGTTATTTTTAGCATCAAACTTCATAAATTTTTGATAGGAAAAGAATTTATTTTTTTTTATAGACTTTAAATCGATTTTTTGCGCCATTTTTTCAATTATCATAATTCATTTTGGCTGGATGCTTATGTTGGACTGAATGAATTTTTCTTGTTAGTTTCGATTCAATGATGAGAATGAAAATTGAAGCTTGTTGGCTTGATTTATGATACTTCTGAAAATTTGGAGCGTGAATAAATTTTTCTTTTTAAACATTTCTGGCTGGTCTTTTCAAATTATGAATTCAAGTAGATTAAAGTCAGATTTACTTATTGGATTATTGAGTATTGACGCATATTCATCGAATAATTCAATTTTAAGCTCTAGATTAATACTTGGATTCTCATCATTTTTTGTATGATTATTATTGCTCTTATGTAGATTCTCTGATTAATAGTATAACTTTATCATACCTGAAAAATTTGATAGGCAACACTTGTCAACGGTCTATTACAGCTCAATGTTCCAATTTTAAATATATCTATGCCCCATGTATTTATATCATTTAACATTGCACCTAATGTAGCTTCATGAGGTGTCTCAACACCATACAGCGGTAAACGATCACTTGTGAATGAATTTGTATGCATCAATGGACGTTTGAAGCCTGATATCTGTGACATTGTGCGTGGTGAACGAGTTTTTTGGGCATTAAATGATGGTGGTGGTGGTTGATTATCAAATGTTTGTACATCAACCTCTTGTTGCTTTTCTGTATTTTCATTAAGCATGGAAAAGAAGCAAGAAAGAAAATTGAATTTAGTTTTGTGTCATCTTCCAAATCTATTTTATTATTATTATTTCTATATAAATAAGAAATGCCTGTTGCGTTCCAATGCGAAACACACCAAATGAAATTCTCTCTCTCTTCTTTTGATTCTATATGAATACTCACCCAAAAATGTAGAGCAAATAAATTCTGATATTTGGTTGCCTGATTTACTCGATTCACTCAAATGTGATAGCTCTTTATTCAGCATACGTTTGAACTAGATATATTGATATATGTATAAAAAAATATATCGAGGAGATATTGAGTAAGAATAAGACGATGACAAGATTGACGACGACATCGATGATAGTAATGAACAAGGTGAAAAAGGTCGCAGGTTGTAGAAGAATATGGAAGGAAAAAAAAGACAAGAAATAAGCACAAAATTAATTTCGAAAAATCAATGACTCTGAAAAATTAAATTGTATGACACATAGACGTAATATGCGTATACATTTCATGATAATCTTATCATTTGCCATACTGACCTTAAGGGAAGCCATATCTGAAACGCTTCGATGCGTTTGTACAGTTTCCAGTTGTTCCAAGCACCATTCAAGTTCATCAATTGTGTCCATTGCTAAACGAACATAGCCATCTTCACCGGGAGCGACACTTCGTGCGATTGGCAGCTGCTGAGACGATGCCGATGGCTGTGATTTGCGAGGTCTTCTACAAATTGAATTGAAAAATGTTAATGAGATTTTGTGGCTTTCATTTCTGATTGACATGAACTAATTAAATTTTTTAACTGATTACTACAAAATCCATAAAGTGTACCCAACTCTGTCTTCAATCAAAATTAAAAGATTCAATAATTCAATATTGAATGAAAATTTCACAAAATTTTCCATTAAATCTTGTAATCGATTATTGGATGTATTACCAAGCAAAACATGATATACCTAAGATTTATGCTCAAATGATAGGTACTTATTGGCATAAACAATTGACCCAGATAAATCTTTTCTCTATTTTGACAATGCTATAAGAAGAATCGGAAATTTCCCATCGATTTTATCTCAGTTCAAGAGAGTTTACAATTCAATTTAGAAGGGGTGAAAAAGCTTTTCTTTGTTTTATGGGCACGAGGAAGCTTTACATTCAATATTTTTTTGATTAAATTTATCATATTTCAATTTATGATATTTGTGAAATTTGAAAGCAATCGAATTTGTAAATTGTTAACTTGAGGAAGTCTTATAGGATTATTTCTCAGATGTGCTGTTCACTGAGGAAAAAAATCGATAATTTTTAAAAGCTTTTCAGTTTTTGTTGAATTGATGGCTTCTTTGAATTTTTTTTCTTATTCATTGTAATTTGAGGAAAATATTTTTGAAAACTTTTTGGTTGAGTTTTTAGGGTTTTATGAGAATCTTCTTATAATTTTGAAAAAAAAAAAATGCTAGAACATTGATTTTTAATACATAATAATAGAAGCTATTAAGTCTGATTTAAGATTCCTAATTCCAATTTTCAGAGGTAGAAAATTTTTAACGCTATATGATTACAATCCCTTAAAGCATGTCAAACCTCCATAAAATTTTAATATTTAACAAAATTTCCCCCCATTAAATCAACCATAAAAAATAAAGTTATTTCCAATATACTTACGTTGATGATGGTGTAACATTGGTGAGATTGTACAAATTACTTCTAACTGAGCGTAAGCTCGCTAAAATTTGTGCAAACGGAGTTACGATTAAATCTTCCGTATGAGCTCGTTCACCACTAACAGCTGGTGTTTGTGCCGATTCAGCTTCCTTAATTCTGTTTCATTTTTATATCATTTCAAAAAATTTGACAGCAACAAAAAAAGAAAAGAAGGAAAAAGAGAAGAAAATTTAATATTAAGAAGAGATGTTAAGAAAGGCTTTAAAAACTTTTTTATTTTATGTCTCAATCCCTTTTCTTATTTACCTTTCACTCGCAATACTCGAATTTCTTGACATCGATTTTGGTGACATCTCAAAATCCGAATCAGATCGATAAAGAAATGATTCACGCCTTTGGGGCATATTTTGAAGTATGAGGCCAGCTGCTGGAGAGCCACCTTCAAGTGGTGACCTCGAACCCTGTCCATTTTCAACATCAAAGCTGCATGAATTATAGAAGAAAAAAAATTTATAATAAGTTAGAAATTAGATCTTTTTTTTGACGATGATACATGAGTGGGTGTGAGAAAAAAAGACTAAAATTTATTTCGCTTGCACGCTTCTCTTTAAGTGTCATTAAATATCCATTCAATTCCGCGTGATCAAAAGGAGGATGATGCTTGACGTGTGCTTACATTACATTATTTCATCTTCCTCGAGATTATTATGTGTTTATATATAAACAAAACAGTATTCGCCTCCCCATCTACTTTAAGTGATTTCTCTTTCTCTTTACAGATTGAGTGTGACAGATAATGTGAAATAAAATATAATATATATTTTTGTGATACTTTATCTCATCTCCTTGATATTCTTATAGATCAGTACTCCCTTACATTACTGTGATGATATTTCTCTCGTGAATGAAATTTATATTAAAAAAAAATATTTTTCATGGAATTTTTCAATGTTTTCTGAGACTTTAATTGAATAGAATTTAAGTGATTTTCGGAGTTAGGTTCAATTTTACTATTTATTTTATTTATTAACAAAAATCCCTTGTTTTTCAAGTAAACATAAGAATATTACACAAAAAAATTTTTTTAAACAATTATTTAAAAATTGAATTATTTTGCTTTATTAAAAATTGAAAGTATGAATATCAACAATTATGAATTTTTAATAGAATAAGATTCTATTAAATTAAAGTAAAAAAATTTCTTTAAATTTAAATTAATTTTTTTTTTAAACAGACGCAATCTGATATTTCTTTCATATCATAAACAGAAAATTGAACTCAAGAACTTAATATAACCTTTAAAAAATTAGAGCAAAACATTCATTCAATTTATCAACACATCACGGACAGAATGAAAAATTCAAAAACAAAAGCCCCACGACAAAAGCTGAAATTTTGTGCTAAAAAAAGCTAATATTTCATCATGTATAAGCAAGTGACATTGTCATGAGGTGAAATTATAATTTATTATTATGTCATTGAGTCGTTAAGTCGTAAGGTAGCCCCAAAAATCGTTTTTTTTGTGGAGAATCTTTAATCTTGTTTTACCTTCTCGCACTTGAGACTATAAAAATCATTTTCAAGATTTTCTTTCATATTTTTTCTAAGTGAGAATTTGTGTGGCATAAGGAAGATCTTATTATTAAAAATATCTTTCTATTAATAGTATATTCGGAAGCGACAATCACTTTACTTTGATCTGAGAGGAGGAAAATGATTTTCTTTATATATATTTGCACAGCGTAGGAGGCTTAAAAATGCTGTAAGTGCCACTCAATAAATCAGAATCATGTCTCATGACTAGTTGGCGAAATTTTTTAACCATCGAAAAATGAAAATTGTTTTTGGCCGCACTTCATGTGATTATTTTTTGCAAAAAATGTATGACGAGTTTGGATCACATTCACATGTGAGTTAGTTAGACAAAATGAGATGCCTGCTGATGAAAATATAAACTAAATTCGATCTTGAAATTGAAATATTGAAGGTTGTAACACATATATTTTTATGAAAATCGTTAATGAATGTTTTTGTAGAAATTGTAATGTCAAAAGTGCTGAAAAATTCCTGACAAAAAAGCAGACTTATTTTAAGTTTTGAATAATAAAAAAAATTTGAGTCTCATAAAAAAAATGAAAATATTTTCACATTTTGTCGATAACAATTCAAAAGGTTCGATTTCATGACATTATTCGGATGTAAAATGTTTTATGACTTGATAAAATGTGACATTTTAAAAGAATTTTATGGAAAAATTTATTGATTTGCTGAAGTGAATCCCCTTTTGTAATTTGAAACAATGATACCGGAAGTAGGCTTTCTCGCTATCGGGATCGGGATCGGGAAATCCCGGGAAATCCCGATCCCGAAAAATCCCGGGATCCCGAAAATTTTCGGGATCGGGATTGAAAATACCCATTTTAACAATTTTAATACAAAAATATATTTTTTTTAAATTTTTTAAAAAAAAAAATTTTAAATTTTTTTTAAACTGAGTATTTAAAGAAACATTCACTTTAAATTTTATTAAAATTTAGTGTCATTTGATACTTCATTTTGTAAAAATTTTAAAAAATTTGGAAAATCAACCAAAATTGGCAAAAATCTATATTTTTTAAAAAAATATTATTGATACTTAGAAAAAAAGTTTTTATCAGGGTTAAAATAATCGAAAATTGATTAAACCTTAATTTTAAAAATATATATATATATATATAATAATCTAAAAACGATTCTATAAATTAATTATATTTTCTAAAACATACATTAAAATGAAACTCTAGAAATAATTTTACTAAATTTTTAATTTTGTAGTTTTTTCAACCATTAAAGACCAATTATAACAAAATTGTTTCAATAATATGTTGTCCAAAAAATAAAAACTTTTAAAAATTAATTATCTTCATTCAAATATTAAAATTGGATATAAAATCCACATAAATTTTTCAAAAATATCTTTCGGGATTTCCCGGGAAATCCCGGGGAATCCCGATCCCGATCCCGATCCCGAAAATCAATCGGGATCGGGATTTCGAGAAAGCCTAACCGGAAGTAAAATATTTTTGGAATTTGAACAATCTTTTTATTGCTTTTGTTTTAAGGATGACTTATTTTGTCTCTATTCGAGCATCAGAAATTCTCAATTTACCAAACCTTAATTTCATCAGAAAATAAATAAATAAATAATTCTCAAAGTATCGATTTAATTGCTATGATTGAGACATTGTTGCTATTTTGTCTATGTTTTATTGATTTTCATACAGCAAACTTTTAGTTATTCATAATTGTCGTAATATTGATGTAATACAAGTGTTTACTAAGTTATGACATTCATGACTTCATGATATTGCTTTACATATGACGGTTGTCATCACAGCAGTTTTATTGCGATTTAATTTACTTTTTCCGAGATTTATTGAAGTTTCTACTTTAATTGATATTGAAACGTTAATGCTTGTTTAGTTTGCAAATGGATTTTTAATTGGAATAGATTGATTTTTGAATTGTTTATTATGAACCAATTAAACTAAAAATTATTGAAAATTTTGATAATTTCATATAAAACTTCCAAAATAAGAACACATATATATATATTTTTTTTTATTTTGCATAATTATTCATGATATTCACACGAAACTAATTTTATTCATTATTAAGGTTAATCATATCCGAAAAAAAACTCAAGCCTATTTAACATATTTAATGTCAGAATAAAATTATGAACATCGTCGCTGACATTTCAAATAATAATAAAATTAAATTAAGCTTATCAAATCATGGCGACTCTGATGTATTGAGCGTCAAATCATTATAATAGATCAGCAAATTAATGCGAATTTTCTTGTTAGCTTAATTCATACGCTTTGATGTATTAGCCGTCCTGACAACCATAGCTTTATGGCAAATAATAATTGAATGAGAAGAAAAAAATTATGAATTGAGCGGAAATAATTTCATTTTAATTCAAATAATTTCGGGGTTGATATGAAAATAAGGTTACGCTATGTAAAATTAAAGTTTTTTATTCAAGAATTTAGTATTTTAAATTCATCGTAAAAAACATAGCAAAACAATATATCTAAAATTTAATTTGAAATGCGTCAAAACAATCGAATGATCCCCATAAATTTTCATTCTTTAAAAAACGCTAAGAAAAGCACAAAAAAAACAATTCATTCAAGTTCATTTAATACTGTTGGAGTGAGAGAAAGAAAAATTCGCTGTCATGACTTCCATGTCAGTTTTAATCTCTCGCAATCAGTGAAAAAATAAAACTCCTCACCGCAGACACGAGAAAAATGATCACAGATTATGATGAGTGTAAGGGAGTATGAGGTGAGTTGGATAGTTAAAAATAAAATTTTTCGTATTATTTATTTAATAGATTAATCTGACTATTTGCCCCAATTCTACAATTATCGATCCACAGTGGTCCAGAATTTTCGAAAAGTGGACATCTACTTTTTTCTCAACCAAATGAGCTGAAATTTTCAGGGTTGGTAGATATTGTTACTATTAGTAATTTACAAAAAGAAATTTTTCAAAAAATTTGTCTGTTGGGCCGTATGGGGGTCTCAAAGTTCAAAAAAACCACCCTTCACTCTGACCTCAATTTCTCTCATTTGTTTTAATTTTTTTAAAAACTGTTTTCAGTGGCTTATAGGACATTATAATAGCTTTAATTTGATGTATAATATGTGTGGTAAAAACTTTTATTGTTTCTGAAATTTTAATTTTAGTAAAAAAAATGAGATTTTTTTAGGGGTGTCTCCATACATCAAGCCCCCAAGCAAAAAATTTTGGACTTTATTCACTGAGAAAACACTTGTGTATTAAGCTTTCATATAGTACCTTTTCAAAACATTTTACCATTTTTTCTAACTCGTCCGCTTTTTAGAGAATTTTGAGTTCAAAGTTGACGAAAAATGACATTTTTATGAAAAATGATTACTTCAAAATTCACTATATATTGCAACTAACTAAATAAAATTCAAATTTCTTTTCAAATACTTGTAGCTGAATACAAATGCGTTATTTTGATGTATAATATGTTAGGTAAAACTTTTTACTTAGATAAAAATCTTGATTTTTGCTAATTTTAGTGATTTTTTAGGGGTATCGCTACATTTTTGACCCCTACAAAAAATTTTTTTGACTTTATTCAGTGAAATAAAAGGTGACTATTATTGCTTAAGCATCAATAAATCAAAATAACCTTAAGAAACTTCATTTTTCATCCGCATTTTAAAAAATTTTAATTTTTTGGTTCGAAGCTGACATTTTTTGGGGCCATCACTATAATTTTGACTCCTATGAAAAATTTTTTCGACTTTATTCAATGAGCTAAAAGATGATTATTATTGTTCTAGCATCAACAAATCAGAATTTTTTTACCGTTTGTGATAACTCGTCCGCTTTTTAGAGAACTTCAATTTTGAAGTTCAAATTTGATTTTTAAGGGTATCACTGCACTTTTGGTGCTTATAAAAATTTTTTTTTCGGCTTTATTCAGTAAAGTAAAAGATAATTATTATTGTCTTAACATCAATAAATCAGAAACCATTTACCGTTTTTGAAACATTATCCGCCTTTTGGAAAATTTTGATTTTTAGCTTCAAAATCGACATTTTTGGGGGTATCACTACACTTTTGACCCCTAAAATTTTTCTTTTCGACTTTATTCAGTACGCTAAAAGATGATTATTATTGTTTTAGTACCAATAAATTAGAAACTACTTGTCGATTTTGAAAACTCATCCGCATTTAAGAAAATTTTTATTTTTAGCTTCAAAAATGATATTTTTTGGGATAATCACTTAATTTTTGACCCCTATAAATTTTTTTTCGATTTTATTCAGTGAGCTAAAAGGTTTTTATTAATGTCCTAGCATCATAAAATTAGAATTTTTTCACCCATTGTGATAACTCGTCCGCTTTTCAGAGAATTTCAATTTTGAAGTTACTTTTTTGAGAATTAAAAGTTTAAATGCATACAATTCTTACCTACATTGAAAATTTTTGTAAACAATGAAAAACTTTAACATTTTTATTGCAATATAGTAATTATCATAATTGAGAATGTGTTTTTGAAAAAAATTTCAATGTAGGTAAGAATTGTACGCATTTAAACTTTTAATTCTCAAAAAAGTAACTTCAAAATTGAAATTCTCTGAAAAGCGGACGAGTTATCACAATGGGTGAAAAAATTCTAATTTTATGATGCTAGGACATTAATAAAAACCTTTTAGCTCACTGAATAAAATCAAAAAAAAAAAATTTATAGGGGTCAAAAATTAAGTGATTATCCCAAAAATATCATTTTTGAAGCTAAAAATAAAAATTTTCTTAAATGCGGATGAGTTTTCAAAATCGGCAAGTAGTTTCTAATTTATTGGTACTAAAACAATAATAATCATCTTTTAGCCTACTGAATAAAGTCGAAAAGAAAAATTTTAATCAAAAGTGTAGTGATACCCCCAAAAATGTCGATTTTGAAGCTAAAAATCAAAATTTTCCAAAAGGCGGATAATGTTTCAAAAACGGTAAATGGTTTCTGATTTATTGATGTTAAGACAATAATAATTATCTTTTACTTTACTGAATAAAGCCGAAAAAAATTTTTATAAGCACCAAAAGTGCAGTGATACCCTTAAAATCAAATTTGAACTTCAAAATTGAAGTTCTCTAAAAGCGGACGAGTTATCACAAACGGTAAAAAATTCTGATTTGTTGATGCTAGAACAATAATAATCATCTTTTAGCTCATTGAATAAAGTCGAAAAAATTTTTCATAGGAGTCAAAATTATAGTGATGGCCCCAAAAATGTCAGCTTCGAACCAAAAAATTAAAATTTTTTAAAATGCGGATGAAAAATGAAGTTTCTTAGGTTATTTTGATTTATTGATGCTTAAGCAATAATAGTCACCTTTATTTCACTGAATAAAGTCAAAAAATTTTGTAGGTCAAAAATGTAGCGATACCCCTAAAAAATCACTAAAATTAGCAAAAATCAAGATTTTTATCTAAGTAAAAAGTTTTACCTAACATATTATACATCAAAATAACGCATTTGTATTCAGCTACAAGTATTTGAAAAGAAATTTGAATTTTATTTAGTTAGTTGCAATATATAGTGAATTTTGAAGTAATCATTTTTCATAAAAATGTCATTTTTCGTCAACTTTGAACTCAAAATTCTCTAAAAAGCGGACGAGTTAGAAAAAATGATAAAATGTTTTGAAAAGGTACTATATGAAAGCTTGATACACAAGTGTTTTCTCAGTGAATAAAGTCCAAAATTTTTTGCTTGGGGGCTTGATGTATGGAGACACCTAAAAAATCTCATTTACTAAAATTAAAATTTCAGAAACAATAAAAGTTTTTACCACACATATTATACATCAAATTAAAGCTATTATAATGTCCTATAAGCCACTGAAAACAGTTTTTAAAAAAATTAAAACAAATGAGAGAAATTGAGGTCAGAGTGAAGGGTGGTTTTTTTGAACTTTGAGATTCTATACGGCCCAACAGACAAATTTTTTGAAAAATTTCTTTTTGTAAATTACTAATAGTAACAATATCTACCAACCCTGAAAATTTCAGCTCATTTGGTTGAGTAAAAAGTAGATGTCCACTTTTCGAAAATTCTGGACCACTGTGCGATCGACATTGGACGAAACAGGAATGAAAAAATTCTACAACATATGTATTGAAGTTTAAGAGCAAACAAACATTCGGAAGGAGAAAGGTAAACACACAACAACATAAACGGCTAGCTAGTGTACGTTCATCAAAATATTGCGAATATAAGAAAATCTTTGTTTTCTTTTAATTTTCTGTTATGAAATATTGATTTATGTATACACAGTTATAACTACATCAACATACATAAGAACTAATAAACATTCAACAAATGAATGTTCGATTAAATTGTACAACTTATAATCTCTATATTGTAGTTTGTAGCATTTTGAAGAAGGTTTTGGTATCTGGTTGACTACATATTTTGCTGTTCAATATCTGCAATATTATTTTATGAAGTTATTGCTTAAAAATTGAAATTCAAAAGTTTGATGTATCTTTAAAATTATGAATTTATTATATTTTCAAAAATTTTTAAGAATAAAAATTTTATTTTCACTCGACTTTATTGTACATAAATTATTATGTATATTAAAGGCATTTTTTTTTCACCTTTTTAAAGTCTTAATGCATCACAACACAACCAGATACCAAGTCCCTAATCCTCTATCATTAAAAAACTTTCAACACAAACTGCATGCATTGGATTAGTAGTTTATGCTATTTTTTGTTTGTATGTACTTGCATCATGTACTGTTGCTAAAACGATCTGCATGGTACATATGATACATATGATGATGATATTGATAATGTTCAATAGTGTATCAGCCAAAAATAAAAAAAAAATAAAAAAATAAGGAGGAAGAAGTGAATGAATAAAAAATACGAAACGGGAGAGATAATATGAGCTAAAATGATTTTTAAATAAATGTATAGGGTGGAAAGGATATTATGTACAACGAGCAACGACTCTTGATAAACGATAGAATTTTCATGAGGATCTAAAAATATCAATAACATAAAAAAGGCGGAAAGAAACGATATACATGAGGAAGAGGACATTTGAATCTCTTTTCTCTTCTTATTCTTCATCTTGTACTCATCTTGATTAGTCACTTTTTGTTATTATCTAGTCTAGTTTATGACATAGAAACGAATATCATATACATTATTATATTATGCAGTGAATATTCATTGTTCTTTCTAAATCTCATTGTTATTAAGTATGAAAAGGAAGAAGAGATGACAAAATGAAAGTTTTTTCATCTTCTCATCATGTCTAGTATCATTTATATTTTGTTTTTCTTCTCTCTTCTTTGGCTTGTGATATGAATGAAGAACTTTTATCTTAAGTCTTTTTTGTCTTGTGCACAATGAAACGCACCTAAAAGGAAGGATACATATTGCGGAAAGAAATATCTTTTGTGGGAATGTGGCATCTTAGATCTTCAAATAAAGGGAAATATTCAATTTTAATGCTTGAATTCTTTGCATTCTCAAAGGGATGTTTAAAGAGGAGTAGGGATGGTATCAGTGATGGAACTTTAAATTTAGGTCAAAATATGTCTTGGTCAAGATTTGTGAACTTTGAAAAGTACAGAAAATCGTACAGCTTGTGAGGGGCCGTTCACAAAGTACGTTACGCAAAAAAATGACTTTTTAGACCCCCCTCCCCCCTCGTTACGCTTTTTGTATAAAAATTCTTTTGTTTTGTTTAATCTGTTACAAAATCTTAGACCCCCTCCCCCCTAAAAAGCGAACGTACTAAGTGGACGGCCTCTGAACGATTCCTCACTTTATAAATATTTTCTATGCTTTATCATTCAGAAACAGAAACTCTGCATCTTTTATAAGAATATGCATGAATGAGCCATTCACTAAACATAGATTTCCAAGAAGGGTGAGAGTGTCATAAAAAATTGAGTCACTTCTTATGCCTTGAGTACTTCCTTCTTCTTTTTCTTTGATTGATATTTTTTATGTAAATTTCAATTAAATTTTGTCCTATATTTCTATAAATGCTACCTGAGTACATGCACACTTAAGAGGCACAAGCAATTCAGAAGTTTAGGTTCATTATCTACACGGATTGTGAAAATAATAAAATTCAGGATTTGAATGATTCAAAAAAATATTTTTTGCACGTATTGAAAATCAATGTTTATCAATAATATAACAAATTTATGGAAGAGGCATAAATATTGGAATATACATACAAAAAAAATCTATTTATGAGAAGAGACGTGAGCTACTGAAATGTAGAAAATGTCAATTTTTCAAAAAATATATTGGACACTTTCCACACATATAAAAAATGAATCCTCAAGCGACCTAATAATTTATTATGACAAGCGGCATCCCTTAGTGTGCCTATAACTTTTTTTTTCATACACTTTTCAATAATAAATTATTCTTAATGTACATTGACCGGCAAATTATACTTTTAGCTTTATTGCTGTTTCGAAAAAAAAGTCCTCAAATCTTTCACAAATTTAATTTAAGGTCGTCAAAAGCTTTTCGTGTTTGGATTTGTCAATGAAAGTTTGAATGAAATTGTATTCTTGTTTTGACAGTTGCTTGAATTTTATTATGTGAGATGTTGGTCGAGGGACTAAGTAAGCATATTGAAAAACGATCAAATTCTATTTTGTCACGCTGATTTGAGGGTTTTTGTTTGCTTTGAAGATTTTATATTTAATGAAAGTTATGGCTTTTAATCTTTAGGTCATTTATTTATCATGTTTACAACTTCTTACGTACGATCTTAAAGTTGTGTGAATATTTTACTGAATTTTAAAGGTTAAAATCCTTTTTTTATTTAGTTTTACATCCAATTTTTCCTTCTTTGAAATTCCAACCCCAAATCAATATCATATCCATCATCAAATTTTTTTTTTTTTTCAAAAGACATTTCATATGAAAATCTTTTTACACCTTAGATAAGCTTTAAGCCAACTAGTCTGAGTCAACGTATTTTTCCTTATTTTTGAATTTTAGAACATTTAGTACTCCTTATTTGTGAACATAAAAACCGTTACGATAAATAAGGAGAATTGTAATTTTGGCTAATTCAATGAATTTGATTGATATTTAACTCAATTAAAAGTATTATTGTAAAATACTTAACATTATTCAATCCTTAATTTGAAGCAAAAGTACATAATTACTGAAAAATTTCCATTAGAAAAAATTTGTATGGAAAAAAATTTAGTACTGAAGATCAAAATCAAGCAATTTATTGTAAAAAATTCTTAATTGTATTACTTCTTTGAATCTTAATACAATTAGAAATGGTGATTTTAATAGTTCTTAATACATTAAAAATCAAAATAGTATTGCATTTGAAAATTTTGTTTATCAATTTAACGGCTATAAAATATTTGAAATTATCTAGAAAAAAAAATTTGTTTTCAAATTTGAATTTTAGAAGTCGTAACTGAAAATTCATTTACTCAGACTAGTTGGGCTTTAAGCTTAAACGATAATCTTTACAAAAATTAATCAATTCCTTCCAATACATCATCGAAACACATGAAAATTGATGGATTACATTTAAAGAACTTTTCGATATGTACATATTTATCATCACAAAAAGATTGTACTGTACATGCAAAAAAAGACACATATACAATGCAAATTCTATTTTTTATATAAAAATGAACATGAATGCAATTTATTGTTCAGTAGCTAGAGTGAAACTTTTAAACCTCTTTCAGTGGCAACGAGAAGTGAATTGTTAATTATTGCACTGAAGAGTACATATAATAGGGTAGTGAGAGTATTAAAGGACTTTTTAAATGTGTGTCTGAGCTTTTAAAAATCATGAAAGGAGCGAGAAAAGAACAATCGTGGAATTTTAATTGCTATGTAAAATTATATTGTAATTTAGTGCTATACTAGCTTGGCATAGTATGGAAGTGAACAATATTGAAGCATTGTTAGGGGTTAAAGTTGATGAAAAGAGTTGAAAATTGCTTTCAATTGTATGGGGGTATTGACTTTTTTCTGAAATTTTCAAAGAGGCAATGTTCGGCCAAAATTCTCTAGATTACCGATTTAATTAATTAAAATAACGTAAAGTTTACCATAAACACCTCCATACTTAGAACTCCATAGAAAACAGTCTAGCAACTCCAAAAAAAGCTCCACATACAAAAAAAAATCTATAATAGTTCCCAAAGTTAGGTAGGAAGTTTTTCATCGTTAATTGAACGAATGACCCAATTAAATTTCAACTAAAGTAATTTACGTCTCATCTTTTTTACCGTCTAGCAAATAAGTTATTGTTATGTGAAAGAAACTAGCTATTCGTGTCGTTTTCGTACATATTCAGCTAACGTGTGTATGGCATGAAAGAAATGAAGGATATAAATGGAAAGAGTAGGAACAATAAATGAAAGGATTCAAAGAGGAAGAGAAGAATAAAAAAATGTTAAAAAAGCACAAGTTGATTAAACGTTTTTATAATATTATTCAGGTCGGTAAGTATGTAATGTACAGTCGTACATATGAGAAAAGGAACGGTAAGTGTGATAAAAAGTAAAATATCTTCATAAATTCTGTTTTTTTTTTCAGTATTCTAAACATAGTTACAATCATAACAGAAATATACAGTACGACACTCGGTAGCTAAGACGATATGAACACATTCTCTACAGGCACGTTTATATATTTATATTTATTTGCTAGTAGGCAGGTAAATAGGAACATATAAAATTAGGTATGAGTTGCAATCACACACAGGGTAAAAAAATTCACCCGCAAGGAAGTAAAATAAAAAGGTAGACAATTGAAGTTAAATGGAAATGTGAAACATAATTCAATGAGGGAAAAAGAAGGATAAATTTTTTTTGGAAAGATGTTTAAATGTCAATCGGAAATCGATGACTTGAGCGCACTTACTAAATTAATATTTTATGATACAGTTTATTGAGGGGAGCTAATGAAAAGGTTCATTGAAATATTTTAGGATATGTTTTTAAACTTGAGAGGATTTTTTTTGCAAATTATCAATTCAAATAGGATTAGGTTCAGGCTATATTTTCTGCATAGCTTTAGTTTTAATATTCCAAATTGACAAATTTTATCAAATAAGTTCAAGGAGTTTATCACAGAAAATAAACCAATTTGCTTCTCAAAAGACTTTTTAAGTCATACCTTAATAAATTTTCTATGACACAAGAGTACAACCTTTATCTTATATTTTATAACAGCAGTTAATAAGCACTTGAAACACTCAAATAATCCTCACGTGTCTTGTAAAAATGCGCTAAAATTATTACATCATTTCCATTTCTTCCCAATTTAATAATACGTCAATATATTATATTGTGATATTTATGTTTGTATGTATATAAAGGTATAACACAAAATTATGCGAGAAAGAGAGAGGAATTCGATTTTTTTGGATGTTTAGAGCATATAAAATACCTTCCAGTTGTTCTCCGCCTTTTGCTAAGTGTCTGAAAGCCATGTCGTCTGCTTTTATAATTTAATTTACGATTTTGTAATCGACAACTTTCCTCGGAGCTACGACGTGTACTACTCATCACGGATGTTTCCATAATATCAGAGCAAGTTGACGATTGTGAGCGTAAACTATGACGTTTTGTACGATATGTGTCATCATACATTGATCCGCTTGAGACAGTAGACGTGCTACTGTTACGCTTTGATTGAAAGGCAGCTGCTTTTGTTGCAATTATATTATAAAATTCCTCTTCATCAAACTGATTATCATCAGCAACCTCATCATCAGAATATGGCTCTTTACCACTATCATTTGGATCCTTATCTTTAACTTTATCACCTTCCACTTCTTCGTTATTATGCTCGTCTTTATCACGATTTATTGCTCCTATCGTTTCTTTATGATGATTCTTACTTAAATGATTATATGCTATTGAATTTGCAATACTCGACGTTGTTGAATTTGTCGTCGTTGAGCTTGATGATATTGAATTGGATGACGAATCAGTTTTAAATGATCGGTTCGATGCAATTAATTTATTTTCTCGCTTTAGGCAACGTACAATGAACGAGTAAAATACGATAATAGTAAGTAACATTACACGAGAGCTATCCTGTCTTGTGTCACGTCCAAAAATTGTAAAAAAAAAACTTTTTTTCTCTTTTCAGTTCACTTTTTGATTATTATTTTTTTATTTTTATTTTCGCCCACGTACGCACTATGTAATGTAGAATAATATTATATTATTATTTCCTCTCAATAAAAAGGCTCCTTCTACCTTTCTTTTTTACACGATTTCGATTTTTCCTTTTTGACCTCCTTTCATGTGCCGACATAACAAATTTCGAGACACTTTATTTTATACTGTATAATTTCCTTTATGAGCAATATGTACATGCAAATATCCAAATTTAGAGTCGCAACAATTATCCCAGCCGAAAAACTTGTTACAAAATCCACAATACTGTTGAATATTATCGTAAAATAAAGTTTTTCATTTAATATTTTTCTATAATTTTCCTTGAGAACAAACAAAAAATATAACAATTTTTATTTGGTAACACTGAAAACTAATTTTTTAATTAATTTTTTTATTTCTATCCGCTTATGTCCTTTTCGTCGCAACAGAGAAATTTTCCTATTCTATCAGAACATACAGAAAGCTTCTTTTGCATTAAAATTTTCCGACCGGAATGTGTTATAGAGTAAAAAAAGAGGAAAAAATTGAGAGAGAGCATAATAAAACTTTTTTTTTCCTTTAGCAAAAATATGCGAATTTTATGTATATATCGATATATGAGTACGAGAATAAAGACTGTTGTTGTTTGTGTGCCTTTTGTGTATTAAATATTTTTTTCTTTCACTTTTGTGAGAATTTCAAGCTTTTTTTCTTCATGACGAGTTCTCCCCTTCAATTGAATAATTTTCCTTGTGTATTTGTATCGGTGAGTATTATGGCATAACAAAATGGGTAAAATGTTCAAATGAGTGTGAGTTTATATGTGTGCTGGTGTCGTTGTGGGAAAAAGAGAGTCAGATGCATAAAATGAGTAACAGTGAGAGAGAGAGAAAATGATAATAAAATCATGGAAATTATGAACTTTCTCAATTTACATTTTTTTTTTCATACTGACGTCTATGAGCAAACAGCAGCAGCCAGCAGTAAAAAAGGAAGAAAATAATTAAATGCAAAAAGCTCTTCGTATCGACATTAAAATTCAACAAAACAGAATAAAATGAAAAATAAATAAATAAAATTATTGCTCCCACTGGGAAAATATTCTTAGGCTCAATATCGATGTATGTATAATGGGGTAATTTATATTGAAGGTCTATGGAATTTTCTTTACTGAAATTAAATTTCCTTTTTATACCCCCTTGAGATTGCCACTATGCCAGCCAGTTTGTACTATAAATAAATAGTAAATATTGAGGAAATGAAGTATTTTCGTTTAATGGAAAGCAATAAGCTGTAGACTTTCTCATGCACATAAGACAAGCCAAAAGAAACTTATTGTCAAGATTCAAAGAAAAAAATAAATAAATAAATGAATTAGGAATGTTGATGACATAATTGAATCTTGTTTCTACGTGGTAAATTTTTATAATTCCTTCAACTTCTTCCTCCACTTGTGAAATGTGAAATGAACGCTCTTTTTGAAGAACGTGCCGCTAAAAAACGGTCGTTTTGAATTTGAAAATTGTTGACCGATTATTGCAAAACACAAAGTTAAATTTTTTTGTTTATTCAGGAAAATTCATTTTGTCATACTTTAATTTTATTACTATAATAATTTAATATGATAAATGAATAACATACAAGAATGAAAAATTAAAACTTACTGAATAAACAAAAAATTTTAACTTTATGTTGTGCAATAATCGGTCAACAATTTTCAAATTCAAAACGACCGTTTTTTAGGGGCACGTTCTTCAAAAAAAAGCGTTCAAATCTTAGCAAAGAGATTTTTCTTAAAAATCTTGAATTGTTTTAAGGCAGTTTGAGGAACTTTTTCATTCAGAAATTGCAGGCCTTTGATGTATGAAATAATTATAAATTCAGCTTGAGGGTTCATCATTGAAATTTCCGATGGCTAAATGGGATTAACTAGAAATGTTGCTCGTTATGTTTGAATTTGTTATGAATTTTAAAAATTTGCCCAGCTTTTGAAACTTGTGAATTTCACACTGGCCATTAAATTAAGGATCGTTTTCAGAATAAAGCAACTGAGAGACCAAAATTAGGAATTATATAAACAACAACTTTAATCAACGATTTCTGAATACATTATGTGAAATTAAAATATCTGCAGCTAGCATGTTGGTTTCATTCATTTGAAAGATCTCAATTTGGATATTCAAATTTCGATTACCACAATAAATATTCCATTAAATTAAACAAGGTTTTTGGGAGGAAATAATTTGGGGGGTTGAGGATCAAGCTTACTTTAGGAATATTTTACAAAAGACTTTTTCAATTAATGAAACTTTTCGACTCAATAATTTTGTGTGTACAATAGAAAATCATAAGGAAGACTTAAGATTTCAGCTGTGCAACAAACTCCACAACTGAATATCGAATACAGAATCTGTATAAATTTCATATGACAACATACTTCTCAAAATTTCTCAAAAACATGAAAATCTTTTAACTTAAAGATGTAGTTCTTTAAGTTAAACGATTTTCATGTTTTTGAGAAATTTGCACGTGCCGTATTCAAAACTGTTATTTTTAGCAAACAATTAGAATACTCAATAGGTTAAATACTTATGAGAGTTCCAATTGTCTACTGAAGATTGCCTACAGATTAGATTGAATCAAAATTCTCAATTCATTTTGATATTTATTTTATGATTTTTCAAGAATTTTTAAGGAATGAAAATCAGCTCGAATGCAATGATGAATCATAATAATACATTATGAATCTCTAAATGGCAAGCAAGTATGATGATATGCATGCAGTTAAATCACTTCATAGAGCTTATTTGCATAAGTTTGAATGCATGCAAGCAATAAATTGTCATACAATGACATTCTGGTGGTATTTGAAAAGCAAATGAAGCAAACAAACTGTTGCTAAATAAATGAATTTGAACGTTCTTGGTACGATATTAACTAGACCTTAGTCAATGACTATAAGGGTCATAAACCTGTACACTATTAAATAAATTATTATTTTTAAGATAAAAGATTTATATTAGTTTTCATTAAGTTTTATCAAACTACACGAAACCAGTTTCATGATTTATCATAGTAATTATTACCCTAGCAATATCGTCTCTTTCCCCTTAGTCACCATAATAACATAAAAGCACAATATGATGTAAATTATTTATAAAAATTTACACTGTAACTAAAATAAGCTTTTATCATAAACAGTACATTCACACTGTTCAGTCTGTTTCTTAAAACATGTTCATTACTAGCAACATGTCACATTCTCCATTAGTTTTCACTCATTCAACAAAATGTGTAACTAGATGGGTCAAAAAATCTTTTTTTTCCTATTTAATATTTAATAAGCCTTAATACAACACGATTTCGAACTTTATGATCAACACGGGAGGTAAAGAGAAACTGAATATATTTTATTCGAAATATTAAGTATTTTTAGACATTTTGAAGTGTAATTTGATTGACATTAATTCCTATTAGTAGAATAAATTTTTTTTGTCTCGAATAGCGTGGGAGCTTCTCGGATGATTCCGGCATAAAATTTCTACAGACTGAGAGAATCATTTCTATCTGTTTAAGGAAAAGGAAGATATAAGCCGAAAAAGGATGTGAAAAAGTACGAAAAACTTCAACAAGATTACATCGTTCAGAGCATCCGCAAATAATGAAATGAAAAGTTTTTTAATTTTTATTTCGTATCCAAAATAAAATGAAATTTAATAAGGATCAATTCAGGCACTTTAGAGCTGATTTACTTCTTCTTAAATTTCGTTAATTTAATTTTTATTTGTTGATGAGGATCTAAGTGAAAGGTGCAATTATTTTGTTAAAGAAACAGGATGTTGAGTGAACATTAAGTGATGTAAACTTGTATCTAAATTAAAGAATAAGTTTCTTGTACATAAAAATGCTGTTAAATTTAAGGTCATTAACCTCAGTTAAGCTGTATTATTCTGTCTATTTACAGACACAAAACTCAATAATTTCGAATAAATCAACAAAAAATTATTCCAAAAATAAATCCATATATCCGATATACCTAAAATTACCCTCACAAATTAATCACTTGGCACCCTTACAACTGCCACAAATTTTCCGGACTGTTGGGTATTTCACAAGTTAAAGCTATTATACTAAGCTTATATGTATGGCATTTGTATAAAACTTATAATTCAAATCAAATATTACAAATTCACAAATACATATGTTACATATGTTTTTGCTAAATGTCATTCACTACATTCAATATAAAATATTTTCATGACGTCAAATTAAAAGTTAACAATTTCATCATATGATTCCAACAAAATAAATAATTTCAGGTGTTGTTTGCCAAAATGATTTTAATTAAAATTTCAAATTGATAGAAATCAATTAGATATAAAAAAAAAATAATTTAAAATTGAATTTCATAGAATTGACGTAGGGATTGGCGTCATTACTTAATGAAAAAAGTAAAACTGGAATACCCAAATTAATCAATTTAGAATAGAAAGATTTGTATTAAGTCTAATCAACTTAAAATTGAAATTTTCTTCAAAAAATCTATGTCAAAGCTTACAATTTTTATGTCGAAAAGAAGACTTTATATAAAATTTAAAACAAAACTTTCGTTTGCCAAAAATTGGAATAAACACCTCCAAAAATAAGATGATCATCCATTTCAGCCAAAATAATCTATCCTTTGTTCCCTCGAGTCATTTAAGCATAAACAACGCTCTCCATCGTTACCATCCTTTCAAAACAATTCACGAGAATTTAGATTGAAAAGATTGATAAAGAAAGATGAAGAATTAATTCCATTATCAAAATAACTAATTAAATTGCACTCTCACAAGATGGATTATGATTAATATAAGAATTATCTCTCACAAAAGATTATTTTTTCATTGGAAAGCAAATTAACTCGACGCAGCGAAAAAAAAGAGTCAATAGTTCAATGGAGAATTATCTCGATATCATCATGATGAAATCAGTGCTGACATTGATTTTTCCAAGCACATAACTCATATACGTTTTCATCATAGTCGATTATATTTAATAAATATTAATACAGTGACGAGGACATAGAGATGATATTGAAATTTAAGGCAAATATTCAAATGTTCAATGATGTGAGAAATTCGTAGGGGGTGTAGATTAGTCGAAAGCGTTAATGGATATTCATAGATTATCATTATATACAGCTAAGATAAATTTTATAATACTTGAAGCTAATGGAAGTTAATGGAGTCTTAGGATTTCAGCATGATGAGAAAATTGAATGTGATAATTTATCTCACACGTTAGGAAAGTCACATGCTGTGTATATCCGGAAATTTCGAAATGCCAGCACATCAAGTTTTATGAAAATTATGATTTCAATTAACTTTTTTTTTAATGAAAAATCTTGCTGTATGTGAAATGAACTTGCAAGAGGAATATTTCGTATCATTGAATATAATTTATTAAATTTGAGAAAACGTGTCCCTTAGAATAATTTCCGATTCAGAAGAAAGCTTTATAATTTTTCTAAATCATGCAAAATAATTTCAATTCTCAAGTAAAAAAAACAATTTTTTATAAGAATTCTCACTAAATGTTGTGAAACTGACATCGAAAATTCACAAATCACTCAATTTACATTACTTTGAATTAGATTGAAATTCTAATGAAAATGCTTTTACCAAAAGATTAAAAGAAAATTTCAGACACCATGCGAGTACCAATATGAAAATGCATACTGTGATATAAAAAAAATGTATATTCTCACTTAAAAGCTATTTTTACTAAGAATTGTTGCTTTGATCTTGTTTCTTTCTTTAAAAAAATTGAATGGATTTTTTTTACACATCAGAACATGCTGTTTGGGAGTTTAACATATTAAATTGGATTTTATTTTGCTTTTTCATTTATTTTTATTAAATTTTGAGAAAATTTTGACTCAATTTATGAAACCTTAAATTTATGTTTAGATTTTGAAGATTTGAAGGATAAGCTGAGCTTTTTCCAGCTTTTCCACACAAGTTAAAGTTCAATGATTTTTTAAATCAAAGATTGATTAGTTTTAAGAATTTAATAAGTAAATTTGTGATCAAATTTTAGCAAATTTAATTTACAATCACACATATAGTCATCCCAGAATATGAAATAAAAATTAATAATACTGACAGAGCAATTTATTTGGCTTTAAACCCTCAATGAGAGAAAACATCCACACATCAACCGAATCTCACTCTTATATATTTTTTCTCTGTGAAACACAATATGTATGTCCACTAGGTATGCAAAATAAATATGCAAGTAAAAAAGGTAGATTTAAAATTAAATGATCCCTTTTTGTGGGTAAGCAAATGGAACTTCTCAGTGGTAGCAGTAGCATACATAAAAAAAATCCATAAAAAATAAAAACTGAGAAAAGAAATAAAACAAAAGAAAGAAAAAAAAACTTTTTTTCTCTCCTCGACTGTGTCTCTGTGAAATGTGTATATAATAGAGGAAAAGTATCAAAATCAAAGTGTATTTTGTATATGCTAAAACTTCTATGGAAGTGAATGAGATAGAAATAGATAGACATAGAGATAGAGAAAGATAGGCAATTTATGGAAAAATGAAACTCTGTAAACTTTTGTGAAGCATTTAAAAAACAAACAACCAACTACTTGAAAATAAATTTGAAATGTAATTTGAAGCATCAATTTTATTTTTTTGTCTCAAAATATAAACTTCTCCTCTAACTTTTCAAAAATTTCATTTAAAAATTTATAACGTAGCGTAAAAGCATAGAAGCAAAAACAAAAAAAAAAAAACTTTATGTTATGTACGAAATAAAGAAAAAATATCAATAAAATAGCAAAAATAAGAAGATCCTATTCCTTCGCCCTATCTACATCGAAGGATCAAAATGTTTATATTAAAGTTTGTGTGAAGTCAAACGGAAATGAGCTAAAGAAAATGAAAATCCATAAAAGAACGGAAACTTGGGCACTGACACTGTTTTGTGAATGGACTCAAGCGTGTTATGTCTAGTGATTTACCGGCTATCAGAGTCATTTGATTTTGTTTACTGAATAAGTTGTCAGCTGTGATTTTTGTAAAAAATCATATTGCTGGAAATGACATGACATTAATATCTTAAATATTGATCGATAAATTCTTTTTAGTCAGTTCAAATTTAAAGTTAAAGTTGATTCATCAAGTGACTTTAAAATAGATTCAATCCTATTCAAGCGATTCTAACATTTTTTTTTCAGATAAATCAGAAGCAGCACGAACATTTTGCGCTCATAAAGAAATAAAATTTATTTTGGCCATAAAAAAGTTCACAAAAACAGTGTCCATGCCTTCACGGAAACTGCATGAGAAACAACAAAAAAAGATAATTGAAAATCTACGCAAAATAAGAGAAAGCTTTTTTTGCTATAGATATTAATAGAAATATATTTTTTATAAGGTTCGCACCGTATGATTCGATTCATAAATTTTTTATTGTCCTTTCTACTCGCTTTCTATCTCTTTTTTCCGTTTTTGCCTTTTGCCCCAACAATCACACGGCGAATGACGTAAGAAAAGAATTCCTCAATTAATTTTTTTTCCTTTGCTTCTTCGTATTTATTCAATTTTTATTACTTTTTTGGCTGCTGTTAGAACACACAGCACACACATATACACACAAACACTTTTTTTATACAATTCAACAGCAACTGTATCTTTTCTTATTTCCTGACTTGATTATTGCATTTTTTCCACATTTAAATTCACCAGTAGTGAAAAATTAGTTTTTTCATTTCTTTAGTTCCGTTCTACATATTGGCACTAAAAACACAAATTTATCCGATGAATGCCTTTTTTACACAAGAAGCTGCTTAATTTTTTTCTCTTTATTTTTTTTCACAAAAACGACAACCTAGTTTTAAGCACGTAGAATGATTGGAATAAAAATCAAATATTACACAAACGATTTTTTTTCCACGTTATAAATGGTTGGAAGTATAGAGTTATGAGTTACTCGAAGCCTGAGGCAAAAAGGACACAGAGCGATTGACAAAAAGCCTCGCACACATGAAAATATCGACAAATTTTGTGAATGCGATTCATAGCTTTGATTTTCCAACACAAAAAAAAATCTCCTCTCTTTTTCCTTTATGCCTGTTTTTAATCTGATTCTATGTTCTGCTTTTCCTTTATGTTTTCTAGTTTCTCGCTCATTTATTCCAATATTGTGCGCCACACATATACAAATGCACGTGAATCTCTGTATACATTCTGTGTACATAGAATAGTGTCTGTATGCATGCATAATATGTAAATCTAACTACGTAATATCCAACAACTTATCATGATGAATAAAATGATCATGACAATTAGACTTATAGGAATGATAATTGATTTCTACTCGTCGTTATTCTCTTACTAAACAATTCAGTTTCACATTGTTTATGTTGAATTTTTAATGATGTGAAAAAAGTCGATTTTACGTCATTTGAATCTCATTTGCTGAGTCCACATCTGTTATCGTTCACAACAACAAAAAAAAAAAAGCACAAGAGAGTGAGAGACTATATAAATTTATCGCGCATGACTTTGGAAATTAAAAGCATTGAATTTTTTTCTATATACTTATTTCTCTACAATTCCAGACTGTCTCATTTCGGCAAATAAAGCTTTCCAATGGAATCAGAAAAGAAAATATAAACACAAAACTCCGGCAGAAAGCATGAAAGAGACGGGAAGTGGGAAAGCTTGTGCATGTGTAAATTTTCTCCAATTCCACTTCACACTTTATTCCATCATAGTCAATTTCATGATGATTTTATGTTGGATTGTTATCAATATTGATAATGCATATGAAATTCAGTATCACTACAATTATATTTCCTTACAGTAAAGTTTGAGCTTTTCTTCAAATGAAATGGAGAATACCTTGCCTTTATTAATGTAATAAACTAAATTTGATTGACTAAGTTTATTAAAAGTGATAGAAATAAATTATTTTAATTAAAATAATGAAATTTTATAATTGTTGATTTATTTAAATGCTTACTTCTTGAATAATTTAGTAGAGGATAGCAGACTGTTGATATTGTTGGACAGGAACTAATATTTTAAGTGCTTTTAAACTTATTTTTAAAAAATTTTATGATTTTATTATTGCACAAACTCTTACTGAACACACTTTGCACAATGGTCTGAAATCGAAAAAATTGTTCAAAAATACATTTTAGGGGAAAATTTAGAGGTTCAAAAGTTTTTGTCGATTTTCTTTATTTTGATAGTTTTAATAGCTTTATTATGATTTGATTATACACTCCTGAAAAAATCAGCCTATAATATTAAGTGTAAGTATGATTTTTTGTTAAAAATGTATCAAAAATTTTTAAAAACAAACAAATTTGTATGGGAAAACAAGTGAAATTAAAATGCAAATATCTCAATTTGCGCATATTTGCGCATTACCAGAGTATGATTAAAAGGTAAATTAAGACTCATTCTTTCGTTTTGTGCTAGTCCCGTGAATACCTTTGGAAACCTTTTTAACTTATGAACGATTAAAGTTTTGGAAATTTTCAAAATTTTAATTGCAATTTCCCTAATGATAAAGCATTTGGCTAATGTTTTGTAAGTTTTAATATAAAATTTGCGCATTAATTAAGCTATTGACAGCAATTAGAACATGGAACAAACATCATAAAGTAGAAAAATTTACAAAAACTTTTTCATGGTGTTTTTGTAAACAAATTTTTCATGACTTTGGTTAATGATTGACAGAGTTAGACAACGATTGGAAGGTTGATATTTTCACAGAAGATGCGTAAGTTTATGTTTTATAATCGTGCATTCAAAAGATGAGGTTTAAAAGACATGTCTTTTTTTAATTTTTGAACATTTTTTTCGATTTCAGACCATTGTGGCTTTGGTTTTTTTCACTGAATCCTATGATCAATTTTAAATATTTTTTGATCGTTAAAACTAGATTTGATTTTTTGCCATAATTAACGCTAGTTTATGCATCTATGAAAGCTCAACGTACCAAAACTTATTAGCGTAAGTGAATAAAACTGAACATAATCCATCAATATAAAAATTCACATACTCAATCAACGTACAATGCATTTTCATTCAAATTTCAACCCTACATTAATGAATATTTAATTGATTTTATTTCCAAGTTCCATGAAGCTTAATCAAAATTTTAATGCATATTGAATGACTTATTCATGTAGAAATCGCTTTAGCGAAATGAAATTTCTCAAAATGTTAATATCCGATGGCAAGTTAATCAATTTTTATTTACTTATCCTTTTTTCGCGGAAGATCTACCCTCAAAAATTTCTCGCTGATCGATTTTTAATTTAATCCCTATCTCCAAAAACAAGCTTTTAACAGCTTTCAAAGCCCTAAATAGAATGAAATATTCATATTTTCAAATACTATCAATGATTAAGGAATTATCGGAAAATTTTAATTGTAAATTAGATGAAATCATACCAAAAATGTGAGGTTTTAATTTCTATTTAATTAATCCTGATAAAAAACTTAGAAATTTATAGATGTGATGAAAATTTTTATTCAGAAATCCCACACCATGCAATTAAATGTAAAGCGTTTTAACCACAGTTTACCTTAGTTGTGGAATTTTTGATTATGATGTAGGTAAATAATAATTGTATGAATTGAAATTTTAAATGATTGATGACCAAATCAAATTAAATTACATACTTTATAAGAATTTTTGAGATTCAAAGAGGTCTCTCAATCATTCAAAAAATTTTCACTACTTGAAATTAATTTAAATTCCAGGAAGTCAAGCACTGACAGTTATATTTATCTGTTTTACATTATTCAAAATTTGATATACAATTATTTCAAGTATTTGTCTGTCAAAATCATTTCATCTTTCTTAAGTATATACATTTGATATTGTTTTAAAGGAATCAAGATAACGCCAAATAATACTTATAAAAGTCAAATTTCCTCAGATGAGATCCAGAGTATTTTATTAAATTCTACTTAGTTTCAAAGTATGAGTGACTAGCTTGATGTTATATGATGAATGAATTGTGAGAAAATTAGATTCTAAGGAATGAATTTGAATTTTCAAACATTTTTTTTACTCTAAGGACCTACTTAGAATATACAGAATACTCTATTTCCTAATCGCTTACCATTCTAATTATACTCTCTTCTTCAAGTCAGTTGAGAGTACTTTAGGACATTCCATTTACTACAAGCATAATTAGTGGTGCTTCAGATGATATTTGGACATTATGTTTATTTCAAATAATACTCAAATTGAGTGGAATTATTTACTTAGCAACATCATAATGAAAATCTTATTGCAAATCTCTAGTGAATATAGCAGTTTTTGCCCTATAAATCTTCTAAACTAGGGGTTGACACCTTTATCTAGAAAAAAAGGATTTTTTTTATGCGATTTTATCTTTTTTCATCCAGAACAACAATAGAAAATTTCATCCGGAACAATTGGATATTTCATCCGAACGAAGTCGTGCTAATCCCTAGCTTCTAAACACCAGCAAATAAGGAATATTTAAAACATATTGCAGTAATATTAACGTGAGTAATTCGATAAAAACACATTTGTTTATTACCACATAATTTCCACTTGATTACAGTCTAATATAAGAAAGTTTCAAGCATCTTTCCGATGAAATATGATAGCATACAACTAGTTACTATACATGAGCAAAAATACGATGATAAACAATTTTGTAGGATTAGGAATAATTGTCTAAATTCGTAGACTATCAAATTGCTGTTACTGCAGGGTATATCTTGATGTATCTCATATAATTCCATTTCCACATCCACAAAAAGGCTTTATCGATAGCCAATTTGTCTTGCTAGATATAGAAATTGAATGTATAAACAGGATTAAGCACGTGTATTGAAGAAATATCGAAAGATATTTTTTTCCTCAATTTCATTACAAAAGATTTTTTTTTCTGTTCTCGGTTGGCACGTGAAAAACATTTATGGACTAGCAAATTTCATTTCTTTGTTTGTTTCAGTCTTCTTTATTTTTAAGAAAAAAAATTTATAAACTCTTAATTGAATTAATTTTCTTGATTATGATATCGTCTAAAACAAACAAACAAAAGATGGATTATAAATTCAAAGGAGATACTCGATGTGTTTACGTTTAAGGAGTTAAGTTGTCAGAGGCATATTTAGTGATTTTTTTAAAAAAATAATTTTCTCCTCTTTTTTCAAAATCATTCATCCATACCTGATTAAGCTATTTAATCATCAGTCATGATTATAAATTAATGAAAATTAAATTAACGAAAATTGAGGAAAATAAAATGCAGAAATATTAATATTAAAATATTGAATAAAAACCAAAAAAATTTGATATATGAAAATTTATGTTAATTTTATGGAAAATTTAAACATTGTTAATGAGCTTCATGATGTGATGCTGGAATAACAATTTTTGATGAAGGTAAAATAAAATCCTAAATAGCAAAGGCTACGAGTTTTTGATGTTTGAAATGTTTTTTTTTTTTTTGTTCTGTTGAATAAAAAATTTTCCATTTTGACTCCAGGGAATCGATTTTTTTATATTCATGCACGAACAAACATGTGTCAAAAGGGAAATATATCTTTTTTTGTATAAATTTTATTTCATACAATTTGGTTCATTATGAATAAATTTATTCTGTAACCAGTTTGTCTACCATGTAAAGTTTGTTCAAATAGTTTGAGTTCTTCCGGCGCTTCAGGTGTTTCCGACATAATTGTTATGCAATGAATTACTTTTAATTTATTTTCATAAATTTTGATAGCTATGATGATGGTAAATCATGGTTTTTTGAAATGAAATTTATATTTCATAAGTGTGGCATTATGGGAGAGTTTTCAATGAATTTCTGGAGTGTATTTATGAGGATTTATAAATAGTAATTTGGTTTTATGAAACATGTTGAGAATGTAGAGTTATGAAGTAAATGCAAAAATATCAATCAAATTTTAAACTAAATTTCCAAAGAGAGAAAAAAAATACATTAATTAAGTGGACACATTTGTGTCTACCTTTTACTCTCATTCTAGTTCCAATTTTTTGTAACTGATCCAGATGTGTCTCTTATTCGGTAATTCAAAAAACGCCTGAGGGATATCACGAAAGTGTACAAAAAAGCTTACAAAACTCAAATTAATCCCAAAGGAAACATTATTAGAAGTAAGTAAAGTCATTTGGAGTGAGATTCAAGGAAATAAATCTTAAGGCATATAAAATCTCACAATATTGCTACTCTTAAGCTTGTTTTTATTAAATTATAACAACAAACTATAAAAATATTTTGAAGACGTCCCTAATTCTAAGAAAACACAATACTGACTAAAGTACATCACAAAATAATAAATTCAATCGAACATGCGTCTAACCCAAATAATTTATATTCTCAGCTTGTATGAACTCTCAGGTATTTCAACCTTTCTCAGAATTCCATTCTCCTGTCTAACATCGCTAAGCTACAAATACGAAAGTATTCCATAACATGAACAATGATGTACAGATATGATGTTGAACATAAAAAGAAGGTATGAGCGCGTTTCGTTCTCAAAACATTTCTTTAAATAATTCAATAAAATAAGGCAATAGTTGAGTGTCAAAGATCAATTTCTCGCTATGTCTATCAACATCAAATAAATGTATTCAACAAGGTCTTGACTCCTATCAAAATTCCGTACGAGTATTTCTCTTTCATATCTGACCTATTCAAATTTTTCTTTGCCTTTCTTTCATTTTTAACATTGGAATTATGTGTAAGTGATGTCTACTTAAAAATTAAATTTTGGTTTGACGAAAAAAATTTCAAAATATGTATTAATTTGATCCACAAAATTTCTAAATCGCTCAAAATATTCACGCTTTATATACTTTTCAAGTGTCACCAATTCTATCGTCAATAACTTTTAAACAGTATTTAAATATGATTCCTTTCCAATGTGGCAAAAAGACATAAAATTGCTCAGAAAAAAAAGTTTGAAAGCTTTAGAGATCCAATAAATGTGTGTATAGATCGTAGATGTTTATTTTTTATACTCACATTTTTATTTTATTTTTTTTTATGTATCGTGTTGTACATTCAACCTCATTTATTGGTAAGGGTCGTTGTATGTGCACCCATTTAGATTCAACAGATTTATTATCGATTTTTTGTTAAAAATAATACAATTTTCTGTTATTTCTTCTTTCGTTCTACATCTCGTCTCTCTTATAAACTCCTTCATTCAATGGTTCGGTACGATGAGTGTATATGGCGTCGATATTTAATGATATTTCCTTTTTTTGTGAGAAAATTTAATAATGTCTTCCATAAAAAGAATTGATGACAATTCATTACAGGACGAAAGTGTATGGTGGAAGTGATATTGTCAGGGTGGTTGGCACAAGAGCATTGGTGTAGAATGGAATTTATGGCATTTACGATTATTTTTCTATTAAGTATTGTGGGTTGATGATGATATTTTTAATGGACAAATAAATATAGTTGAAAAATATTTTTTTTGGTTCAGAATTCTTGAAAATTCAAAAACTAAAACATTCGTTATAAATTCTTCATTTAATATAAATTATAAATAAAGTAATTAAATAATTTTAAGTTCTTTAGAAAATCATAAAGACTCTAAATCAGAAAACGCCATAATCACGTCCTAACAATTAAATGCGTCAAGCAGCAATTTCAACTCAATTTTAAGGATGGAATACTAATTGAGTACATAATTTTACCTTTTATGTTCGTAAACACAATAGTTTGTCGAGCACGAAGCCTTTCTTTGCTTTAACCCTGTTTCATGTCGTCGTAATTACTGTTAACATTTATTGCGTCTGTATTAAAGCTATGCATAACCATCATTAAATCATTTTACGATGAATTAATAACACCATTTATACTTTTAAGCTCCTACCCCTTTGTAGTGTCTATAGCATGCATGTAGTAATTATTTTTGTACAATTCTATTGTTATTTTATTTAAACCTGAAATATTGTGCAAATTGCGACACAATTTCTTTATTTCATTTAATTCCACTTGAATGCCTTTTAGGATGAATAAGTAGGTGGAAATTTAATTAGACATGGTAAAGATATAATTAATTTAAACATATGTTGCACAGTTCACGGTTCTTACTTCTGTATGTGTTTAATCCCATCCCACCTTTCTTTCAATCGACAATTTTAAAATGCTATAAAAATTGTAGGATAAATTTCAAAAGTTCCCACAAAGTACGATTAAGGAACTTTTAAATGAAGCAAAGATTTAATTGGAAACTTCACGCTTTTTAAGCTAATTCTTTTCGTCTGACTTTGAGGGATGAAATATTTTTTTTCCAACTCATATGAATCAGAAAATAAGCATGAACCATGAAATTGAGCATTAAAAAGTAAATCACATGAAAATGAAAGGGAGGAAAAAAATTTTCAAAGTGTGGCAACTAAAGGGAAATTTGTGCTGTTTTTTGTGCGGTTTCGTATAAAAAAAGCTCCATTTAGTGTTGGTTTATTAAAGCTTCATAAACATAAATTGATAAAAGAAGCAAACCCACCCTTCATCTAACTGAGAAACAGCTAACAATTTTTCCTCCTTTACATATTTATTTTACATGTCGACATGTCTGCAATCAGTACAATTCTTTTTCCATGTAATCAAATTGATGTGACATTGAATGGAATGTTTTGTAAGATGAAAATTTCTCATCTGAGGGGATTATTTTTATTATCATTATTATTATCTTCTATAATTATGTGTTAGAAATATCATAAACAATTTTTTTTATATCTCTTGAAACATTCATTGGAACATTAAGTCTTGTAGTGTAATTAAACTTTCTCGAAAGTTTTTTTCTTCATCGCAATATTGGTTATCTTTAAACCATGGTATATGATACTATAAATACCAACAGAGGATGTGTCTTATCATGATTTAGTAATATTATATTTTTGTGCTTCTTTGTGGCTACTTTGGAATGTTTTTGGTGGGATTTTAGAGGATTTTGACTTTTTCAGAACATTATCTGTATATTCAAGTTAACTTTAAATCTTTAATGAATGTCAGTTACACAATTTGAAATGTCAACAATAATGCCGGTCTCCAGTTCCCAAATCTAATGCAATGTCCATTTATTTACAATTTCATGTCCAAATCTTAATTTTCTAAATGAGAAATTTCAACTCCAACTTATATTCTATTTTTAAAGCTCTCACATCATCATGAATGTTTCAATATGTGGTAATGTGCCTCATTGTCATCCTCAAACTACATATTCTTATCTTTATTACCTTTTGTCCTAATAATATTGTCTTTTAGTAGTCATTGCATCCTACCAATCTGACTATCTTCAATGTCTCAGGAGTATAAAGTAGATACAATATCATAATCTTCATTAAAATTACATTTGTCGTCATTTGTCTGTGTAATCCTGAATAATGAGATAAAAGGAATTGTTTGGAAATTGCGTCACATGAATCATTTTTGGAGGAAATTAATAATTTTCATATTCACACCGTTTCACGTTGTGAATATATTGATTTCGATACACTTGAAAAATCGTTTTTTTAGTTTTTTGGCGCCAAAACTCAAAATTTTCATAAACTGTTCGGTGTGAAAAGTTCGGCCTCAAAATTATCTACAAAATACAAAAAACCGCATTGAAAATGGTTTTGATACCTCGGTGCACGACGCAAAATAGTGGTGGTGTGACTTTACCAGCAAGTTTGTTAATCGCACAACTCAATTACGAAAAAATAATTTTTTGTCAAAAATGTCTTAAAATGTGCGCATTATCACTCAAATGTGCTGCTAACATTTTGGTGCTGATTCATGTAGATAGATCTGAGAAACTAACGAAATAGTGTGTTTTTGAGCATATTTTAGCCGATTATTGCAAAATACATTTAAAAAATTTCACACAAATTGAAAATTGAACTTTTTTGATCAGAATCAATAAAATATAAAGTTTTATTGAGAAAAAATACAAAAAAACTTTTTTAGTCACCAGTACACCCTCTACAATATAAAATTTTCAAAAAAATCGTATGGCTCACTGTATGGATGGATTTTTGTAAACTTTTTTGTATTTGATCAATAAATTCAAGAACTTTTATGGAAAAATAACAAAAATATTTTTAAACCTATTTTAATTGGTCAAAAAGTCGAAAAAGTTCGAAAAATCGGCATTTTTGGGATGTTTCGCCCTCCTGTACTTACAGTTCAGTCTTAAAAATTCCAGAAAGTTGTGATTATTGTAGCTTATAAATAGACCTAAAAAACGTACACACATTGTCATATCCAAAAACATCAATTAGTGCTTCAAAATTGAGTCCAAATGTGAAAATTTTCGATTTTCTTAGGAACTTTTGTTTTCAATCTTATGCAAAGCGAAGCTTTGCTGACCCGATTGAGCCAATCTTATGCAAAGCGAAGCTTTGCTGACCCGATGGAGTCTTAATCCTCAATCTTATGCAAAGCGAAGCTTTGCTGACCCGTTCGAGACTTAATCTTCAATCTTATGCAAAGCGAAGCTTTGCTGACCCGATTGAGCCTTAATCTTCAATTTTATGCAAAGCGAAGCTTTGCTGATCCGATTGAGCCTTAATCTTCAATTTTATGCAAAGCGAAGCTTTGCTGACCCGATTGAGTTCTAATCTTCAATCTTATGCAAAGCGAAGCTTCTGCTGATTCGATATGCAAAGCGAAGCTTTGCTGACCCGATTGAGCCTTAATCTTCAATTTTATGCAAAGCGATACTTTGCTGACCCGATCGAGACTTAATCTTCAATCTTATGCAAAGCGAAGCTTTGCTGACCCGATTGAGCCTTAATCTTCAATTTTATGCAAAGCGAAGCTTTGCTGATCCGATTGAGCCTTAATCTTCAATCTTATGCAAAGCGAAGCTTTGCTGACCCGATTGAGCCTTAATCTTCAATTTTATGCAAAGCGAAGCTTTGCTGACCCGATGGAGTCTTAATCTTCAATCTTATGCAAAGCGAAGCTTTGCTGACCCGATTGAGCCTTAATCTTCAATTTTATGCAAAGCGAAGCTTTGCTGATCCGATTGAGCCTTAATCTTCAAGTTTATGCAAAGCGAAGCTTTGCTGACCCGATTGAGCCTTAATCTTCAATCTTATGCAAAGCGAAGCTTTGCTGACCCGATCGAGACTTAATCTTCAATCTTATGCAAAGCGAAGCTTTGCTGACCCGATGGAGTCTTAATCTTCAATCTTATGCAAAGCGAAGCTTTGCTGACCCGATTGAGCCTTAATCTTCAATCTTATGCAAAGCAAAGCTTTGCTGACCCGATCGAGTCTTAATCTTCAATCTTATGCAAAGCGAAGCTTTGCTGACCCGATTGAGACTTAATCCTCAATCTTATGCAAAGCGAAGCTTTGCTGACTCGATGGAGACTTAATCATCAATCTTATGCAAAGCGAAGCTTTGCTGACCCGATCGAGACCTAATCATCAATCTTATGCAAAGCGAAGCTTTGCTGACCCGATCGAGACTTAATCTTCAATCTTATGCAAAGCGAAGCTTTGCTGACCCGATGGAGTCTTAATCTTCAATCTTATGCAAAGCGAAGCTTTGCTGACCCGATTGAGCCTTAATCTTCAATCTTATGCAAAGCGAAGCTTTGCTGACCCGATCGAGACCTAATCATCAATCTTATGCAAAGCGAAGCTTTGCTGACCCGATCGAGACTTAATCTTCAATCTTATGCAAAGCGAAGCTTTGCTGACCCGATGGAGTCTTAATCTTCAATCTTATGCAAAGCGAAGCTTTGCTGACCCGATTGAGCCTTAATCTTCAATCTTATGCAAAGCAAAGCTTTGCTGACCCGATCGAGTCTTAATCTTCAATCTTATGCAAAGCGAAGCTTTGCTGACCCGATTGAGACTTAATCCTCAATCTTATGCAAAGCGAAGCTTTGCTGACTCGATGGAGACTTAATCATCAATCTTATGCAAAGCGAAGCTTTACTGACCCGATTGAGTCTTAATCTTCAATCTTATGACCCGATTGAGAGTTTTGGAACGGTGTGAATATGCACATGAAGCGTGATCCGCTTCATTACTAGTTTTATAGAAAAATCAAATAAAGCAAAACTTTCAAAACTCATTCAAAATTATTTAAGCTGATTTCCACAAGATATGAAATAATTTCCACTCATACAAAACAAGACTTTTCTTCATTTCCTTAATTAAAATATTAATTTTTTGTCTGACACTTGAACATTTTTTTTCATCTACTCGGCATTAATATTCCATTATTGTCGTCAATTCACATGACCGTAATTAAAGTTTTCATACTTTCATGAATAAATTTTTATTAATTAATAAAATTTCTTCTTCCTGTTATGTCGTCTTTGACAACCAAAATGGCGCTCATGAATGCTTAATTTGTCCCATATGGACAACATTTTGTATTTTATTAGGATACTTTTTGCTTCTTTATTTTTGATATACTTCCGAGAAAATTTTCCCTGAAGGCAAGCATCTTCGTTATCTGTCATTAAATTAACAATTAAGTACTTTTGGGATTTTTGTGAAATGACTTAGAGCTTTTTTTTAACATAATCAATTGTGAATAATGAAATAAATTCTTAGATCAATTTTAATTAATGTGACATACAATTATTCTTCCGTGGCAACAAGTTCTTAATTGGCATAGAAATTTTATTTAATGCAAGAGCAACAGCATGATGAGCATTAAGGATATCATGACATAAAATCATTAAATGAATGTTGCTTTTTTGTGCTTTTAATTGTCAACACGAATAATAAAGCTTTAATGAAATAAGATTAAGGATGAAGGAAGAAAGTTAAATATTTAATTATTTATATTTTTAGCACGATCAATTTAGATATTTATTTATTTATTTACTTAAAAAAATTAATAATTGACATTAAAAAATTAAACTTTTATCAATTAAAATTTCATCAATGAAATTCTAGTAAAATCTCTAAGGACACCAACCTCATCACGTGGCCAAGAGCACGTCCTCATAAAGATGCATATCAAGTACTTCACAACACAATAATAATTTTTATGCAATCTACGTTCTTTCAACAATTTTTTTTTACCACCATCATCATAAGAAAAAAAGAAAGAAAGAAAAAGCAAGCTCAAAAGCTGCTGCTATGCACATCGAGTAAGCCACATCAAAAAACAATTTTTCTCAATAAACGTGAATGAGCATAAACAAATGATGGAGAAAAATAAAGAATGTGAAGATGACACCTGTTGAAATGATAAAAAGTTATTTTTATTTAGCTACAAGTTATTTCCTTTTAAGCTTCAAGGAGTGAAATAAAGATAGGATAGAAAGCCACAGCAACAAACAACAATTTTCTATCTCAGCCGAAAAAAACATGAAATTGATTTTTTTATTCGTCATAAAATTAAATTAAATCTGGCATGTGATTCTTCTCCGTTTTCATTATCCTCACCTCTTAAAATGATGATAATGCATTAACTTTTATCCGTTGGTAGGTTCTTTGGGAATGAATGAAGACATACGAGATTTACGCTAAGTACGTGCTCAAAAAGGATTCATTGCCGGGAGATAAATTGAAATGTTAAGCACAATCATGCTTTTTTATGTTTTTCAAATTTATGTTTGTTTAAAGTTGAATAAAAAGTAGAAAGACGGCACATTTGATTCTCAATTCAACTTTTTCTCTCTTGTGTATTCATATGATGGATGTGAACAAGTGTAAACGACATGATAACAAGTGTTAACTAGAGTACACTTTTGAGTTCGTTCCTTTTTTTACTATTCATAAAGTACAAACGAGAATGCATTGTGTCAATGTCAATATTCGACATATGTACGATTTTTAAGCTTGTTGTTTATTTTTCGATTACGAGTCGATTTGTAGGTAGTATGTTAAAAATCGTATTAGATTCCGTTCATAAACTAGGAATCTCAATTAAAATCAATCGATTCATTTCTCATCTCACTTCTCATCTGAAGTGACAATAAAACTCACAATAGAATCGACAAGGATTAAACATGTCATACAAAATTGATTTTCTCACAAGTATGTTTGTTAATAAAACAGTGTCTATTAGACACAAAAACTGTCACAGTAGAATGAAAGGAAAGGAAAATGACACTAAGATAGAAATATTAAACACAAACATTTCCTTCTATTCCAAGCTTTTCATTTATTTTTGCTATCATTTAGAGTATAAAGTGACAACGAAGAAGACAACAAAGTCGTTAAATGGAAGCAGCAAAAAAAAAAAAATGTAGGAAATTTAGGATTGAAAGCGTCATAAGAAATGTTGAATGATATGTGAGACAAGAGGCATCACATATCATCTCAAGATAAAAGAGCGCCGCAAGGTACACAAGAAAGAATTACACATTTACACATACATGGCATCGAAATGGTTAGTGATGCTGGAGAAAGAAAAGGAAAGAAAGAAAAAAAAATTATTCAAGTGTAAAATGCAAATATTTCGTCTCTCAACGCCATCATTGTAGGAGATGTGGAATGGAATGTCTTATATGAGCAGCAAAAAAGGAGCAATTTTCTTTGATATGTTTCTTTTCCTTTTTACATTCACATTGTAGCTGTATATCATTTATTGAAATATTTTCACAGTTTTATGCTCATAGCACAAATAATAGATATTTCATCTCACATAAAAGACGAAAAACATTTGTCGTATATAGTAAAAAATTGAAGAGAAAGAAAATTTTCTACAAATTTTATATTATGAGTTTCATGCCCATCAGCAAGAATTTCTCCATCTTTCTCATATTGTGTGCATTTTGGAAGACGTTTTTGAGGATGTTCTTAAGTTTTGTAAATTTTTAATTTTTTTTTCATATCAATCAACCTTCATTTTGCAAGAAATAGGAGATCATTCCTAATCATTCGATCTACGATTAGGGTTGTTCTTAAGAATCGTAACTCCCCCCTCCTTTGGGATTCTAAAAAAATATAGATTGTAACTGAATGCACATCTTTCCTCCTTAAACATTACGAATTTTGCTTATAACACCTTATAACATTTTACAAAGCAACTTATGTACGTCATTTGTAGATGACCCCAAACATTTTTTATTTTATATTATTTTTCTCTATAAAGGCAAACAAACAGAAGCAGAAAAATTTACGATACTTATTTTTTTTGTACATACAAAAACAGCATTGCTTTCTATCGAGCTGCTGTCGACGAGATACACTTCAAAAGTAAATGAAAAAAAAAAAAATATTTTTTTGCTTATAAAATAAAGGAAGTAGCAAAATATCTTTTTCTTATTATTTCATTCAGAAAAATTACTTTAAGCTTTCAATTGGTTTCATTTTAAGACGTTTGAGGTGCACCCAGGATATGATGATTCTTTACTTTCATTCAGTAATATAATTTCATGTACTATATGTAATAAAATATAAAATAGCAAATAATTTCAAATTTAAAAAATATCAGCTAACATAATTCAGCATCTCACCAACTTATTCAACCATAAAAACTTCCGACAATATACGTTCGACCAGTCACAACATCCGAACTCCTAAGTACAACATCCCTTAACCTAGAATTTATTTCGACAGATATGACAATCAGACATGTCCTGGTATCTTACAGGAAAAGCTGTTTTTGATAGTATAAAAATTACATGACAGTCATACATGTGACATTCTTGGTATCCACTATGCTGACATTTCATTTTATACTCTTGATGATTGGATTTTGTCGTATTTTGTGCGGTCATGATGGGTAAGTATGTTAGTTCTTAAGGTTTGATTGAGAATTAAAAGGTTTTGTGGGATTGAGGAGAAGATTGAGAAAATTAATTTTAAAAATAAAACTTTGAGATTTCAGAATCAAATTCAAACTAAGTCTAATCTCCAATTTAGATCATGAAACTTAAATTTGCTGACATTTTAACTAAACAAGAACAACAACCATGTGTGTGCATTTTTAATATAAATTGAATGTATGAGTATCCAAACGAGTAGAATTAATCATACTCACTAGACATCTATCTATGACTGAAGCTTTCTTCTACGAATATATCATTTATAAAAAAAATGAAAGGAGAAAGAGCAAAGTTGATGTTTTTTCTCCACCTTGTAAGCTTTGAGCAACACGAGTTTTAATAATTTATGTGAAATGGAAAAAGAAGAAAAAGTTGAAGGAAGGAAAAATTTTCAATTAATGATGATGGTTGCATGAGATTCAAAGTAGCAGCTCCGCCATTAGAATGATGATATGATGTTGTGAATGAAAGCCTTAATGAAAATTGAAAGGTGTGAGACGTAAACTTTTCAGAAGTAAGCGTATCATTGATGGAGATGAAAGAAAGTTTTCTTTACCATTTTGTTTTGATTTTGAAGGTATTAAAGCCGCAGGTCATAAATTTTAGAATTGAATGAAGTTCGATGGAAGGTTGGTTGGTAGTAATTTTACTTCAATCAGGTAAATCATTAAAAACATAAAAAAACTAGTAATGAAGCGGATCACGCTTCATGTGCATATTCACACCGTTCCAAAACTCTCAATCGGGTCATAAGATTGAAGATTAAGACTCAATCGGGTCAGTAAAGCTTCGCTTTGCATAAGATTGATGATTAAGTCTCCATCGAGTCAGCAAAGCTTCGCTTTGCATAAGATTGAGGATTAGGTCTCGATCGGGTCAGCAAAGCTTCGCTTTGCATAAGATTGAAGATTAAGACTCGATCGGGTCAGCAAAGCTTTGCTTTGCATAAGATTGAAGATTAAGGCTCAATCGGGTCAGCAAAGCTTCGCTTTGCATAAGATTGAAGATTAAGACTCCATCGGGTCAGCAAAGCTTCGCTTTGCATAAGATTGAAGATTAAGTCTCGATCGGGTCAGCAAAGCTTCGCTTTGCATAAGATTGATGATTAGGTCTCGATCGGGTCAGCAAAGCTTCGCTTTGCATAAGATTGAAGATTAAGGCTCAATCGGGTCAGCAAAGCTTCGCTTTGCATAAGATTGAAGATTAAGACTCCATCGGGTCAGCAAAGCTTCGCTTTGCATAAGATTGAAGATTAAGTCTCGATCGGGTCAGCAAAGCTTCGCTTTGCATAAGATTGATGATTAGGTCTCGATCGGGTCAGCAAAGCTTCGCTTTGCATAAGATTGATGATTAAGTCTCCATCGAGTCAGCAAAGCTTCGCTTTGCATAAGATTGAGGATTAAGTCTCAATCGGGTCAGCAAAGCTTCGCTTTGCATAAGATTGAAGATTAAGACTCAATCGGATCAGCAAAGCTTCGCTTTGCATAAAATTGAAGATTAAGGCTCAATCGGGTCAGCAAAGCTTCGCTTTGCATAAGATTGAAGATTAAGACGATCAATCAGCAAAGCTTCGCTTTGCATAAGATTGAAGATTAAGTCTCGATCGGGTCAGCAAAGCTTCGCTTTGCATAAGATTGAAGATTAAGGCTCAATCGGGTCAGCAAAGCTTCGCTTTGCATAAACTTGAAGATTAAGGCTCAATCGGATCAGCAAAGCTTCGCTTTGCATAAAATTGAAGATTAAGGCTCAATCGGGTCAGCAAAGCTTCGCTTTGCATAAGATTGAAGATTAAGACTCCATCGGGTCAGCAAAGCTTCGCTTTGCATAAGATTGAAGATTAAGGCTCAATCGGGTCAGCAAAGCTTCGCTTTGCATAAACTTGAAGATTAAGGCTCAATCGGATCAGCAAAGCTTCGCTTTGCATAAAATTGAAGATTAAGGCTCAATCGGGTCAGCAAAGCTTCGCTTTGCATAAGATTGAAGATTAAGACTCCATCGGGTCAGCAAAGCTTCGCTTTGCATAAAATTGAAGATTAAGGCTCAATCGGGTCAGCAAAGCTTCGCTTTGCATAAGATTGAAGATTAAGGCTCAATCGGGTCAGCAAAGCTTCGCTTTGCATAAGATTGAAGATTAAGTCTCGATCGGGTCAGCAAAGTATCGCTTTGCATAAAATTGAAGATTAAGGCTCAATCGGGTCAGCAAAGCTTCGCTTTGCATATCGGGTCAGCAAAGCTTCGCTTTGCATAAGATTGAAGATTAGAACTCAATCGGGTCAGCAAAGCTTCGCTTTGCATAAAATTGAAGATTAAGGCTCAATCGGATCAGCAAAGCTTCGCTTTGCATAAAATTGAAGATTAAGGCTCAATCGGGTCAGCAAAGCTTCGCTTTGCATAAGATTGAAGATTAAGTCTCGAACGGGTCAGCAAAGCTTCGCTTTGCATAAGATTGAGGATTAAGACTCCATCGGGTCAGCAAAGCTTCGCTTTGCATAAGATTGGCTCAATCGGGTCAGCAAAGCTTCGCTTTGCATAAGATTGAAAACAAAAGTTCCTACACTCTTAGAAAAAAAATTACAATTTTTCTGGTTAAATTATTTTTTTCAATGTTAACCAGAAAATTGTTAACTTTGTATGGACAAAAAATATTTTAACAATTTTTATTGTTGAAGACTTTACAAGAAAAATTGTTAAATCAACAATAAATATTGTAAAACTTTCTCTTGAATTTTTATGGAATTGGAAAATATTTCAGTCTTTTTATTAATGCAAAGTCTATCATAAGGCTTTACTTTATGCAATTCAATCATTTAAATTAAGAAATTCTATAAAAAATGGTCATAAGGATCAACAATTTTTATTGTTAAATTCAACAAGAAAATTGTTAAATATTTATTACCTTATTTCTTCTTAATTTAATTTATTATGAAGAAATATATTCCCAATTTTCATGTGTTTAATACGATTTTGATTATGAGCGTTTTTAGAAATTTAAAAAACTAAATTCCTAATTTTTAAAAATTAATTAATTTAAGTTGGTGAAAAATTCAAATTAATATTATAAAATAATTCACAAGGAGGAGCAAAGGATCAACAGCAAGGCCATTGAAGTTAAGCAACACAAATTGGTTTTAATAATTAGATGGGTGACCAAAATTTAAAAACTTTCTTGTTAAAATTAACCAGAAAATTGTAAAAAATATTTTTTTCGAAAATTTTTAAAATTAACAAGAAAAATTGTTAAAATAACAATTTTCTTGTTAACAATTTTGGTAACAATTTTTCTTGTTAAAATAACAATTTTTCTTGTTAACACTATTTTAACAAGAGTCTTGTTAAAATTTTCATACATTTTACAACTTTCTTGTAATTTTTTTTCTAAGAGTGTAAGAAAATCGAAAATTTTCACATTTGGACTCAATTTTGAAGCACTAATTGATGTTTTTGGATATGACAATGTGTGTACGTTTTTTAGGTCTATTTATAAGCTACAATAATCACAACTTTCTGGAATTTTTAAGACTGAACTGTAAGTACAGGAGGGCGAAACATCCCAAAAATGCCGATTTTTCGAACTTTTTCGACTTTTTGACCAATTAAAATAGGTTTAAAAATATTTTTGTTATTTTTCCATAAAAGTTCTTGAATTTATTGATCAAATACAAAAAAGTTTACAAAAATCCATCCATACAGTGAGCCATACGATTTTTTTGAAAATTTTATATTGTAGAGGGTGTACTGGTGACTTAAAAAAGTTTTTTTTGTATTTTTTCTCAATAAAACTTTATATTTTATTGATTCTGATCAAAAAAGTTCAATTTTCAATTTGTGTGAAATTTTTTAAATGTATTTTGCAATAATCGGCTAAAATATGCTCAAAAACACACTATTTCGTTAGTTTCTCAGATCTATCTACATGAATCAGCACCAAAATGTTAGCAGCACATTTGAGTGATAATGCGCACATTTTAAGACATTTTTGACAAAAAATTATTTTTTCGTAATTGAGTTGTGCGATTAACAAACTTGCTGGTAAAGTCACACCACCACTATTTTGCGTCGTGCACCGAGGTATCAAAACCATTTTCAATGCGGTTTTTTGTATTTTGTAGATAATTTTGAGGCCGAACTTTTCACACCGAACAGTTTATGAAAATTTTGAGTTTTGGCGCCAAAAAACTAAAAAAACGATTTTTCAAGTGTATCGAAATCAATATATTCACAACGTGAAACGGTGTGAATATGAAAATTAAAAGTCATAATTTCTAACCACCCGACCCAACGGTAAGAAAATTTGAAAATTGAATTACTAATTAAATCCATAAAAAATAAAAAAAGGCAGGAAACTTTTTTTTACTCTCCCCAAAAGGGGAATGAAAAAAGGCAAACGAAGCACTTTAAAAAAATATTTTCATGATAAAGTTTTTGTGGAGGAAATATGATGCTAATGAGATGGTGAGGTTGATAAACAACAACATAGGAAGAGAGGAAATATAAAGTTTAAGGAGCATCAAATTAATATAAACGAGATGTCAGCTCCACATATAAGCACATTATAAATTAAATTCTAAAAATCTTCGCACAAATTATTCATTTTTAATTAACAACATTGTAAGTGAATAATATGAGGGGGTTGGGGGATGTATGAGTATGGCAATGATGATGTTGGTGTGAAAGATACATCGCTAAGTTTATTTACATGTTTGTATAGCTTTCATTAAATAAGGTTCATAATTTTTATTTTGTGCTATATGCTGCTTATTTTCTTGTGGATTATATTTTGTTGTTGTTGGGTTTGAGGATGAAAATAATCTCTAAAATTTTATAAGAGAAGCGCATTTACAGTTGTGGTTTTCTATTATTTATAGAATTTTGTGGGTATGATATAAAATTGAGGCAAGTTGTTGAATGAAATGAAATAAAACTGATATATTTTTTTGTCATATTTTTTTTTCATTGTGAATTTCAATCTTTAATCATATTATGATTTTGGTTTTATACATGGAAACAAAAAATAGAATTTTTAAACAGAATTATCAAACTTCACTTTTTATAAAATAAAATATGAATTTTTCATATGTTTTCATTCTCATGTAATAAATGTTTTCTAAAAAAACATTTAAAAATTTACTTCATCAACCCACAAATATCCAATTCCATTCAAAAAATATTTTCATTCACCAAGAAAACAACGTAACCGTTCTTTTGCGAGTTTTGCAATCATAACAGTAATCAAAACATAGCTGTGCATGACATTGAAGTGTAGGCGTTATAAAATAAAAATCTTAGTACCCTACCGTTAGTAACAGAAATGTATTTGATAAGTAATTTGCAATTCCAATGATCGTCAATATTTTTCTTAAAAAATGTTCTTGTAAACAAGCAACAAATTTGAAGTTAAAAAATTGCAAAAACCGCACTGTAGGATGTACTTTTTAGCGCATTTTCCTCTTGGGAAAAGGACGCTATTATCCGCACTTTGTCTGTCTGTCTGTCTGTCTGTCTGTCTGTCTGTCCGTCTGTCTGTCATCGCATCTCCTCCTAGGGATTAAGCTTTTTTGATGCGGTTTTTGGCTTAAAATGTGTGTAACATGTCTGGCTACCATGTAACCAAAAATCAGCACGAATGGTCACTTCCTCTGCTGGAACCAGCGTAAAAAGTGCCAAAAATGCCATTTCTTTGTATGTGTTAGTGTGGTCGAATGCACTAAAATGTTGACTTTTCAAAACCTTAGCTGTCCTAGGTTCGAATCCCACCGATGACAAAATTTTTTTTTTGCTTTTTTTTGATACTTTTTTGATTTCTAATGACATATAGTATTAAATCATGTCATAATTTTCCATTTTCACAATTTTCCCGAGTTTTTCCGACGATTCTTGTTAAAATTTTCAATATTTTCATACAATTTTCATAGATTATTACTTTTTTCTTATTTTTTTGATATTTTAATTGTTTAATTTTCTATTTTGATGGATTTTTCATAGTTTTCCCGGAAAATTTTGTGAAAATTATAAAAACTTACATTTACATAAAGAAAAACTCATCAATATAAATAATCAAATTGTCATATTGATATTTCAAGTAAATGAACAGCGGTGGTGTAAGTGGTAGAGCGCACGACTAATACCGTGGAGGTCATAGGTTCGATCCTAGCCTCCGGGAAGTTATTTTTTTGCTTTTTTTTACGCTTTTTTACTTTTTTGATTTCTTATGACATTTAATAATTATTTATGTCATAATTTTCCATTTTCACGAATTTTCCAAGTTTTTCCGAAAATTTTTTTAAAAATTTGAGACCAAATACTTTTTGCTTTTTTTTTAGTTCTATGTTGCATAATGTTTTTCATCGATTTTTGTTTTAGTCAATTTTAAATTTTGGGTAAATAAGGAATGGTTATAGTAAAATATCTGGCTTTGTATTTATGGGCTTTTAATTCTTTGTGTATTTACTGATCGCGGAAAATGCGCTTTCGTCGGTCACGAGTGACCACCGTTATACTTGTTTCATTATTTTTACATCAAACATTAAAGCTTGTGCTTCGTTTAATCATGATAAGCTCGAATTTAATATTACAACCCACGATCATTACATTTATGATTTCATTTTAAAATTTTCAAGAAAATCAAAGTAATGAGCTTTTATAAGGTGTTTATTGCCATGCGTTCATAGCTTTTTGACATCTTAAATGGTGAAAAATTTGATGAAAAAGTTACATAACAACAGCTTTACGTCAATCATAAATATCCACAGGACAATGTGAGTTTATTGAGTTTTTCATAGAGAATAGTAAATGAATGTAAATATAAATGAAATAGACAAAATGTTTACAAAGAAAACATCTAAATGAGAAAAAATTGAGGGTAAATTTACAGTTTACAAAACTTTGTATCTAGGATGAAAGCTAACACAGGAAAGAGAAAAAAAAGCAAGTAAAAAAACACAGCACAAAGAAATGGAAAAATCTTGTGGGAAATGAAAAATTTTGCACGTGTAATCCCTCCTTTTCATTATGAGAACCTAGGCACAAACATATAGTCAGATAAGCTATAACATGCTAAGTAAAACAAATACTTTTTTCATTATTGAATGGCTTATATATGATCTCATTTTTTTGAGTCTCATTTCTCTCAATTCTTATTCTTATTTCTTTTTCCCTCAATTTTACCTTTTTATTGCAACTCATTTGTTTTGCTAATTTTCCACAGGTACAGGTACAGATAGAAACATGCATAAACTACGTAATGTCACGCAAAAACATTATTCTTCATTTTTAAAAGTTATCCCAAGAGCTTTATCATTCAATTCGTATGGTAGAAAGCTTCTGAATTAAGTTTTTATAAAACATAGAATGAAAAGCTTAACGTCGCAGTATGACATTAGAAATAAAACTTATTTTCATGTGAAATGAAAAAAATAATTGTGAAGGAAGTAATATTAATGAATTGAGAAGTGTTTTTTCGTATTTTATTACAAAGTTTTTAAGGGAAATAAAGTAAGGATCAAAATTTAATTTTTTAGAATTTTTGAAAATTTTAGTAATTTATAAATTAAGTTCTCCTATATTTCCTAGAATCTACTTTACGAATTTCTAAATAAAACTCATTTATGTATCCCATCAACATCTTGAATAAAGTTATCTTTAAATTAAAAAAAAAACGCAATTCACACCTCATACTAATTCTTAAACATCCACTACCGACATGAAAAATTATTTCATAATCGTCTTAAACTTGAAAAACTTTCCACTTTGCAGGTTGTCATGAGAATGACATAATGGATGCAAAAAAAGCAAACTTTTGCACCTGTTTTTTTATAAGAAAACTTTACTAATGATAAAGAAAAACTTTAATATGAAATTTAATCGCATCGCTTTAATGCTCACAAAATAAAGGATTGTTGATGTTATTGCAAACAGAAATTTAATGGAGTAGAAAGGAAATGTAAAGTAAATGTCTTATGTATGTGTATATATATTCGTGGCAACAGAAATATGGCATATTCAAAGTAAGTAAGGAAATTCTCAATCTAATCTCGAGGTAAACAAAATATTTTATTTCCATCTACAGAAGCAAAAGAAGCGGAATTTTTGAAATTCCATTCCACATTAAGCGAATGAGTAAGAATTATTATCGTAGTAGAAATCAGCGCGGTATTGACAATAAGGAGGAAAATAACGAAACGAAATGATGTTTTACCGAGAAGCGCATATTCATATATATGATTCAAATCAACTTGCATTAAAACTTAGTCGTTTACCCTTTCTAACAAAAGTTATGTCTGTTTTAAATTTTCAAAGGATAAACATCTTATTAATATAAAATGACTATTTTTTATTTTAAATAACATTAAATTAAATCTCAAATCTGCATTAAATCCAATAAAATTCCCAGTAACTCTATTCTTAGATGTGCTTTTCGGGATAAAAAGAGAAGAATTTCATTTTCCGAAAGGGATGAGTTAAAGGAAATATAATAATAAGAATAACTTTTCTGTATATATCTTCGTACTGTTGAAAGAGGCAAGCAACAAGAGAAAAACGAAATGCGAATAAAAAGGGCAAATATAAAGAAAAGGGTATGAGATGTTGACGAAGAAAAGGAAGACATTTTTTTTTGTGTCTCGTATTTCAATTTTCTTCTTTGCTGAAAAATAATTCCTAAACTTATCTCTGCTTTTTTTCTCATTTACTTACAGTGCGGACTCCGAGGATCCATACATTTGTTGCTGTAGATGTTTAATACGCTCATTAAGCTCATGAAGTGAATGCTTGGGACTCAAAATTGTGACCTTTCGCATATTACCAAAATTATCTGCTCCGCTAATCGCTTTTAATTCCTTTCCTGATTCAACACGCTTAAGGCTTACTTGCTGTTGATATTGACGACGCTCTTGAAAGGACATTGAGCGGAAGAGTGATGTTTGCGTTGGTGACTTTTCCATTTCAATCTGAGTTGGGAGCTGCATTGAAGAAGCAAGTGTCCCTAAGGTACTCAATATATCTTCATTATGTAAGAAACTCAATGTTTTTGTACGTTTGACTGCCTCAGCACTCGACATTGTTGAAATTGATGATAATGATGATGACGCAATGCTTTGTTGCTGCTGTTGCTTTTGTTGTGTAAACATTGTTCTTCCAATTGGACATGCGCTCAAATCCATCATTGATTTTACTTCGTTCGTATTTTCGACATCATTGAGTAACTCATTGCCACCTGTTGTTTCCTTTTTCGATGATGTTGTTTCGATTGTTTGCATGGTTGTAACCATTTTTTGTGCTGATGACATTGAGGATGATGTAAAGCTTTCTCCCTGTACTGATTTTACTGATGTCTCTTGCTGCTGTCTCCGGATTGTAGCAATATTGCGTAAGACCTTTGAGAGATTTTCTTTGGAAGAATCTTCATTTATAAAATGCTCATGTCTATGCTGTAGTTGATGATGATGATGATGAATTGGTAATTTATGCTGTTGTTCCTCTTGCGTTTCATTATCGCTCTCATTCTTCTCCATATCCAATGTATAATGAACCTTTTTCATTATTTTAATGCTGCCTTATTTTTATCCTTCCTTTTCAAAACTGGCTATTCTTTTTACTTTATTATTCCTTTTCACTTGTTTCCTTTTTTGTCTTTCCTTATCTTAAATGATTCTTCAACTTTTCATACTCGATTTTTTTCTCTCTTTTAACTTACTTACTAACTCTTAAGTTTGGAGATAGGAAAGATACAATTTTTTCTCAGAATATATATACTGTTCTAAGAAAAGCCTTCTTCAATTTTTTCGTTCACTTTTTGTTACATTTATTTCTTTTCTTATTTTTCGTAAATGCTGGCAAACGAGACAAGAGAAATTGTGAATAAAGAGAATTGGAGTGAATAAAGGAAATGTACGATTACTAGTTAACAATTTCGTCAAATAAGTAAGATATTTTTGTGCTTCAAATGTTTCTATTTATAACTAATTCTTGTTACTATCTCCTACTGAATTTATTTCTAAGAATTGATGTTCATTATTTCCTTAATTTCTTGTTGACAATGCTATGTAATAAATTTCTACCTAATTTTTTTTACTCAGTTATTTAACAAAATGTGATGAAAAAGAAGAAATTATATAAAATATTCGGCAATAAAATTGAATAATTTTGTGAACATTTTACATAAAATTTGCAGTTAACAAACAATGAAATTTATATTCAATCATTTTAAAGCTTTCATTGTTATTCTTGCAACGATCAAAAGTCGCGAAATATAAAACTTTACTTCTCTTCTCTTTCAAGATCAAGCGAGAGGAAATTCGAGATTAAATCAAAGGATTTCTTTACCTTACAGTGATTCAAATCGCTCATTATTGCTAATAGAACTGAACATAAAGAAGTTCGAGAAGAAGGGGCTCGTTTCTATGGGTGACCAAACAATGATGAAGAAAAGAACGACGAAAAAAAGTTCAAATTTCACAGTTGAATTTGTCAAAGAAAACATGAAAAAATAAAATTTCAGAAAAAAGGTGGAAAAGTTTTATTTTCCGAGAGGTGAACAAATGGAGCATAAAGTTTTAAGAATTTAAAGAAGCAAATAAATAAAAAATGTGGAGTTTGGAATTTAACCCTTTAAAAAATTAGGTAAAAAAATCAATATCAATTAAGGTTGAAAACTTTTTAGAATTTATTTATTTAAACCCCCCAAGTCAATAGAACAAATGTCATTAAAAAGTTCAAGAACAACTCCCAATAGACTCAATTCTCTCCCAATCAACTTCAGTTTTTCATTATATCGAATACCTAACTGTTGAAAAAAAAAGTCCCATGTACATTCGATTGTCGTCATATTTCCACTCAAGATCTGTTACGGCTTGATTAAATATTTATATAAAGGAAAGAAAAATATTGGTCACCCGAGGCTAGACCCAAAATGACAAAAGGAAAAGAAAAATTCGACAAGAGAAAAGAATCATCAAAGAACAAAGAAGAAGTATTGTACTTAGATAAAGTGACACTGAGCATGTGAAGGAAGAAGAAAATAAAGTTGAAATGTCGAAAATTAAGTTTGCATCAAATAAAAATTCCTCACAAAAAGGAAAATGAAAAATTTTTTGCCTTTTCTTGGCATTGTTGATGTTAAATAAAAACTGATTTTTTTGAGTTGTCTATTTTTAGAGAATTTTTTTAAAAGAAAGAAACGACATTTTATGCCTGCTGGCTATTTATCCATTGAACCGTCAGTTTGCTCACAATTCTCATTATTGGATTCATGGGTATTTCTTATTATTTGACATGTTGAGATTAAAATTGCTTTTTATGAGTGCGATGGTGAGGATAGGTCTTTACATTTCAATGTCAATATTCCGTACTTAAAGTCATTACAACTGTTGCCTTTTTTGAAATTGTTTTAATTTTTAAAAATGTTTGAGAAATTATCCTTTATTGAGAGTTGAACTTTTATTTTTTTAAAGGAAGAAAATATTTTGACCTAATTTTAAAGCTCATAAATTTGCTTTCAAACTCAAAAAAGAACAAAAACTTTGTATAAATCCTATAAAATGCTGTCACCAATAAAATCACGCAACAAATTATTGCAAAAGGAACAAACTTTCTTTGTTTTTGATTCCATTTAAGCTCCTTCATTCTTTTTTTGAGACTAATTTATACACGGCATTTACTAAGGGGGTGAAAATGTCGTAACTTATCCATAAAAATTGCTTTCAATATTTTCTTTATTTACCCAATTTCGTTTATTTGAACGGTTTACTGTGCGGCTGCTAAATTTACAGCCAATTTTTATATTTTATAAATCTTTCATAGATTTTTTTTTTCACAAAGTAAAATTTTATGATCTGAATATTTGCATAAGCATAAGCATAAGCCGCTAAATTACGTGTAATATAAATTAGAGATTATAATAGCATTTTTATGAAGTTTATAAAAACTTTTGTATTTGAAATGCCTGATCCCAGATTTAAGTAATGATTCGCAGAACTCGCAGTTCTTAAAAATGTTCAACATTAAACTTTTTGTACTTATTTTTTTTCCCCTTACAAAAATATTTTTTCTTTTGCAATTTCAGTGGCTGACTTGCGGGGAAAATTTGATTTTTTCCTTCTTCTAAATTTAAAAAGCATATTTTTTTCGAACAATATAAAAATGGAATGAAATATATGGTAATAAATTCTGCCTCGGAGATAATATTCTTTGACGGTTTTGCTGCCCTTATTTCTCAGGGAGTCACTGATAAAATTTATCTTTATATTTTGTTATACTTTAATCGCTTTATGAAAATCACGATTTTATTTTCTTTTGCAAAATTCATCATTCGAATTGAGTTCAGTTAAAGATTAGTGTATTGAGTTTGAAGGAATGCTGTGCTGATGCACAAATGTTTGAGATTAAGAAGATTGACAGATTTTGAATTAAAAGAAGTTTAATTGATTGAAATGGAAATTTGAGAAAACATTTGAAATTGAATTGATGGATTTTTCTTAAAGAATTCAGTTTGTGTTATTTTGTGGGAGCTTAAAATTCTTTAAATTTTTCATTTTTTTCTTAATATTTTTCTATATAAGAAAATGTATATAAGAAAAATTTGCAAACGTCAGCATCTCGTTAACCATTGTGAACTTAGGAAACAAATTTTGTCGATATATATCTTAATTGTCTGCTGGGGAAATGAACAAATGGATTTGGACGGAAAAGTTATTGTAAGAGATCAACATTAAATGGCTTCTAGAGCACGCACACGCTCATTTAAGGCATTTGTAAGCTTTGTTTTTGTCAAAAACTTTTTGTCAAGTTAAAAAGTTTTTGATGACTTTAGTTTTTGTAAGGATTCTGTCGTCTGAAAGGCTTTTGATGGAAAAATTTGTATATGAAGTTTTTTTTTTTTTGGAATTTTCGAAAAGAGTCTCAAAAACTTTATATTGGATGAAATTTAAGTCAAAAGATTTTGTTGTATGAAAAAATTAAGCTTTAAAAAATTCTTTTCGCAAATTTCAAAGAGAAAATTTTTGAAGAAAAATCTGACTTTAAACAAATCAAATTCAACATTTTGTTTCCATCTGCCACAATGCTTACATGTCAAAAATTCATCATACTTCATTCAAGCTTGTTCAAACATAGAAAATTTCACAACACAAGCTAATGAAAAATGCTGACTTTTATAGGCCATTCTCAACAGATTCACTTTGTAAACAACTTCAAGCTTGAAGTATACATTTTGTATTTCATCAACATTATTCAGAAAAAAGTCTCAATGAACTCGCATGCTACTGCACAAAATGTATTTTTACATTACACCTAATTAAAAATTAATTCTGTTGAGTTAATTTCGAGAAAAAAAAAAATTCCACTCGGTTTTATGAAAAATGTATAGAAAATGTGAAAAAGTTGAAAATTATTTGCATGCATCACAATTTTTTATTTAATTGAGTTCATGGATGAGAAAGCTCGTGCATTGAAATATTAATTTCTGTGGAATTCTCGTCACAATAATCAAAACATGGCAATATTTAAACATGCTTTATGCTTGTACAATAAATATTTTAACTTTTATTGCCTTTCAGTTATAGACAGAGGTGTGTTTTAGAATTTGGTTTTGAAATTGAGCCTAAAATATTTAAATGTAAGGATTTAAAATTTTTCCTTTTTTTGGATATGAATTTCTTTTAATTTTTTACCTAATTCAAAAGAACAACTCTGATTGCATGAAAAATGTTCCATCCTTGTTGTTAAACTTTCATTCAGAATTTCATGTTTTGTGAATAACTGAAAATTCCCATTCCTGAATTTATATACATTAACATCATCATACGCTTTTCAAAGTTTAAATGTCACGTAATGTATACTTGATAATTATGTCGCATGTATTTTTAAATTCCCTTTTGACTATGAAATGATTTAAATTCATATCACCATGTGAAGCGAGTCTTTTTGATCTAAAAATGTTATCGTTGTCAAAAATCCCTACGATACTTGATACTTGTATCGAAATAACATTGAATGAGGGTGGTGCTTACTCCTGCCATGTTTTTATGATTCAATTTTGCATTTGAGATTACCAAAAATTGATAAGAAAAAAAAGCTCGATGATATAGCTGCTGAGTGATTGCTATTTTTTCAGTCATTTTTGATTTTTTTTCGCGTTGCTTAGGGAACATATATTGACTTTTGCTTATGCTTAAAGCACTGCCACTTCAAGTTTGAAAGTACATACATATGTTGAAGAGTTTCCAACAATTCTAAACTCATTCCATATGTAATTGACATACAAATAATAAGAATAAATTAATTAAATGTATGCACGAAGGGAAATTGATGGAAAATAAATTGATTTCGACTTATTTACGACTTATGCATTGTTGAAGTATTAACTTCATTAATTTTATTGATTGACTTATAATGCTGAAGTATTTTAGCAGAACATCAAAATTTTTATAATCCGTTTTCTTCTACACCCTCCACAAAATTGTATATGAAATTATTTCGTCACTTTACGGATTACAATTTTCTTTTTCTTTTGTATGTGCGCTAAAGATTATAAATGCGATATTATTTGTGCTTAATCTGCATGTCTGACAGCTAATTAATTTAATTTTTTGACTCCACAGTTTATTGATCTTAATGCTTAGTAAAATATTTAGAAGTAGGTTTTATTGAACTTTATAGCTTGATTCCAAAGAAAATAATTGACGATCTAACATTTAAAAATTCAGCAAGCAATTCCATCATAATTTAAAATTACATTGAAAATGTATTTAAATCAAGTAAATGCCTAAATGCTAACGATTAGTCCATAATGTAACCTTACACCACCATGAAATAATATCTAACGATTCCAATCACATCATCATCAATAAAATTTTAATGCGCTGGCAGCTCATTAGCACTTTCGTCAGCATTAAAATTTCTGAGAAATTTATTCATTGTGAAAATTAGAGTTGTATGAACCACAGCTACGTTTTAAAATATTTTTTTTACGTTTTAATGCTTTTAAATTTTTGAGTCTACCGAATCGAATTTTTTTATGAGATTTTCTCTCTCTCTCGAAATTGTGATTTAGTGACGAGACAAATGCGCTAAAATCTTCTCATTTTGTACGAAAATTTTCGTAATTATTTATTTTTTTAAGACATCATATACAATGAGAGGAACACACATACGAATGAAAATAGCAGATAAAATAAAAAGAAGAAACATAAATAGAAACATAATAAGAAAAATTCGTTCGCTTTTGCAAATCCTCGGTTTTACAATCTTATGAATATATTTTTGTTAGGTTGCTGGGGTGGATTTGGAGGGGTTTTATCATGAATGACTAATTTTTTGGAATAGTTATGCATTTTTGATTAAATATATTTCCATTTGCGATCTAAAATACCATTTATTGTTTTATGCAAAAATAAAAAAATGTAAATATTATCTGTCAAAAGAGGCTCATTAGTCCTTTATAAATTTTTTCCCCTTGCACCACCCCTGAATTCTTCATTTGACTCGTTCAAAATTAAAAGCAGAGAGAGTGAAACTCACTAATTTGATTCATACTTCTATTTTACTCGACTTATTCACTCATTCAATTTTTTATAGCAATTTGTACTGAATATGATTAAATTATAACAATAGAGAACTATCTCATCTCTCGCTTTTTTCCGTTCCTTTTGCCTTATGTTCATTTATCATTCTACGTATTTTTTTATATTTTATTTTTATGTAATAAGTGAGCAAGTATGCTACAGATTTCATTGTCATTTCTTCAATAAAGATAGAAAGATATGTACATAGGTAGGTACATAACATTATATTGTATTATTATTTGATTCAAGTAAGTAAAAGCACAATTTTCTTTTACTTGTGCAACACAAGAAAGTAATTTCGTTTCTTCCTTCATTTCCTTTTCACTCAATTCTTTCTTATTTCTTCACCCTCTCTCTCTTTCTCTAAATTTCTTACTCCAGCTTTATGCCGTCTACATAGCACTTACAATAGCTTTACATTTAGCTTCACTTCAATTCACTTTATTGCTTTATTTCTTATTTTCTTCAATAATAATAAGTTATGAAGAAATGAAAATTCCTAGCCATGTAACTTATGACAAGATAAATCCACTTGTTCAATGTCTTTTTTTATGCATTATTCCAAAAACATTTCAAATTAGATTTTCGGTTGGAAATACTCGAATGACACTGTACGCATTTGCTACTAAGAAGAAAGACGACAAAAATATTCTCAGAGTTTTTTTTTATTATTTTCGATACGCGATACGCGACAAGCACTTCGAATTTCATGGGACTGAGAATATAAAAAAAAGTCGCACACAGCCAGTAGGAGAAAAAAACTTTTTTTTTTCACAAGTCAAGCTAAAAAAAATGAGAAAAATATGAAAATTTTTCTTTTATTTTAAAATTTCGCCACTAGATGCAGAGATGCTGTTCTGGAAATTTAATAGATTAAATTAATTTTTACTTTAACTTGCATTCAAGGCGTTTAATAGAAATATCTTTTTTGAGACTTGTCTAGTAGAAAAAATCTACATTCAAACCAGAATGCATTGTTTGGATTAACTTCTGACTCGACCAACATCATTACCTCTAGTATCTATGAACTATCCAAGCATCCATTGGAACAACACTGACTAGATGTGAAATAAAAATGAAAATAATGAGATGTTGCCATGTTGTATTAAAAAACATAAACAAGCTCTATAGAAGAGCCACTTGAGTCGCTTTACATTCGAATAGCATCAGGTAATACATTATAGGAAAATGAAGAAAAATAAATTTCTATTTTTTACGAGAAGAAGAAGAAAGAAGAAAATTGAGAAAAATTTTCAATAAAGACAGCAAGAAGGAAAATATTCGGAAATAAAATTTAGGAAGAGATCGAATGTATATATATTTATAAAAAAAGAATTATCGAAGTCTTGTAGGGGATGCCAATGGGAATTAAGCGCATCTTAATGGATTTGATGAAAGTTTTTCATGAAAATTGTGAATTATTACTCATACTTAAAGTATAGTTCCGGTTTTCATAAGCAACTCACGGGAATAAATTTTTTTCTTCGTTAATGTGCCAAAAAGTCATCAGCATGTGATCAAAAAATCTATTCGTAATTTTTGTGACTAATTTTCATAGAAAATACCATCGTGCACCTGAATTTCAACTTGAACTGCTAGTTTTAGGATATTATTTCTAAACTCAGATCTCTTCTTGATTAAAACACAATGGAAGCATGGGCTGAATACGATTAAGTTCTAAATTTGCTATTATTCGCTGACCTTGAGAGATTTAAAATCTCCGCATGTCTAAAATTAGTAAAATGACTTCATCATGCAAAAAGTGTTTGTCATGCCTTCATTTTTGGGAATTTAATTCAGTAGATCAGTCAATAGCAAGTGACAAAATATAAAATTTTGATCTCCAATCTTAAAGACCTACAAAGTGCTCTTATCATTTTTGGATTAACAAATTGATAATAATTTAGTAAAGAACTTCCTTCTAGCGTACAGGAAGCGGAAATTGAAAGTAAGTGAACCATTGAGTATATTGAAAGTTCCTTTATTCTGAGAACACATTAAGAAGATTATGAGAAATTTAAAGCTGTTATCAGCGATTGTTTTATGGAATTTAATATCAATGTAAATGATACTTCATATTATTATGCTGTAGGTTTTAATCGTAACAAAACAGGCTATTTTTTTACCTTTAAGAGAGAAAGTGAATTGTTAGTTACTAAATGTATTACGAGAAATTTATTTTATTATCTGTATCTCAGCAAATCATTCAAAAAACTTCAATATTGGACAAAACAGTCTACAAAAAAGCCACATAATTTTAAATTAAATGCTTTCAAGAGAGCATTTCTATTAAAACTTTAAATATAGACAAATGGAATTGTTTTATGCAATGCAAAAACATTTATATTTTAAAATGCATACATCCACATACATAACTGTCAGTGAACTGGAAACAAAATTTTCACCGTAGAATTTTTCAATGCATTTTACTATTTCTACTTTCACAGGATGTTGGTTTTATAAGTTGAAAATTTCGTGAAGTAAAAAAAACACCATAAAACCCCATAAATTGTCTATTCTATGTGTGTCGGTTCTATTTGTAGTTCTCGTTTGTAGGTGAAATGAAAAAAGAAACAACAAAACCACATAGAACTATAAATCAGTATGATTTTGAATTTTTCACATTTTTTTATGAATGTTTACAAACTTTAAATTTTCATGCCTGACATTTTTATACCGAGTAGCACATAACGATTATTAAGGCTATTTCAAGCACAAAGGATGTCAGTTATCTGAATGTGTTTATCGGAAATTAAGTCATTAAAATATCTAGCATAACTTAATGAGTGTTCTTAAAGTCACACAAAGTGTGACTGCTTATCGTTCTAGCTACATAGAAGAATGCCTTTAATAGATACTCAGCACGTGCAGTCTTTGGATAGATTAATGAGAAAGATAATAATGAAGCAGTAATTATAATGATATTGTCTAATTTCTCTTTTCTCTTTCTCGTTGAATTTTATTCGCTTTTTTGGATCCAAAGTTGATTCCATGGAAGAATTTCTTCTTCTAAGTTTTATCTTAAAGTCGTCGATATAAACTTTTATGACTTGATTTTTACGATTCATTATTTTTTGACATTTGAATTTTTATTTACATTTGGCCCACTTTTTCAAACGTCACAATGTTTTCATTTTTTTGGCAAAAATAAGTCGATGATGGTGAACTGCTACTATTAATCTATGAAAAAAAAAATTGGAGTGCTTTTTGGATTTATTTTGTCATTTTAGAATGATATTATTGCTGGTTCCTCTCATTAGTATATTGATTTTACATTAAGAGACGAAAAAGAGAAATCATCACAAATGGCAATAAAATGTTACTTTTTCCGAAAATTTGGGGAAGTTTAAAGCATTTAAATTAAATGTATCCGAAAATTCATTAAAAATACAAATTTTAGGAACATTTAAAAAAAAAATTAATTCAACTTAAAAAACAAATAAAAGCTAATTGAATGAAATTGACTCTAATTAATTACAGCAAATAAGAGTCAATGATGGATGTGAAATCGAATAAACAAACACAAACATTTCTACATTAAATATTAAATTGTTATTCAATTCATATTAAAGACTTAACATTCTGTAAACTTTAACAAATTGAAGTCTCATATTTCACAATTCAGCATCTCATGTTTAAATTTCTAATTAAAATTTAATTTGGAAAATCATCACTTCAATTTCTGCTAAATTGCTCATACATACTTTTCAAAGAATCTACCATGTTCAAAAGAATCAGAAATGAAATTGAGCAATTTCAGTCATTCCATTAAACATTAAATAAATTACTTCACATCATTGAGTCCCAAAATTCATATTCAATAGATTGTGAAGCGCAATTAGTTCTTCATTTTTGGGAATCTGAGAAATAATTTACGTTCAATTAATATTTTGTAAAACCACAATTTTCAAATTTAATTTGATTGATGTGTGATCCATTTATAGAAAATTTAATTTTCATTGTTTAAAAGTGGATATTTGTAAATGATGTTCATTTGAAAAATATATTTTTAACCAAAAGGTATCGTTCATTTATTACGTAACAAAATAACGGTCATATTTCAAAAAAGAACAATGGAATTCTCAGAAATTCTATTGTTCTCCTCTCAACCCCCCCCCCCTGCGTTACGTAATAAGTGAACGAGCCCAAACATTTAAAAATATCATAATTTATCATTTTTGTAACAATTTCTAAGAATTTTAATTTTTCTCTTTTTATATATGTATTTTCTAACATAGATTCTACATGACATTTACAGATGATATAATTCCCAATTTACTCTATTTTTCAAGTGAAATATCAAATTAAATTTCTTCTTTTGAAAGCAAACTTTTTCCTTCTTCCTTTAATATATCATTAACTTTGATTATCACAGTCAGGAGAAATTTCCTGCATCTCTACATGTCAGTTTAAATAACAAAAGGAGAAAAAAATACATATCATCATTTAGCTCAAAAAGTTCTGGAAGTGAATGTGAAAGAGAGAAAAAAAATTCTTTGCACAGCAAAAATTAAAATGAAGAAAAATTTAATTTTACGTTTTTCACTTTTTTTTATAGAAATCATCATCACTCATCAGTATTTATATTGTATAAATAAAATGACCCTCTTGAGAGTGAGAGCTATGCTATAAAATTTGTAAGAGATGAGAGAAGTTTGTGAAATGAGAATATATAGCGCAGTTTTTGCTGGTGGATGATAAAAAAATTTTCACTCTATATTGAATTTTGATTTGGAAATGTTTTTTTAGCACATTTTCCCCTTGGGAAAAGGACGCTATTGTCCGCACTTTGTCTGTCTGTCTGTCCGTCTGTCTGTCTGTCATCGCATCTCCTCCTAGGGATTAAGCTTTTTTAATGCGGTTTTTGGCTTAAAATGTGTGTGACATATCTGGCTACCATGTAACCAAAAATCAGCACGAATGGTCACTTCCTCTGCTGGAACCAGCGTAAAAAGTGCCAAAATGCCATTTCTTTGTATGTGTTAGTGTGGTCGAATGCACTAAAATGTTGACTTTTCAAAAACTCAGCCTTCCTCGGTTCGAATCCCACCGATGACAAAATTTTTTTTTGCTTTTTTTGATACTTTTTTGATTTCATATGACATATAATATTGAATCATGTCATAATTTTCCATTTTCACAATTTTCCCGAGTTTTTCCGACGATTTTTGTTAAAATTTTCAATATTTTCATACAATTTTCAATATAAATAATCAAATTGTTTTTCTGTCAATTTTAAATTTTTGGGTAAATAAAGAATGGTTATAGTTAAATATTTGGCTTTGTAATTCTGGGGTTTTAATTCTTTGTGTATTTACTGATCGTGGAAAATGCGCTTTCGTCGGTCACGAGTGACCACCGTTATACTTGTTTTTTTTTTTTTTTTTTTTTTTTTTTTTTTTTGATTTTCATAAAATTAAAATTGCGACTTAATTGAATTTTTAAACCATCCAAAATATTATTTTAAATTTTTGTACTTTTATAAAACTTTGAGAAATTCATTTGGAGAAATTTTAGCTTTAATGTCTGAATTCGTGCACATTCTGCCAAATTAATCAAACACTTTCCCTGATAAAGTAAGTTTAAAACTGAAATGACACTTAGTCGAGTGTCAAAGAGAGCATAAAAATTGGATATTTAAAGTGAATTTTTTTTATTTGTATTTTTTTTGTATTTTTTTTCTCTCACTCGACATATTTCAAGTCACAAAGAATTTCTACAGTACATACCGAAATAAAAATGAAAATAACAAGAAGGAAAATTGAACGCACAACACGTTCCAAATAGAAGGAGGAAAAAAAGTAATAAATAAAAAATTTATTCTTTGAAATTGACTGTGAGAATGACAAAAAAAGAAGGATACATTCGAAAAAAATTGGTATAGCGGAGATCAACAAGTATATCTAATATATATATAATGTGGGGACAATGACAAAAATTCCTTTTCATTTATTCTTCCTTTCTGTCCCATAGCGAAGTGAAAATGTCTATCCATTTCGTTCGATGTTTCCTTCTTCCCATTTCCTCGCTCATTCTCAAAACGATAAAGTAATTTATGAAATTGCTTTCGATTGATGATCGTAACACGGAATTGTGTTTATTGACTCCTGTTCTCCCCTTCCTATACCATAAATGTGTTTTTTTTTGTGATGATGATTATTATTATTATTTAATTCTTTCCTACGCCCTTTTTATGGATCGCGCTTTATGTTTATAAATGTGCGTATTAAAGTTGACTCATTGGATGTGTCAACAGAATTATTGTTGGTTGGGGGATAGTTTGATAGCATAATTTTTGATGTTTAGAAGGTTTTATAAATTTTCTTTAGAAACCAATTTATGAAGAATTTTCCTAATGTTTTTAAAATTTTGCAGCAATCTAGATGATAATTTTTTTTTTGGAAACATTGTTTATGTTTTGTATCGACAACATAAATATTCAATATACCTGAAACCACAACAATTTATTGTGTTATTTGTTTAGGAATGTTTTTGTCGAAAACAGAGATAAATTTACTAAAACTCGTGCAAGTACTAATAAATTATGCAAAATATTTTTGTCGAAATTGAAAATTTAGAATGTTTTTAGTTACTTTATGATGTGATGTTTTTAAACTTTTTTTTTTTTTTTTTAAAAAAAAAAAAGCAATTGGCATTACTTAGTTTTCTAAATAGTAGCATGTATTCTAAAATAAATACTAATATTAGCCATATTTTGATCATCATATGAATGTAAATATAGGTTTGGTTGATTAAAGCCTTTAAAAAAATGCCTCACCTGTCACCTAAAAATACCTCGCCACAAAGCAAACATTAAAAAATTTGTAGAATTCAGTTAGATTATTTTTGAAACCATCAAAAATAGCTCATGATAAACATTGAAAAAAAGGAAGAAGGAAATAAAAATCTATCACAAAAATCTGTCGCTAAAAATATCGCTGAGATTTTTATTTTGATACAAGTTGAATGTTTTTTCTTTCATATTCATATTTCTGAGTAGCCTCAAGTTTGATAAAGGTTGAATTTAGCAAAGAAAAACAAGACAAACAAACACCATAAACAGAAGTATCCAATTTAGTTATAACAAATTCACATTGTTAACTACATCAAGATAAAACTTTTATAAAAAAAAAAATATAATATATCTGAAGAAAAAAAACATGAGGAAGAAAAAGCTCTACCATTATAAAAATAACCATTTATCCTTAAATTGTTATGTAAATAACAAAAAAAAAAAGAAAAACTAGTAATGAAGCGGATCACGCTTCATGTGCATATTCACACCGTTCCAAAACTCTCTATAGGGTCAGCATAGCTTCGCTTTGCATAAGATTGATGATTAAGTCTCAATCGGGTCAGCAAAGCTTCGCTTTGCATAAGATTGATGATTAAGACTCAATCGGGTCAGCAAAGCTTCGCTTTGCATAAGATTGATGATTAAGACTCAATCGGGTCAGCAAAGCTTCGCTTTGCATAATATTGATGATTAAGACTCAATCGGGTCAGCAAAGCTTCGCTTTGCATAAGATTGAAGATTAGGACTCGATCGGGTCAGCAAAGCTTCGCTTTGCATAAGATTGAAGATTAGGACTCCATCGAGTCAGCAAAGCTTCGCTTTGCATAAGATTGAAGATTAGGATTCCATCGGGTCAGCAAAGCTTCGCTTTGCATAAGATTGAAGATTAAGTCTCGATCGGGTCAGCAAAGCTTCGCTTTGCATAAAATTGAAGATTAAGGCTCAATCGGGTCAGCAAAGCTTCGCTTTGCATAAAATTGAAGATTAAGGCTCAATCGGGTCAGCAAAGCTTCGTTTTGCATAAGATTGAAGATTAGGATTCCATCGGGTCAGCAAAGCTTCGCTTTGCATAAGATTGAAGATTAGGACTCCATCGAGTCAGCAAAGCTTCGCTTTGCATAAGATTGAAGATTAGGATTCCATCGGGTCAGCAAAGCTTCGCTTTGCATAAGATTGAAGATTAAGTCTCGATCGGGTCAGCAAAGCTTCGCTTTGCATAAAATTGAAGATTAAGGCTCAATCGGGTCAGCAAAGCTTCGCTTTGCATAAAATTGAAGATTAAGGCTCAATCGGGTCAGCAAAGCTTCGCTTTGCATAAGATTGAAGATTAGGACTCCATCGGGTCAGCAAAGCTTCGCTTTGCATAAGATTGAAGATTAAGATTCCATCGGGTCAGCAAAGCTTCGCTTTGCATAAAATTGAAGATTAAGTCTCGATCAGGGTCAGCAAGCTTCGCTTTGCATAAAATTGAAGATTAAGGCTCAATCGGGTCAGCAAAGCTTCGCTTTGCATAAAATTGAAGATTAAGGCTCAATCGGGTCAGCAAAGCTTCGCTTTGCATAAGATTGAAGATTAGGATTCCATCGGGTCAGCAAAGCTTCGCTTTGCATAAGATTGAAGATTAGGATTCCATCGGGTCAGCAAAGCTTCGCTTTGCATAAGATTGATGATTAAGACTCAATCGGGTCAGGAAAGCTTCGCTTTGCATAAGATTGAAGATTAGGACTCGATCGGGTCAGCAAAGCTTCGCTTTGCATAAGATTAAAAACAAAGGGTCTTAAAAAAATCGAAAATTTTCACATTTGGACTCAATTTTGAAGCACTAATTGATGTTTTTGGATATGACAATGTGTGTACGTCTTTTAGGTCTATTTATAAGCTACAATAATCACAACTTTCTGGAATTTTTAAGACTGAACTGTAAGGACAGGAGGGTGAAACGTCCCAAAAATGCCGATTTTTTGAACTTTTTCGACTTTTTAACCAACTAAAATTAGTTTAAAAATATTTTTGTTATTTTTCCATGAAAGTTCTTGAACTTATTGATCAAATACAAAAAAGTTTACAAAAATCCATCCATACAGTGAGCCATACGATTTTTTTGAAAATTTTATATTGTAGGGGGTGTACTGGTGGCTAAAAAAGTTTTTTTGTATTTTTTCTCAACAAAACTTCATATTTTATTGATTCTGATTAAAAAAGTTCAATCCGCAATTTATGTGAAATTTTTTAAATGTATTTTGCAATAATCGGCTAAAATATGCTCAAAAAACACACTATTTCGTTAGTTTCTCAGATCTATCTACATGAATCAGCACCAAAATGTTAGCAGCACATTTGAGTGATAATGCGCACATTTTAAGACATTTTTGACAAAAAATTATTTTTTCGTAATTGAGTTGTGCGATTAACAAACTTGCTGGTAAAGTCACACCACCACTATTTTGCGTCGTGCACCGAGGTATCAAAACCATTTTCAATGCGGTTTTTTGTATTTTGTAGATAATTTTGAGGCCGAACTTTTCACACCGAACAGTTTATGAAAATTTTGAGTTTTGGCGCCAAAAAACTAAAAAAACGATTTTTCAAGTGTATCGAAAACAATATATTCACAACGTGAAACGGTGTGAATATGAAAATCAAAACTTTTCTCTTCAATGCACTTGCCTCATTTTTCTTTAGTCATATTTATTCAACAAATATACGATTTTATTGAAATACATGTCTGCAAGCATTTATTTGCTTCGAGCACCCATTAGAGATGATGCCCCAAAAATTATGTTTGACTACAAATATGATTTATGAGTTGTTTGATGCCAAATATGTGCGCACAATATCAATTCATAAACGTTTATATGGGAAAACATACATGTATGTACAAGTCGATAGGCAGAGAAGAAAATGGAATAAAAATTAGCTTTCAAATTGATTTGAAATTAATTGAAAAAAAATGTTTTATTCTGCTTCTGTATGTTGGTATTCTATTGATTTTTCCCGCTTAATATATGTTTATTGGTTTTTCTGGTTAATATTATTAGCTTTTTGACATTTGAGCTTAGTTATTATCTGCTTTTTAAAACTAAACATAGAAATTAGTGTGCCAAATAAAGCAATAAATGGAGCAAACTAGTTTTAGTTTTATAGTTTTTCTTTAACGATTTAAAAAAATGTAGGATACAAATTATACAGATTTGGATGTAAATGACGAATTAATTTCTTAACGTAAGAAATTTTTGACTGGATGAAATTAATTTTTGTTTAAAAAAGATTCAAAAATTGACCCAAAATCTATTTCAACTACATACATTCTAAATTTAATCAATCCTCAAACTAATTAGGGGTCGTTCACTTATGATGTCCAATTTTTAGGGGGGAGGGGGGTCTGAGACTGTGTGACAGTTTTAAACAATAGAATTTTTTTTATGAAAATTTTGTGACAGAGGGGGAGGGGGTCTAAAAATCTAATTTTTTGATGGTCGTCATAAGTGAACAGCCCATTATGGAATCTTTCTAAACTTACAATCTACGTCAAATGCAAAAATCACGAGTTTTACAGTCAAATTAAAATATATTAGACTTTTTCAAGCATAGCAAATAAATCTGTAAACAAACAAGTAAAAATTACTTAGAATGCTGATAAAAACAAATTTTACAACTAATAAAATACACAAATGTGTAGGAAAACAGTTCCACTAAGATTTTGAACGAGAGGAGAGAAAAATATTTTCACTAAAATGGCAAGTGTGAAAAGAAATTGAAAAGATAGAAAAATGTTCATTTCCGATGAAAGGGAATAACTAGAGCGTAATTATAGAAATGATCTTTCTGAATAGTTTTCACAGTGCAGTAAGATGCCAAACTTTACAAATTCTCCACATTCCCTCATCATTTTTCAAACTAATATGCAATTGAGAATTATTGCACCTGCTTTCACTATAAAAACTGACTAAGACATAATGTAATTCAATATCTCATACCGATGAATGAAGTGAATGACGTAAATCCTCAAATGTTTACATTAGAACATGTGCAGCTTCTTCTTATGCTTGTAAATGTAAATGTAATAAATTGATTAGTGTGGGGTCGTTTTGGATATTATGGAATGGCAAATAAAGCAATTTCTGAACTCCTACATATTTTTTTTGTTGCAAGAAAAGGTTATTAAGCTTAAAGTAGCTCAATATGAATTCCTTAATATATGAAAATTAAGACATTAATGATAATAATTTGAATTTAATTTATCTGACTGTACATGAGCATTTTAATTTTCAAAAATGATACACAATATCCAAACGAACTCTGAACACATCCATATCTCGAGGCACAGATGTGGTGACTTACAGATTTAATTAACCTTAATATCAAAAATTGAGCCTTCATGTGCCTTCTCATCTTTATGGCTTTCTCATATGTTTATTTATTTTCTAATCAGAAAACAGCAAAGCATGAAGAAGACTGGCAAAGATGAGAAATTTTTTGTGGCTTGTTCTGAGGTGTAGTAAGGAGATTTTGTTCGTCTGTGATCTAAAAATATGAATTATGAGTTGATAGATAATAGTTTAATTATAAAGAACTTGAAAAGTCTTAAAAAACCCATTCTCAAACCGAGCCCTACATCCAGTCCTGTTGTCTCAATATTTTCATCTTTTTCACTCCCAACAGCTCTTAAAATAAACAAAATTACTGTCCCAAAAGTGAAAAATTTTTATAGTCTCCATATTTTTGAGTTTAACGACCTAAACTTTTTCTTTCTGTTTCACAGTCACTGTAAATGCCTTTCACAAGAGATGCGATTTTTTTGTGGCGGAAGCAAAGACGAAAATTTTTTCGTATCGTCAACATCTACCTCCTTTATTTCATTTTTCATTCACTCAGTCTTCTTTAGGCAATTTATTCAAACAACATTTTTTGACAGACGAAAAAATTATTTAATGCGCTTTTCTGGCTTCGTTTTGTTCTTTTGACTCATTTTTTCAGTTCATAAATTTCATATTTTACTATGAGTAATTGAATTGAATTAATCTTTGCTGGCTTTTTTTTTTGATGATGTCTGTTTTTCTAGGCAATATTCAGCTGTCAGTACTTCAATCAACTTTTAATTTGAAATATCAATTAGATGTGCCAGTGATTAAATATTAATTTTTAATATGACTTGATGAAAGTTTCTTTTTTTTATTGGAACACATTTAATTGAAAGCTTTCGTTAATCTATGAAATGACAAGGAGGAAAATTGTTGAATGGAAGCTATTGAATGGCGGATTTTTTTTTTTAATGTAGCTTGAGTTTGAAAAATTCAATTTCTTCGAGATTTTATGGAATGAAATTTTTTAATACGAGAATATTGATCGAAAAATCAACAGCATGAAATTTTTATGATGCAGGAAAATATCATTTTTTATGCAAAAGAGATTTCTAAAAAATTGATTTTTTTACAGAATATTTGTAAAATGCTGAGTCAGAAAATCTTTTCACGTTCTTTAGTTATTTTGAATTTACTGAAGGTTTGATATTGAGGTTGAAGTTAAGCTGCTTTTTGATGTAAAACTTAGGAATATGTATATGTAGAATAGTTTTATAATAAAGCCAACCAAAAATACATAGGAAGAGCTATAATGATCTAAAGTGATTACATTTTTTGAAATAATGACCTTAGTTCCAAAAAATTTTACTCATTCCACAATAGCTTGCATATTTAGTAATTTATGTAAATTATTTCCAAAATTGAACAAAAATACTTTGAATTCGAAAAAGTTCCTTAAAAATATTTATCCTGCCTGTATATTTTTCACATGATGAAACACAAAAATCCTCCTCCAACACACATTCATGTAACCCTAACAATCAAAAATTTCACAATCCTTTTGTACTAAAATAATAAAACTTTCAATCTATAGAAACTTTCTATAATGGTTTAAACAAGATTATTTTAAAGATATTCTATATCCATGAAATGAAATACATGATAAATGAGTTGAGTTATGATTTGAGAAAGTTTTCGATCTTTCAGTTCCCTCACTAAACTGAAAATAAAAGTTTTAGAAGAAAAAGTTTTCCTTTCATTTTTCAACCTTATAAAAGCTATCAATTATCTTAAAAAACTAGATAGCAACATTTATGTGCAGAGCTTTCATTCCATATAGAAATACATATTTTATAAAAGCTTTAACTTTTCATTTAAAGTTTCTCGGAAATTTTATTTTTAAAAGTAATTGAACTATTGAATCGAAAAAAATGACTGTACCATGACAGTGTAATCTAATCTGTGAATAGCTTTGAAGCTTTCACATTTTATTTTATCCTATTCATTTTGATGATGAATTTTTGGTCGGTACGGTACTACGGCTCATGTATATTCATATTATCATATACATTTTTTAGCGCATTTTTGGAAACTTGTTTTCAAAAAGGAAGCTCAATCATACACTTTGATCGGCAGCAAAAAATCGAAGATCGAGATCTCATGATCTAGACATCGTAGAGAGCTCCGGTTTGTTTTATTAGCTTCGTTTCAGCGAGTTATTTGCGGCAAATATATTTAGAAGTCCCAAATTTGTGTTTAAACACCTTAATTAATTAATTTTTAATTTCACAAAGAAAAATAATCAACACATGACTGCAACTTCACGTCATAGAAATTTCAAATATTTTTTAACCGTTGACATTTGAAAATTTTTTGACCGTTATTTTTTACGAAAAGTTTTTTGTTCAGTTTTGCAAGTTATTAGTTTGTGCATAATGAAAACACACTTGTGCATGAACAATGAATGTGAGGAAATTGAAACTGAAGGGTTTTTGATTGTTGTTGTAACATTTTTGTAAAATTATCGTTATTTTTATGTAGAATATTGCAAGGTCTGTCCTGAAAGTTGATATATTTTCAATTCGTAGCTTCAATTCGTAGCGATTACTGATCGCCGCGCCAAAAATGCGCTGAAGTCCCTCGATATGAAACACGAGGACTTTTGTAATTTTTTTTTATTAAAAAGAGAAAGTAATAAATCAAAAAAGTTTTTTTTTTTTTTTTGTATCAAAATCATATTACACATTCACTAACACCCTCTGATATTTTTTCCCATTAAGTCTAAATATACTTCATCCATGAGATACAGATTTCTTCCATTAAATAGAATGTGACACTTTTTCATATTTTTTATGTTATTGAAACTATATAAAAGAGAAGCGAACAATATGAAAATCTAATGTGCTGTACAATATCGTCAATGTTACAGCGGTGGAGATGCAGGGTTGGAACTAATTTTTTTCGTTCAAACACTTCCATACTTATTGATTCTTTAACTGAATAAACCCAATTTCTACAAAAACTTAAAAAAAAACCCATTTTACAACCCCACATCAGTCCACAAACATTTCCACGCTGTGATACATATTGAGGAAGTAATAACCATAGATATTGTACGCTGAGCTATATAGTCAATATGGATCCATTATACGATACGATATGATACAAAATAAGTAAATGGATATAACTTACCGAACATTAATTGCTGTATTTGCTAACGTATGTCGTCGATTCCTTAAATATTTATTCTGATATTTCTGTAGTTCTGCAATTGTTCCACTTTCCGCTTGCATTTTGTTTGGCGATATATTATCACTGCTTTCACCACCACAATCGCGCTGTTGTATGGTTGTAACAGACGATTCCGAATCACTTGATGAGAGTGACAATGGAAGTTGTGGTTGTGATTGCTGTGTCTGATTCTGATTGAATTTAACTCTAGAAACTTTTATCTTTGGCGATGGTGTCAATACAGAATTACCCGACGATGATGTCGGTGTACTATCGTTTGATGAGAAGCTCTTAACATTATTGTTACAATTCGCATTTAAATTTATAAGATTGTCGTTTTGTACTTTATTTTCGACTACACGAATCGATGAATATTGTTTGTTGTATGGCAAATATGTGATTCCTTGACTATTTTCATCCTCATCGTCCTCATCAATATGGGGTAATGTTAATGGAAAATGACTTTGTGATGTGCGTGATGCTGATGATAAATTTGATGGTGACGATTGCTGTTGCTGCTGTTGTTGTTGTGCTTGCTGAGGACTAGATGTAGATGTTGATGTCGATTGATTAATGTTGCCTGTAGAAGAAGACGTAGAAGGTGCAACTAATAATCCACTAGATGTTGTTGTAATAAAATTTTGTTGATGTAAATTGTTAGTGGAAGAAGTAGATGATGTAGAAGAAGTAGAAGAGCTAGCGGTAGTGACAATAATAGAAGAAGAATTATAATTAGAGGAGGAGGATAAGGAAGCACCGGCAGTTGGCAATTGATTTAAAGCGTTAGTTAGTGCCACAAATGATGATTCGAGTGGATTTGATGGACAAATGCTTTCAGACAATAGTGGAGTTGTTAAAGTAGGTGAAGATGCAGAAGTAGTGACAGATGATGTCGTAATTCCAATTAATGTAGTCGTTACAATCGTATCAATTAGTGGTGATGAAAGTGCTGTTAATGTCGTATATGTTGGTGTCTGCGTTGGCGCTGTCAATGGTGTTACTGTTCCTCCTCCCGTCGATAATTTTTTATCCAATTTGCTGCTGTTGCTTTCACCGGGGGTCGTTTGACCCCCGCGACACGGCAAGCAACAACGAAACAGCGTTGAACGAAATATTATTACGCGATTCCACGATTACTTCTTATTATTAAAAAATTCTCAATTTTTTATATTATATAAAAATTTCTCAAAATATTTTCCTTTTTTTTTGGTATTCACACGCGAGAAAATTTTGCGTTTTTCCACAAACACATCAGAATAAAAAAAAATTTATATATATAGAAAGATTTCTTTTAGAGATATAAAAATTTATGGATGTATTTCGTTCCTTAATGTTTCAAGAGAAAGAAAGAAAATGTAGAAAAAAATCAGATTTACGCAAATTTATTCTTTGATGACCGTGCCAATGGTGGCTTTGAAATTTAAATACTAAAACTAAGTTTTGTGCTGCTCTAGTTTCTTGACTCTGTATGTACGGAAACCTAACCTTTGTTTACTTGATGTTAATTTCTTGCCTTCATGTAAATATCGATAGAAAAAGAAATATATCGACTAAAATTGTACTAATATTCAGTTACAGTAAGTAAACATCGAACGCCCTTAAGAGGGTTGATTATAAGTGATGTCATTTGGTATACAAAGCTATTATTTTTTTAGAGATAAAAGGATCTTCTAAGGAAGCAGTTTGGCAACTCAAATGGCCATTTTATTCCCATGCTTCTGTTAAAACTTGAATTTTCAAATAAAATGCGAATTTAGGAATCAAACCTTCCACATGAATTCAAGAGAAACGTTATTTAGAAACAATTCCTAAATCACATGCAAGCTGATCGACTCTATGAATAATTTATATCCAATCATCTGAACTACCCTCTTTACTCATTAAAATTGTTCACTTGAACTTCAAGAAAAAAAAATATTATCCATTCTAAATTATGATTTTTTTTTCTCTCTAACGGTTATCGATAAAGTTTTTTTTATAGCTTCTAGTTCCTTTTTTCTACAAAGTTTCTTTCTCTCGATTAATTGGAAATAACTGCATAATTTTTTTCTCTCTCTTTTTTTTATTATGACATATATTTTCAATGCACATGCACTTTTATCTCCTTTTAATATGGTAAATTATTCCACTTCCTCTGTACCCTTTTTGCTTACTTTTCACATAGCGCCTGTGGATGAAAAAGAGAAGAAAAAGAGAAAAAAATGTACTTAAACTTTTAATCACCTTAAAGTTTCATTTGCTTGGGACTTTTAATGCTCATTTTTTTTGTACCCAATAGCTGTGGATTGTTAAGAATGAGTTTTTCTCTCATTGTTGGTAAATTGTGAATGTTTTAACTCCTTTTTTTGCTTTGTTAATTGAAACAATGAAAAGTTTTTTTTAAAAAAAAAGTTTTTGTTACTAAATTCTTGATGCAAAGCCTTCTATGATTTTAAAAAAGTTTGCATTGTTGAATACATTTAACATAATGAAAAAATTCAACAATTGGAGTAAATTTTCTTTAAAATGCCAAGAGAAGTAATTCAAATTTTTTGACATTTTGGTTCAAAATGCTTTTTGTGGCTTTTTTAGCGATTAATTTCAATCACTTTAGGCTAAAATTTTGTTTTACGAAGAAAACTCAATTAAAGCTTTATCGACTTAGATTCAAATTTCAATAGCATTGTCAGAATAAAAAATTTAGCTCCTTAACTTAATTTAATTATTCAAAGCTTCAATCAAAATTTTATAAACCTCAATTTTTTAGTTTACTTACAGAAAAGTAAATTTTAACCATAAATTCATTTTATTTGTGTATCTCTTCCTTCTTTCCTTTTGAAGGACTATTTGAACATTTTTTTTTTTAATTTTACGTAACATTCTTTTCCTACATTTTCATTTACTTTTATGTCTATTTTTATTCGTATTACTCATTTGTTTGCCTCCCTTTTGTGAGTGCTTTTTTCAATTACTCATTTCAGCTATCTCCATTTCTTTTAATTAATCTGTAACCTTGTGCATTCATATGTCGGTCTGTCCTGTATGACATCCAATTAAATTATCTGTCGTTTCTTATGTTCATTCATCAAAACATCCATTTAATATATAAATATACTTCATACTTGTATGCTATCTCCCCAACATGGCTCATACGTAAGAAACTCTGACTGACTTCGTCTTGTGTATTACAGTATGCTTTATAATTATTTTTTTTTTATCTTCGACTTAATGTAAAATGGAAAATGAAAAAAAGAAGAAAGTTCTTCCGTTTTAATAACCAAGAGTATTTTTTGAAGATGTAAAAAAATTACTTCCCCTATTAATGCTATTTTAGAGAAAAAAATAAGAAGAAATAATTTAAGGAATTGACACTGACTGATGGAATTGTTTATTGTGATATTCAATACGAATGAAAGTCTAAAGTTTCAATTAAGTGCAAAATGACTTAAAGCTCTTTATACTTCCTTCGTGAATTAAATCAATTTGGAACAACAAAAAAATCTAATTTGGTAATAACCCTCATTAACGTGTTTTTGCATGTGATGTGGTAATTGACTCTAATTCTACATAAATGTAGATTTTACTAGCGAAAACTTTTATTCGTTAAGCGTTAACTGACCTATGGTATTTTCATTGCTGAATTAATGTTCTCATTTTCGTAATAAAAAAAGTTTGCTTATATAAACATACAAGATATACAGATGTGTTCATTCAAAAATGTTACCGTTTTTAACGGATAAAAATTTAAATTTCTCAAATTTTTTGTAAATACTAACACAACGAAAGAAATTTGTAAAATTTTGTTCCTCAAATTTTTGGAGTTTTAATTTTGTTTTCATGGTCAAAAAGCATTAGAAATGATAATTTACAATATAATGTTGCTATTGTAAACACAAAAATAAGATCCAGTGAACAAATTTAAGTCAAAAAACAAAATTTAATTTAAAAATTTTTTTCATAAAATTTTTTCATTTGTTTGTTTACAAACAGAAAAAAAGCGTATGGTCAAGTATGGTCGAGTATACTTTGTATGAACATATCTATATATCTTGTAAACATAAAATGCATAATAGACATAGTGATACAGCATTTATCGATTTTTTATTGGCATGGAAATATATTTTTTATTTTAAAATATAAATTTTATATTTATTCATAAATAATGATGCTAGTTAAGAATTTTCATTTTTCATATTGAGGTTAAAAAATTTTTTTAAGGAAAATTTTTAACATTTATTTAATTCAAAATGACCTCTTTAATATAAAACAAAATCAAAACTATTTTTCCATTTTCTCTCAATCATTTTAACCAGCCTTCTGCTTTATATCAATAATGTTGGAAATTCCCCAAAAAAAAATATTCCAAATACGAAACATGAAATTCAGATTGAATTCATTAATTTTTCATAACATTCCGACCTGAATTTTCTACATTCATCAAAAAATAAAAGACAATTCATGGGAAAGTGCCACCCAAAGGAAGTCAAGCAATTCCACGTAATGAAGTTATAAAAACTGAAAGTCTCTTATCCATTTCGTAAGAAAGAGAGAGAAAGTAAAAAAATTTATTTCCCATTGCGAAAAATTTACATTAAAGACATCCACTTCCGCTGACCTTTTCAACATATTTCATGAAATTTTAATGATGCAGTAAATTTAAGCTCATCTTGTATGAATTATTCAAGTCAGACATCAAATATTAATGAAACTCAAACTCAATACAAATATATTTTTACACAGACTTGTTATCATCATCAGTCGGAAAATTCCGACATTCTCATATCAGTTTTAATTAATTCAATTTATTCAGTTGATCAAGTTTCATTAATTTTCTGTGAATTCATAATAATTGATTATTTACGCCAAGAAATCCTCCATATGTTGAAATATTCACATATCAACCATAAAATTCATTTTCTTTCTTTTTGGCAATTTTCTTCCATTTTCCCTTATTTTTTTTCGTATTCGAATAAAATGTGAAGACATCATTATCAACATCATCGCATGCATATGTAAACACCATTGGTAAGTTAATAATGCGTAAATATACAGAAGTATTCTTATGATGGTAAGGATGAAGAAACAGAAATGTACGCATTGTGATTTTATTCCACATTCTCAATAAATTTGAAAATGAATGGGTAAAATAGAATTTTATCACACAAAAAGTTGGAAGTTATTATTGTTATTATGACTATTTTCCTTTTAAGTTAAAAGGGATAAGATAGTGATATGGGATTGTAGAAAATATTCCAATAAAAGGAAATTTGTATATTTGAATTGAATAATGCTGGTTTAGGGACATTTTATGCTGAGTTAAACAGGATTCTGTTTGATCGTAAAGATATTGACTTTAATTTTTGAATTGAAAAACTATTCGTCTAATTTTATAATTCTTATGAAATTTTATTTTTTTAAAACATTTTAAATGTTTTAAATTTTGGAATTTCTCCTTCCTAACAAAATTTTGAAGTTTTCCAAATTTTTTAAATCTTTTAATTTTTTTCAATCTTTTAAATTTTTCAAATCTTTAAAATTTTTAAAATCTTTTAATTTTTTTAAATCTTTTAAATTTTTTAAATCTTTTAAAATTTTTAAATCTTTTAAAATTTTAAAATCTTTTAAAATTTTAAAAATTTATTATTTTTTTTTTTAATTTTTTGAATTTACAATTTTTTAAAATATAGAAAGTTTTGATTTACAAGAATTTTTTTAAATCTTTTCGAAACAAAATTTTTAAATGTTTTCCAAAAAATTCCAAACTAAAGTAAAACATTCGAAAGGCTTGGAGTGCGATCCATTAAGGCACATTTTATCATATCTCAAGAAAAAGAAAAGTAATTTTCTCCTCCCAACAAAAAAAAAAAAAAGGAATAAAAAATGCGATTAAATTTAATTCCAATGAAGCGAATAGAATGAAGTGCCTCTTCAAGCATTAAGCAATAGAATTTTATTTGAACAATAATTTTATGAATTGCATGAAAAAAAATTTTTTTTGGACAAGAAAATGAGGAATTTAGGAGAGGAATTTCAAGTATGGATTTAGAGATAAATGAGTCTGTAAACAAAATGCCGCAAAATACTTGAAGAACCATGGAAGTGGATCTTAAATATTAAGATCTTAAGCTTTAATATTAAGTTTCATCTACTCTCATTTGTAATTGTTTGTTTGAATCATAAAATCAAAAGTAATGTTCAATGAAATAGCAATTTGAGCATTCTTAAAGCACCATTCAGTGTCATATCCTCACGTAAGCCAACAGTAACTATATATCCTGTACATAGTTGCGAAACAGATTAAAAGGAGGAAAAGATATCTTTTTCAATTTAATGGAAGGGCAAGAATGAGTATTAGGGGTGTATAGCTGTGGTCTACTTATTCTATATACAAGGAAGGACGAGGAGGTCCGTTCAAATAAAACTCTTATCTTGAAGACCTCAAAAGTACACAAAATCACCATTCCTCCCTCTTCTAATATCTATTAAGCTTTCTATTCATCTCAACCTCAGGGACGGAACCAGAATAAAACTTTTATTTCTGCAAACGATTATAGAGAATAAAAAGAAAAAAATAGCAAATGGATAGTCATGATTTAGTGCCAGTAAACTGCTTTCATCTCCATCTCTACGAATTCGTGCTTTGTACTTTTAAGCAGTTCCACCAACAATAACAACAACACAACCATATATGTATACACAAGAAAAACGAACTGATACTGTCGTCGTCACATTTATGTGTTTATGCCCTTACAGTGCTCGTTTGTTGAGTATTATATCTTAAAATGCCTTTTCTCCTCTGTTCCATTTGTACTTTTAGGGCGCAAAAAAGGAGAAAAAAACACGACAAAATGAATCTTTTTTTATTACGATTCTGAAAAGGATATGATCAAAGCAGCGGGTGGGTACGACGTAGACATCAGAATTAAAATCGCTTCAGTGAAACAGAAGAGAAGAAAATTGAGTAATAAATTGAAGGAAGCACATTGAGCTGTGTGATAAAATGAAAAATTATTTGTAGACTGGACATAACTTTTTTTCTTCTTGTATTTCATTGACATAAAGTCAAGTTGTGATTTGAAAGAAAAATTTGTGATGCATGATTTATAGACATTGCGGGGTTAAATTGAAAAGAAAGAAAAAAGGTTTAAGGAAACAATGAATAAATTATCGAAATGGGTAGTTTTCGATCTATAAGCCAAATTCAATTTCATGAATTTTTCATTGATTTACCTTTTTCCAGATTTTTGATTCTACATTCTACGATTTTTTTCTTACATTTGAGTGTCAGATGGTGATTGAGATTTTTGAACATTTCATATCGAAATATTTTCTATTTCGAAGAAGACTTAATGTCACACTTGACCAAAATTCATTCACGTCAACTTTAAAATCTCAAGATTTTCTACATTAAAGAACAATCAAAGTCAAAGCTATTTCAAAAAAATTAATTCATTGAATGTTCTGAAAAAACTTTGTTTGCAGTCAGTTTGCATTAAATAATGAAAAATTTCTTTGAATATTTTTCGAATTTTTTCAGTTGAATGACTTTCCATTTATGAGTTGAATTGATAATAAAATTGCTTCCTACCCAAAACCAGCAGCATATCTGACTGGTTGAAATAATATTGAAATGTAAAATAAACAATTGAATTACATCTAAAAACTATGCATAGACTAAAAATCAACAAAACCATTTTCTAGCTCTTAAAACTAAATTTTCAAGCATCAAATTTGACAAATTTCTGAGAATTCAGTCATGAATAAACTAAACAAAATGTTTCAGCAACGCTTGAAGCTCTTAATGGAAGAAAATATTTAATTATTTATAGAATTCTTTTGAAGAGTTTTTGAAATGTTTTCAACATTTTGAAGGAACTTGATTTTCATTTTTGCAATAAGAATATTTTTAAAACATTAAAATTAAATCAGGCATTGAATGATAAATATTTTCCAATAAATCAACATGAATTGCGAATGTTAAAATTATTTTAAATCTCATCATGCACGTTTTTGGTGGGAACAGTTCACAAGTTGGTGTTCAAAAAACTTTTCATCTTTAAAATTTAATTTAATTTAAAATCATTTTTTCAGATCATAATGCTGTCTACTTCTTAGGATTACATTATACCCATAAAATGATGAACTTTTGATTGATTTTTCCACAACACTTACTGCAAATAAAGACAAAATTTGTGTACAAATCCCAACATAAATTAATAACTTTTGGCTGCTTTCTTTGCCACAAGAAATATTTTTCCTCAAACTATTCACGAAGAATTTATGATAGAATGTTTAATCCCGACTGTCACATGTGTCTACAAGAATCACAGACAGAGCGAAAGAAAATTAAGAAAATTGATACGTGCGCGACTTCACGATAGTTCATCTCACACAAAACAAAAGAATATTTGCAGTTTATAGATTGCGTGGTTACTGCCATTTCATCGATGTAATTAAACAGACGAAATTATATTAATAGCCGTTAAGGATTAGTCCTTGCTGTTATCTATTTCATGATCCAAAAATAAATATAAAACAGATAAATAAACTTAATGCAAGTGGACGTCATGACAAAATAAAGAAGATGCTTATTAAATTGTCGTAAAGGTAAAGGAAGTTGATTACATCATTATGAACTTGATGAGGAAACTTCCACACCAATTATTTTATATTAATGCATATTTATGACTTTTCTTTGAAATAATTTTTGTAATTTTTCATCATCCTGATTCAGAGTGTAGGAGTTCTCAGTTCATAACGAGTACTAGCTCTATTAAAATAGAGCATATAATAATATCAAAGGAGAAATAAAAATTCTCAAAGGAAAAGTTCTACAAAAAATTGTTAAATATTCATTGAAATCTTGCTCAGTTATATTCATGATATATTAATAACGTCATTTAATTCTATTTTAGGTATAAGAACAAGAAGCACAGAATCGAATGAAAATCTTTGCACACAATATCTTTTGAGAGGTATAGCATGATGATAAATTACCAAAGCTTTTCTTTTGTAAAAAAAATTTTATGTTCATATTTTTTTCCATGCATAATAATAATTTTTATGTTATGAGAAGGAACCACTTCAGTAAGCTCATTAATTTTTAATGTGGTGCAATTTTTAACAATTTATTAATATCGTTATGCGAGACATTAATTTTGATTTTCTGAGTCCGCCTTAATACCATTTCATTAATGTTACAAAAAATTGATTTTATGAGCACATTTCTTGACAAATAATAAAAAAATTTAATTGCTGCTGACACCTTTCATGCAGACTCAAAATGAATTATCATAAATCTGGCTAATATAAACTTTGTGTGTGTGTGTGTGTGTGTACCTCTCAAGTTCAAAAGCACAAAAGAGATGAAATATGAGAAAAATTTTAATATGAAAAGCTTTTAAGAGGCTTCAAAAAAAAAAAACCTTTTCTACCTTACGTTCAGCTTCAATTATTTTGAAATGAGGATAAAATGTTGCTTGAATAAGCAAAACATTTCTTCTTGAACAAATTTTCTTTTTTAGGAATACAAAAATTGTGTGTATGGATGTGAGTGAATAACACATTATTAAGCTCAATTTTTCCACGAAATTTATGTTGTATTTTTATCTTGTCAAAGTTCTACACAAACATGCAGACATTTTATTATCCTGTTTTGTTATTGTTATTGTTTTGCTTTCACATTCAAACTTAATTGAAAACTTTTGTGTTTGTTTGTTTTTATCTCGCGTATTGAAGCTTTTGTTTAAGGAAATTCTTTGAAGGAAATGAGCGCATGATTTGGATTCGATTTTTTTTGGGTTTGATGAACTTAAAATCTAGCTATCTGGGTCATTTGCAGTAACTAATATATCTTAATGTCTTGTTTTTTGTAAGCTCCATTAATAAACTTGAACAAAAATTAAGCGCAGATTCAAGTAGATTGACAAATTTACTCAAAAATTGCAACTGGTTGCAAAAATGTAAAATAAAAAATTTCTGCTTTGATTTTTTTTTACAGGAACAATCCAACTTTGTAGACTGACCATCTGATTTTTACATAACGGAAATTTTAAGCAAAAAATACGGGATCAGGAACAAAATTCAAGATTTTTATACAAGACAGCAGTCAAAATACGGGACTGTCCGTTGTAAATACTCGCAGATAGTCACTATACCACCTAGTCACAATTCTTCAATAATCAACAACAAAGTAATTCAAATCCTCTTATTCACTATCTAAAATTTCTCACATATGCTCCATTCAATTATTCATATTCAGTCATCAAGTCTAAGCTCAAAATTTGAATTTTAAAATGAAGGAAATTAACAATCTGCTATTGCTGATGATGATGATACAATTTTGTGCTTTGCATAAAAATATTTATGAGCAGATGAATTAGATTCTGAATAAAAGGTTTATGCATGATGGAACTTTGTAATAGACATTATAAATGACATTGTGAAGACATTTGTAAGGAAATTGTAGTCAATTTCATGACAATGGTAAAAAACACGACTTACGTAGAAAGCCACGAACTTCCACGCCACCTTCCCAATTTTTTTTTTTCATAGACAGATTACAGAATATATGCTTAAAACAAATTATGATGTATACAATTTAGCTTATATTTTTTAGCTTAAATTAGTAGAGAAAAATCTATGAAAAAGTGTACTTGCAACTCGTCGTGAAATGATTTCAATGTGGATGAAATTGTACTTTTAAGGGAAGTCTTGGATATGGCAGATGTTGGTGGGGGTTGTGGATGAGATGTGCGGAACGAAACGAAGTGGAACAAGCATCATGCGAAGCATGATGCGCAGTGGAGCGGAGTGGAGTGGAGTGGTCGCGCGTCAGCGCGACCGAGAAAAATTTTTGGGGGTCGAAAAAATCAGTTTTTTGGCTTTTTGACCCCTTTAATGGCCTTTAAATTGAATAATTCCTGTAGATTATGAATCTACTCATCGAGACGCACATTTTGGTACTAAAAACTTCTCATAAAAGTGGTGGGAACATAGTGAACTCGAAAATGGGCTTTTTGGGTGAAACCAATAACTTACACGCGATGCGTGGAAGTTAAAAACTTTAGGAAAAAGATTAAAATTTTGGGAAAAAACGACTAATTATGTTGTATATCGGTGGTTAGAGACCATTAGGACCAAAAAAAATTTTTCATAACTTCATCCTGCCATGCGTACCCAAAAAAACGAAAAATGGACCTTGTGGACACAGGTATGGACGAAATTGGCTGAAACTTGGCCTATACATTTTAGGCATAAATACCCCGAAATGGTTTTTGAATTAGCTAATTTGAGCTTAATACAAGCGAGAACGGTGCCAAAAATGGTCAATTTTGAGCGTTTTTTTGGCCCTACTTTGACTGTTCAAAGGTCTATAAAGTTGTGCATATATCAAAAAGTTAGCTCCTTTCCCGACAATTGCTTATGTTGCCTGATCATATGGCAAAAGAATCAGTTCCTGAAAGTCTAATGGTTAAGCTGTGACCCTGATAACAAAATTTGGTGACCGAAAAAATCAGTTTTTTGGCTTTTTGACCCCTTTAATGGCCTTTAAATTGAATAATTCCTGTAGATTATGAATCTACTCATCGAGACGCACATTTTGGTACCAAAAACTTCTCATAAAAGTGGTGGGAACATAGTGAACTCGAAAATGGGCTTTTTGGGTGAAACCAATAACTTACACGCGATGCGTGGAAGTTAATTGACTATTCTGATACAAAACATGAAGCACACACATGTCCATCATAAATTCAATTGGATTGTGTAACATATAGAGTATATGTAATAGAGCATATGGGACTGATTTTAAGGATATTCTGAAATTTTTAACATTTTAAATTCTTTAAAGATTTTATTTCCGAATCGACTTCCGTAATTCTCATCTTCAGATTTCAAATTTTTGTTAAATCTTTTTTGCTTGTGTACAAAGCTATTTTTTATCTCCAAGGAAACAAGAACCTGCATAAACTTTCATTTCCTTCCAGGATCTGGCAAAATCATCACGAATAATAAAACTTTAGTTCCGGTTTAACAGAAAATAAAAAATGAAATCTTGAATCGAAGAAATGAATGATGGATGAAGTTGAATTCCTTCTTTTTATTATATTATTATGTTTGAAACTTTCCAATCCTTTATTCATCCATCCTTCAACCTTCGATAACAAATCAATGATGTTTACAAAAACTCGTAATATATTCACATAGTACCTTGCATGTGGAACGATGCAACCGGAATTATTATACAAAAAAATACATTGCAAGCATATTTTTCTTCTTTTATGTACATTTACAGATTCTCAAGTTGCTTTCGATCTCGCTTTTTTTGTATATCTATCAAGAGCACTCAAATGCTCCTAAAAAAGGTTCATTTTTTCTGAATCAAAATCTGAACGAAAAAAACACTCGAGTGCATTTTTGAGAAGCGATTCAGTAACATATTTCCGTTGAGTTGGATAGAAAATAAAAATTTTATTTTTACAGTTTCTTGTATCTTTGGGATGTGCATTTGTTATGTAACAAGATAAAAATGAATTTTTTAGTAGCTGTTCTCAGGAGTGTAACTGAAGAAATTTAGTTCATCTAGCAAGGAAACAAACCCCAAAACAACTTTGAGGTATTATTTTGAGACGACATCGACATAAGGAGAATTAGTTGCTGTATCATGTTGTTGCAAGGAACAAAATTTTTTATCAATAATCTCTCATTTGAAAATATTTCCATACATGTAGCTTTATTGTACATATTTTACATAATATGCGCTCCAGGCTGTTCTTTAATAAATCTAATGGAATTCCGTCTAGTTCCTCATTTAATATGGATAGAAAAATTTTCCTCGAATACAAAATCAATATGTGCAAATGCTTTTTTTGTTGTCTCTTTTCCATGTGTCGTTTTCTTCTTCCTCGTTCCATTTTACAACGAATTCAACCTCCTCAATTCACAATGTACCATTACAGTTCCACATAAATGAATTTATAGAGATCCATAATGTGTATAATATGCTCTAAATATTTTCATATTATAATATACATGTGAATATGTGTACGTATATATTACGTATGTACCTTCAAATGCTGAATCCAGAGGGCGAAGCCGTCTTTAGCCGGCTTTAGTCGGCTAAAGATGGCTTTAGCCGGCTAAAGCCGGCTAAAAAAAAATCACGTTTTTTCTTAGCCGGCTAAAGCCGGCTAAAGGCGGCTAAAGCCGACTAAAGCCGGCTAAAATCGGCTAAAAGTATGAATTTTTGCTTTTGAAATATGAAATGAAAATTTAAAATGTAAATTCGCTTTTTCGAGGGATTTTTCATTCCAAATAAGAAAATCAACGCGAAAAATGGCTTTTCCGAGGGGTTTTTCATTCCAAATAAGAAAATTAAAGCGAAAAATGGCTTTTCCGAGGGGTTTTTCATTCCAAATAAGAAAATCAACTCGAAAAATGGCTTTTCCGAGGGGTTTTTCATCCCAACTAAGAAAATTAATGTGAAAAAAGGCTTTTCCGAAGAGTTTTTCATTCCAAATAAGAAAATCAACTCAAAAAATGGCTTTTCCGAGGGGTTTTTCATCCCAACTAAGAAAATTAATGCGAAAATAGGCTTTTCCGAGGAGTTTTTCATTCCAAATAAGAAAATCAACTCGAAAAATGGCTTTTCTAAGGGGTTTTTCATTCCAAATAAGAAAATTAAAGCGAAAAATGGCTTTTCCGAGGGGTTTTTCATTCCAAATAAGAAAATTAAAGCGAAAAATGGCTTTTCCGAGGGGTTTTCATCGCAAATAAGAAAATCTATGTGAAATTTCGCTTTCCTATTAAGTTTTTCATCGAAATTTTATATTTTATTTCGATTTTTAATTGATTTTCATTTTTTGTTTAGGATAAAAACACATTAAAAGTTTAACAAATTAAAAATTGTATAACAAGATTTCATTATTTTTCATACGTGGAAAATTTTCTCTTTAGCCGTCTTTAGCCGGCTTTAGCCGACTAAACATGGTTTTAGCCGGCTAAAGCCGGCTAAACTTTTTTTTAAAAATTTGACCGTTATTCTTTAGTCGGCTAAAAATCGAACGGCTTCGCCCTCTGCCTGAATCATTAGACGATTTAATATTTTAAAGCTTTCATCAATTTATTTTATTCCAATACCCATAGGTACGTATGGAATAAAAATTTATGGATGAATTTCAGTAAGATAATTTGTAGTATCTATCATTATGGATGTGTTTAAAAAATAATACTAATGATAAGTGGGAATCAAAGTGGATGTGACGATGACGTTAAAATATAAAGAATGGCTTCAAATATATACAACGTAATATGGAATATGTGAGTTTGTATACAGATAATAAGTATAGAGTTGCTAGGTAAAGATGAGTGTATAGAATTTCATGAATTTTTATATGAACTGAATTTTTAAGAATGAAATTTTTGGCTCATTTTGTCTCATATCGCTACAGTAAAATTACATTCATTACCCTCAGAACTTTTCAATTCAATTTTTTAAACCGAAATTCCATAAATTGTTCCACTTGTTGGATATAAAGCGCTTTAAGCATTGTGTTCATAGACAAATAAATTCAAATCGATTCTTTCTTTTAAACAAACTCAGTAAAGCGAATCAGAATTTAATAAAAAATGAAATTTATTTTTCCATTCTCAATTCGAATATACATTTTTTTTCTAAGGGCTTTTATCTTGTCTAAGCAGATACAAAATAAAAATTGTACATAAGAACATGTACATCTGAGTTCGAAGGAAGGCATGTGTACATGAACATTGAGTATTACCATTTTTTATGACCGTGACTACAAAATTGACATTTTTTCATCATATTGAGTAGCTTTCGAAAAAAATATTCGAGGACACGGAAGAAGAAGAAGAAAAAGAAGTTAAAAAGTCAAAAGAAGCTCATCAATTATGACATGGGGTTGTGATGGGGCGGTTCTGACAAGTCAGTGTATTAAATTCAAGACCGTTATTATAAGCAACAGGTCAACTGTACAAGAATTTAAAATATTTATTCTTTAATGACTTTTACAAAGGAATTTATTTACTTTAAAGTGAAAGATGAATTTTATGCAAAATGTAAAGCTTGAGAAAAGGAATAGACTGTAATAATAAGAAATCAAATCAAATTTGAATTATCCTTCAAAATTCAGCTTCCTTTCTACAGCACTTACTCTTTTGTATTCAATCGCTGAATCATTCATGATTTTGAAATATTTCACTGTTTTTTTACTTGTTTCAAAACGAGAGTAAGGCAAGCATGGAAAATTTATCCTTTACAGTCAGTAAAAATTGAAAGAATAATGACAGTGGAAAAAAAGAGATAGAAACATAAAAAAGAGAGAAAAAAAGGGCCATAAACACTAGGCATTGAGAAATTGATATGAGAAAAATACAGAAAGTCGTTCATCGTAATGGAAGGAAGGGAAAATTGAAAATTAAATTTTGCCTCATTTGCATTGTGCCATTCGCTTAGACATATATAAAGTACAATGTCTCACCAACCCATCACAAAAAAAGACGTGTAAAAAGATGGATGGAAGGCATGAATAGATTGATAGATTCGAGATGTAGTGACATAAATTTTAAATCTGGGGGAATGGAATGAAATGAATGTGTTTTGAGTATTTTGATTGTATGAAGATATCAGATTGGCATTTTTTTAGTATTATCGTAAGTTATGTAATGATGAAGCGTAGCTATTGGAATTTATGTCCATAGCATGCATTTTATTTGCAATAATTTAGAATAATCTGAAATACATCTCTTCCGATTGCAAGGCTGTGGAATTTTATGACAGAATTAAGATTAAGAAGGATTTGCAAAGCTTTCATCAATTTTTATAAAATCTCCAAGATCTCAACCAACCAACGATCCAGAAAACTCTCAAAATGAACAAAGAAAAAATATGCGCAGATTCTCACGCAACAATGCCTGCCTAATAAAAAATTCCATTTCATATTATTCAAAAAGGAACATTAAAGTCTCATGAAAATCATTATAAATGAATGAACGCTTTTAAGCTTTTAAAGCTGAACGATAAATTTTTCTTGTCTAATTTAAAAATAGATTTTTTTCTGTCAGTTTTTTTTGTCAATAAATCAAAAGAAAATTTTTGTCATATAGGAAAAATAATTTCTCTCATTTAATATGATGTATTATGGGTATTTACAATATTTTTTATTAGATTAAAAATGCAAATTGAAGACTTAATCGCTTAAAATGTAATTTTCTACTTTCATGAATTGCAGAAAAATATTTCAATGAGATTAAAAGTTCATAACATTTTTTTTTGTAATCTTTCCATTTAATATTCTTTTCATATTCAATTTATGTTATTACCCTGGAGGTGTTTCCGAGAAGAGCTTGCAGTTCTAGTACAATGTAAGTCAAACAAGAAGATGCTCTGTGATTTACAAAGTAAACTCTATAGAATTTTACTTTCAAGGAACTTTTTATTGTATTTGCACAACAAAGTTGGATCAATAAACTACACCTGGTACTTTATGAGTCATCAAGTTCATTCTATAGCTATTGATATTTTAATAAAGCTTGAAGTTTTTTTTTCTTACCAATTAAGGTTGGATTTTTTTTTGCAATTTCGAATAGATTCAGATATTATAAGAATTTTGGATCAATGAGATTTTAGTTGAAAAGTAGATTTTGAGACTCGAACCCAAAATTTTACTCTTAGTAAAAAAAATTACACAAAAATTCAAATCCATCCATTTAAAAATAACTAGTTTTACGACTAAAAACATTCATCCACTCATCAACTCTAACTGTAGCATCAAATTCAAATTGAAAAGCTCCAATATCGTTGACATTTCAGCACTCAAATTTCTGTACCAATTAAATCATGATTCTTCACAAAAATTTGGATCAATAAACTACACCTGGTACTTTATGAGTCATCAAGTTCATTCTATAGCTATTGATATTTTAATAAAGCTTGAAGTTTTTTTTTCTTACCAATTAAGGTTGGATTTTTTTTGCAATTTAGAATAGATTCAGATATTATGAGAATTTTTGGAACAATTTCAATGAGATTTTAGTTGAAATGTGGATTTTGAGACTCAAACCCAAAATTTTACTCTTAGTAAAAAATTACACAAAAATTCAAATCCATCCATTTAAAAATTACTAGTTTTACGACTAAAAACATTCATCCACTCATCAACTCTAACCGTAGCATCAAATTCAAATTGAAAAGTTTTGGAATTCATAGGACTCAAATATCCAATATCGTTGACATTTCAGCACTCAAATTTCTATACCAATTAAATCATGATTCTTCACAAAAAATATGAATTCATGAATTTAGTAGCTGATGGCAGATCATCAATATCTTTCCTTCTTGTCAATCAATTTTTATTGAAACTGATGCCATAAAAAAATTTCCGATTTGTCATCAGTTCATAATTCTTTTGCCAATTTTTCTTTTCTAAACTAGGATTTTTACATTTATGTATGCATTCATGTGATTTACCTTCGAATGACTGAATTAATTCACTTTTTTTTTCATTCATAGTGAATGTGAATTCAAAGGTTTCCATAGTTGAAATTGAAAAACTCTTGATTTGATGAATGCAGGTTTCGTTTTTTTTGTGTACTTTCAGCGGATTTGTCAACATGTATGACTACAGTTTGTTGTTGTTTAATCTTCTTTCATGTTTTGATGCAAAAATATTCGAGGATTAGAAAGCGAGAGCTTTTTAGCTGAAATTCCGACAGACAAGCAGCTTCTGTCAGGCAAAAATAGTATAATTGAGAGTATTTTTAAAAAACATTCACCTCATGTCCTGCCGAAAGTACACAAAAAAAAACATTTCCGATCAAACAATTGCGGCACGAATTGCGCCCAAAGGCTCTCAATTTATAGTTCTTAACCACATTTTCATTTTTAATCTCATTCAATAAATTTTTCGTTAGTGAGGAATTGAATTTTTTATTTATTTCACATTCCCCCTGTTGTTTTATGGATTCGAAATGTTTCAGAGATTAAAAAATTATTTAATAAAAACGTGGTTGTGAAAAAAAGATAGAAATTGAAACAAAATCCACAGAGAGAACAAGCATCTCAATCAATATTTAATTCAACAACCATTGAGTAATATAATTTCTTTTTCAGATTCGGAAATGTTAAAAGATTCCGTACACACATGTGCATACACCAACATACGCAACTGTATGGAATTTTTTTCCTGCTATACCATCATGCTTAATAATTCAATATTAAGAGAGGAAAATTAATAGATGAAAATTTATGAGGCACATTCATAAAAGTGTGGGTTTTGTCAAAAGAAAGGCTGTAAAATGTGCGAGTAAGTTCCTTTTTTTTCTATTTTCATGGCGACAAAATTTTAATAATTTTTGAGACGAAGCTTTTGTCATCAAAAATTAAATTAACAGCAAAATTTGCCAGCTCTCATTCTCCATTCTTATCATTCAATAATAGAATGATTTTTCCATCTCCTACCCTTCCTTCCTCACCATCTTAACATTGTAGTATTATTATTTTTATTATTTTTTTTTTGTCTTCGAGACTTTAAGAGTTTAATGAGAAAAAGAAGAATGCGGAAAGACAATTTTTTTTTCAGACGCTCATTTTGGTATTTTTATCCAATGCGTAGGCACTCTTTGATCCTTTTCTATTATTTTGCTCATTCATAACTTTTTTATGTCCGCTCGTGAAGTATTAAATAAGAAAACAAAAAAATATGTTTTGTGGTTTTTACAGGTTTTTTTGTGAATCATCAAAAGGTGGTTGAATTATTTTGTGGTCATGATTAAGCTTTTTGGGCTAGAAAAGATTAGATTTTTCTGAAGAAAATTAACACACATCCATTTTTTTAATTATTAAAGTTACCAAAAATTATTACTAAAACGGACTAAAACTTTATGTATATGAATTATTAATGACAAATTTATAAAAAAAATTATGCCTAAATCTTGATTTTAAAAATATTTTTCTAAATTTTTGAATATTTTTAATTACTTAAGCAGATTTAAAAATCCATCAAAAATCAAAAGTGTCTCTCCCTTAATTTTCTTCTAAATCTCATCGCGATATAAAATAGGCATATCTTGAGCTTTATCATAATAAAATATAATTTAGTTATCAGCGTCAAATCGGTTTAAAATTGATTAATTCCTTTAGCAAAAAAGCTCAATTTATTTAATGGAATTTTCTTTCGCTATAATTACTAGATTGATGAAACATTTAGCGGATTTTATTACTATAAAAATTCTATTATTAAGATTTGTAGCAGTTTATGAAGAAAATTTAGGTTTGAATTTTAGAAATACAGGGGGTCCTCGATTTGAACAGTTGTTTTGTTCCAAAAAAAAAAATCGAGTTTATTCAAATCGAAACGTATGTAAAATGACCGTTAAAAATGAAAGTTTGAATTTTTGTATGAGATATATTGGATTATTCCAATATATATATATATGAGGTCATATAAACAGAGTCCGCCCCAAAATCGCCCCAAACAAAACTAACACTATCAAAATTTTCCATTGTTTCGGGTTATAAAAAGTTTTGATGGTGTTAGTAAATTTTTAAAATTTAACGGTCATTTTCTTATATGACCTCATATATATATATATATATTGGATTATTCAAATCGAAACAATTCAAATCGAATCTGTTCAAATAGAAACGGTTTTAAACTAGATTTAGAATAGATATTGATATGTCTTAATATAGCCTTAGCAACATTATTTCAAGAGTTCAATAAATCTATCTATGTATATTAAGAATACTAGTTGAATCAAACAATTAGATTCTGACATTCCATATTCGGTATATTTGCGTCATTCCTAATTCAATAGAATCTCATTTCATATTGACTGCAAAAAATCTCACATTCATGAAAAATTATCACAATAATTGGTAGTACAAAAAATATTGACATTTGAACTAGTTTTAAGTGCATAAATGTGCCAAATTTTGAATCAAACGTAAATAGTGCCCAATTCAATTTGAAATCATTGTTAAAATCAACAAAACGCGAACAACTGCTGATAATTATAAAATCAAATAAGATAGATATCTCAATGTCGTGAACGCTGATCATAACTTTCTGAATGAATATCGGTATTGCTATTTCCACCAACGCACAAATTAATTCTGTTTATTCTAACTAGAAACAATAACAATTCATCTACCGCTCGTGGTGTAAATTTTTTTATTCTGTTATTTCATTCCATTAAACTTGTTATTATCTCATTTGCATTGTTGAATGTTTTATGGGCCTTTTTTTTTTGTTTGGTATCGTTCAGCTTTGTTTTTGTTTATGATTGGAAGGCGAAATTATTGTTAATGGGTAAAAAAATTAATTGAAGATAACTCAACAATAAGAAAGCATATGAATAAATTTTGTAGGATGAAAGGCTTATAGTCATTGACTTGATAAATGAAAGTTCTGTACGAGCCATATCACTCAATTCGCAGATTTGCTGTTCCAAATATAAATTATGGAAATTCTCAATTATATCTAATTCTGTATATTGTGACTATAAAGCAGAAAATCATAAAATTATTGTCATATCTACTCGAATTGGTGATTTTTGAATGAGTTTTGAAATTGCGAATATCTTTAGGGATTTTCCGAGATGAAGTAAGAGAACTCTGAGTTATTTATTAGGTATAATGGAGTTTCTATTCACAAAGTAAAATTCCATGAGATCAGCAAATAATGTTATGGATACCTAATTCAGCAAACTCATGATGTATTCACTAAATTATGTTGATGTTTTTGAGATGTTGTTGAATTCAGCATTTTCGAGTGAAAATATTAAGTCATGCTGAATACAACAAAATTTTTCGAATGGAACAAATTTTGACTAGTTTTACTAAATTGGAGAGTAAGGCTTAATTTAATGAAATCAGAAATTTTGACCAATTTTAACTGCTTAATTTGTTCAACAAATTTTACAAAAATCTATAAACTCAACTCCAAAAATATTATTATTAATTTCCACATAATTGCAATTTAATCAATACAGCAATAAAGTGCCAAAAAAAATCCAAAACCTCGACCTCATTATTTTTATTTCATATTTTCATGTCGTCCGGGTAGACAAGAAACAATTCGATAAAAGAAATATAATGACAACATTATTTTATGTCTTGTAAGATTGCTTGACTTTCTTTCTTAATATCGATTTTGAAATGCTGGTTATAACGAGATTGAAGTAACAACAAATGTTCGGTGGAATGTGAAGCTTGTTAAATATTTATTGCGAAATATCCAACAAATTCTCAGAATTCAAATATTTGAGTTGTAAAAAAATTTACTTTTTGTTCGAAATTTTGTGATTTTTTTTTTAGATTTTTCTTTGGGGTTGTTTGGGAGGAATGGAATGTTGGGGGTTGGAAATAATTAAAAGCCTAAATTATACGAGTTTTTGAAAATGTTACTGATTTTTTTTTTTGTAAACTAGAAACATGAAAAATATCACATATCATTTCCTGGATATGGAACTGATCACATCGATTTTTATTATTTTTGAGCATTTTAATAAGTTTCAAACTCTCTCATCACTTATCAATTTACCCCTCTCCTAACCTCTGCTCCATTTAAATTGAAAACCCAAGAAAAAATCTTTTTCGGAATGAACAGAACGAATATTTAATTAAACAGTAAAGAATGGTTATTTCTTCCAGCTCAAAATGAAAATTGTTGGCATAAAGATTTTCTTGTTATTTTTCTTTAATTCTCATTTTCTATAGTTTCTGCTTTCGCTTGCTAAATTTTCTTCTTTTGCTCTGTTTAAAATAATCTTTTGAGCAAATCTTTAACTTAATAAATAACAAGGAAGAAGTCACTGAAATTTTCATGCGAAAAAAGCAGTTTTGAAAATTAATTATTCACAAGTATTCATAGTCACGTTGGAATCGCTTACTATTCAATTCCATGATAGAATATCATAAATTATAAATTATCATAGCTGATGGTAATTTTTGAAATTGAAATGTTTAGCTATGAATTTTCATAGCTTTTTATCGAATTTGATTTAATTTATTTGAGTCGGCAGTTTTTGTTGATTTAAAATTTAACAAGAATATTGTTTGATTATAAAAGTCATGAAAATTGAAATAAATTATTGAAAATATTTTTTAATAAAATTATAGAAATTTTTTATGATTTAATTTTCAACATTTGGAGTGAAATTAAATTTTTTTAAAAATTTTATAATCATGGCTATCATTGTAGTAACTGAAATTGACCTTTAATAACGCATTAGATTTTGTTAAATTTACCTTTATTATCAAGTGAATCTGTGTTTTTCCAAGAAAATGACAAGTAAAAGTATGGGGCTGTTCACTTAATTCGCTTTTTAGGGGAGGGTCTAAGATTTTGTTATTATTAAAAATCCAAAATATTTTTTTCTGAATCTTTAAACTAACAAAAAAGTATTCAATATTGTTAATGTTTTCTCAGTCAGATGTCAGTTTTAAATTCAATTTGAAATAACTCAAAATCACATAGAAAATATTAAAATATCACAAGAGAAAATGATGCATAATTCGATCACTCGAGAGCTTATCAGCCTAAAACCATACCTTCATACCTAATATTTAATTCATGATTATTATTTTTGCTCCAATATATAACTTCAAAAATTTCTATAGTTTCATCAAGTTTCATTAAATTTTAATTAAAAACCAAAACCATATGAAGAAAAGTTAAGAAAAGAAAATTTTCTCTTTTACAAAATTTTATAAGCAAAATTATTAGTTTATTGATACAAAAGAATGAAAAATGTTTACATCAATCTTTTTTATTCACAAAGTACATCACATAACCAAATCTGTATTGAGTATTAAATCGAAATTCTTCTACTCGAGATTTGATTACAAATGAAGTTTAGATAATAAGAGGAGGTCATTAAATAATCAACATGGGAGATGAAGCCTAAAAAAAGTTACATTTTATCCTTCATAAGCTAAGGGTGTGAAAATGAGGTGCATAGTGTTGAAAAAAAAAACTTTTTTTCGGCATAAACTTTTTCTTCATGTTATCGAGAAAGAAATTAAAAAGCAATTTATGGCAATTACAGTGCGTGCGTCATTAAAAATCTACGCAATAATGAGGCATAAATCATCAATCAAAAAAATAAAACGAAGTTAAAAAAAAGAGAATATTGTCGGTTCGTGTGTTAAAAAAGTGTTAATATGACATGGAAACTGAGCAAATAGAAGTTTTGTTTACGCGCCATTTGGATAAAGATTTATTAAATTCATCGGATGCTTCCATAAATATCTCATCAGTGTTTTTTATTCAGTAGCTGAACAAATGATCAATTTTGTGCATCTTATTGATGATGCAGGACATTAGTGGGAAGTTCACTTTGACCTGACTTTTTTATATTGACCTTGACCTCAACTTGATTTAATTTATTCAAATTACTAAACTCAATCAAGAATTAAAAGCTTCTGACAAAGATAATAAATGAAATATTGCCATAGAAATTCTTCAAAATTTCATAACGTTATTTTGACGTCAAAAAAGCTCAAATCTATACTAATTAGAGATACATAACATCAATATGGTAAATTCAGAATTTCAAAGAATTTATGTGAGGGGCCGTTCACTTAGTACGTTCGCTTTTTAGGGAGAGGGGGGTCTAAGATTTTGTAACAGATTCAACAAAACAAAAGCATTTTTATACAAAAAGGAGGGGGATGGGTCTAAAAAGTCATTTTTTTGCGTAACGTACTTTGTGAACGGCCCCTAATCTATGAAACAAAAACCTAGAAAATTATGGAAAATTGTTGTCAATCAGAAAAAAACTTTTAATCTGAATAAATAGAAATTGTTTAATGACGACATGTTAATGGTAAGCATTTACGGTTTACACTGTGGTACAAAAAAAGTTAATAAATTTAAACTTTTAATTTATTTAAAACAAATTTCAATCAAAACTGTCAAAAACTGTTAAAGTTTTTGTATAGGATGTAAAAAAATTAATGGACGTGCTCATAATTTTTTTTAAATTGCAGAGTGACAGGATGCTATGAGTTTATATTACGAAGAGTCAGTTGCAGATTAAAAGTTGAATGTCACAGGCGTTGTAGCTTTAGGAAATTAAAGCAGACGCAATGGAGCTTCAAAAATTAAACGTTATTAACATCATGAAAAAATTGAAAAATCTACAAAGATTCTTCAGAAATTGACATGCTTAATGGATTGCATTCGTAAACAGTCATAAAAATCACTATAAATTCCATCCAATCCCACTTAAAATATTAATATTCTAAATTCACTTTCTAATAAAATATTCAATAATAAAAATTGAAAGTAGATTGAACTTACTATATGCGCTACACTAACCCACTCAAACAAAGTTTCGATGACTTTTGTACCAGTTCAATAAACATTTGCGGAGGAGAATGAATAGCAGCTACAATAACAGATTTGAATACACAATATAATTCACTTTTATAAATACATACATGTACAGTGACTCATATTCAATGTGAGTAAGAAAGAAAAGAAAAAAACAACAACAAAAAATTTATTTAAAATAAAAAGAATCAGATGAAGGTCACTGGAACTCTGTCACGAGAGAATCATAATGCATATATAATAATTTAGAATCGATGCAACTCTATTACATCTCTAAACGAATTCGTTTCGATCGTTACAAGCATTTCGTTTTATTGTTTAGAAATTAAAGTGATTCGCTTAAATTTTATGACACTTTTGATCCAACAAAAGTTATCACAATTCTTTCTCTGATTTTATATTTTGTTTTTTCTGTTCAAGATGCAGTAAAAAATTTATATTTTGATAGTATTTGCAGACTTGCACGTAGAGTAACAATATTTTTGTATTTTCATACTGAACAGGTTTGTGGTACCAATGTGGTATATGATCTGATATGTATACTGTATTTTTATAAAAATGTGATGGCATTTTGTAGATTTTTGATAATTGATATTGAATTAAAGCTTTTAAATTCAATTTAAGGGGCCGTTCACTTATTACGTAACGCTCTGGGGGGGCGAGAAGTTTGTTACGGTTTATTGTTCTCACACGTGATTCTTTTGTTAAAAATGTTACGGAGGGGGGGGGGGTGGGGAAATCCGAATTTTCGGATAGTCTGTCAAAATGCCAATAAAACCTTAATATAAAGAACTTTTCACGAAATTTCTGCAATATATCAAAAGCAATTCGATTGCATTCATCCTTAAAGTTCGAACATAAAGGGAACATTAGACTGAATGAATGAAGCTTTACATTATTTACAAGAAGAAACCTAAACAAATATTTATTCAAGGGTCTATATATACACATTGATATTGAGCGATTGCGACCATATAGAAAATTCAATTGCTATACAAATATTGGCAAGTTTCAAAAAGATCAATGAGTTCATAAAATTAGTCGAAAAAAAGTTTTTTTTTGGTAGTCATACCTTATAACATTGTGCCTTTAGAGTACGTGTATCGATTCACACATGTAGATATTCAAATAATATTATGTTGTGTCTATTGTATTCTTACAAATGGATATATAAACGAAAAGAAATGATTGACATGATTCTTGAACGGAGCAAAGTCTCAAAAGACCTTGAAATATAAATCAATGGAATGATGCTCATTACATAAAAAAAAATGTGTACGATGATAAATCTTTCATCTTGCCTGTACAGCAATCTGCGATAAAAAAAAGAACTTATTTTTTCTGTACTGCAGTGTATATAGTGACGATCACGTGTGTAAGTATAAATGAACGCTATGTTGATAAGGGAAATAAAATAAACTAAACTACTTTCGATGATGAAAAAAATCACTCATCAAGTTTCTACAGTAAAGTTGGCAAAATAATTCAATAATTAATTCCACTGTGATTAATTATCTCCAGCAAATTATGTATTAATTATTATTCAATTATTTAATTATTAATCGCCAAATCGATCAATTTCATCAATATTTGAATTCTTAATTGATTTATTCTCTCTCTGACTTGAATTTGATTATTTTTATTTTAGGAGGAACTGAAGAGAAAGTTTTGGTGCAGAAAAATTTTAAGCTAATTTACAGATGGGAGTGGATGGAAGTATTTGCTTCATGAATTCTTTAATGAATGAGTATTTTATACATAGCTTTAAGAAAACTTACTGTTCAAAATTTAAAATTTGAGTATAAAACTTTTATTACGTAACAAAATCAAGGGTGTGGAACTGATCAAATTGATTTTTGATCATTTTTGATCATTTTTGATTATTTTTGATCATTTTTGATCATTTTTGATCATTTTTGATCAATTTGATCAGTTCCACACCCTGGAACAAAATAACGGTAATTTTTCAAAAAAGAATAATGGGATTCTCAGAAATCCTGTTATTCTTTCACTAACCCCCCCCCTCCCCCCTACTTTACTTAATAAGTGAACGTCCTCTAACTTGCGATTAACTAAAAATTTGATTAATTTGTTAAAGCAATGCTATAAAATAAAAATCACTCCCAATTTCCTGACTTGCCAATTCTGAGTTTTAAAAACAATTTTGCCAACTTTTTTCAGCAACACCCATGTCGTAATTTAACTTCATAGATAAAGCAAATGTTTTTCTTTAATAGAAAACTTTTTTTTTCTGTTGGAAGTGAGTCTTATGTGCCATGCCGTAAGATAAGAAAAAATCAAGATTTATGTTTTGAATTCCAAATTTTTCTCTCAATTAAATTACCTTCAATATCGACATTGAAGGTAGAACAGATGAGCATAAAAAATACGAAAAATATTATGAATGAAAATTTTATCACAAAAGTAAACAAAACATTTCTCTAATTTTAGACAGCTTTCCTCGTGATATTTTTCTTTTCGACAGGCAGTGAGAGAGGAAAATGATGCGTTGGGAATGTAGACAACTGAATCTGCTCTTTACGACTGTGATTACAGAATAATTTTAAATAATTTTTTTTGTGTGAAAAATTTGAATATGTTTATGTCGGACAGTGGCTTAAAAAAATTAAAGATCTCAGAGGATTGAACACTTAAATACCTTGAGATTTAAAAGGTATAGAACTTAGCAGCAGTTTCGCAACCTCGAAATTTTGGAAGGTACAAAAATGACCCTCAAAAAGCCAGAAACCCATTTCATGCATCGTTATAAGCAACTGTGAAATTCACATAACATTAATAATTTATATTCCCTTACATTCAACTACGTGACATTTGAGAAAGAGGAAATAAGTCCAAGCAAGTATCCAAGTTAAAAAAAAAGAAGAACGAAAAAAAAAAAATATATATATATATATATATATATATATATATATATATATATATATATATATATATAAAAATAAAACTTTTTCAGTATCAGCTCTTATCGATTCAATTTCGAATTAAAGGTACACTTAATGGAGTTTTTATTATTGCCCCGACAATCCACTTGGAAAAATGTCCTCTCTTTTTCTCTCATTTTTCTATGTTTATCTACAAACAAAACAGCCGAATGTGTCAATAAAACAAGAGTATAGGAAAGACACTCGATTTATCAAAATCCCCTCATCGACGTCACAAAAATACGCGCGCGACATGAACACTGAAGAATGTTGATAACAAATATTACACACAATTATATTGATAACAAAAAAATAAAGAATATAATGTATATACCAGAAAAATCGGTCACATTAACATTCTTTCAGCACATGTTGCCACATTATTTTGTATTTTATGGAGAATTCAAATATGTGATTTTCGCTCCTTTTCTTCTTTTCATGGTTTTCCTTTCTGTTATATGCTTTACCACAGGAATGTTTATTGAATTTTTTTGTGTTGCTATTTTTTTTACATCCAGTATCCTTAGATTGATTTGTTGCTAGGTTTATTATTTTTAGACAATGAATTTTCATATTAAACAATAACATACTGTTGAGTGTCCATGGCATCTGTGACTTGGAAATGTATCTAATATGAATTTATTGGATGTAATGGAAATTTCTTGAGTAAATCATGCCAATAGGACGATAATTGTCTTTTTATTGCTTCTTCCGAGAAATATAATCATTTATGCTCAGTTGTCAGATTTGGGATTGTGAATTATTGGTCAGAAAATTGAAATAGTTTTAATTTGATAACTGTTGTCAGTTATAACAGTAAGTTTAATAGAATTTGATGGAATAAATACTTAAATTTTGGAAAGTGACTTAAATTTTTGAATATTATCTCCATAACCTAATTAATTTGAATATCATACCCAGACATACTTAAAAAAATTTTAGAGTTCAATCACTTCATTCAAAAACAGGATTTTGTATTCATTTTCTTTGTTATTTTAGCAAAAAACAAATACTTGCTTAAAATTCATTATCTGCTTTTTTATCAAAAAATAAAAAAATGACGTCGTGAGACACACCTTTAATAAATATTTATCCATCGTAAATTTATTAAATTTATGGAGTACTACAATGCAGTAATAATTCTTTACAAAATTAATTTATTGAGCTTAACATAATTAAATTACGTCCTGAAATTTATGGGATACAAATGATTACTTTATTAGTCCCTCAATACATTTTTTTTATTTCATCTAAAATTTCCCTCAATTAATGCAATAAGAAGATCCAGAGAAAGTTAAAATAAACTCGTCAAATCCTCTTTTGATGCACACCAGGGGATTCCATAAAACCACGTACTCAATATTTCTCCATGTAAATAATCATTTTTCGAGTATATTTCTCCTTAAATCAAACATTTACTGCTAATAAAATTATTTATTAGTCATTAAACCAGCAAGATATAGCAATCAATTACAGAATTTCATCAAGACTTTTGGGAAATGAGTTTATTTTGTGAGGAAAGTCCATAATGAACAGAAAAAATTACAAATGTCTTGAGAATATCCAGCTGCTGAATCGACAAATGCCATTTAAATATACTGAGAAATGTTGTTTACGATTTTCACAATTGTGAATTTTATTGAACTGCAATGTATCAATTTTATTCATGTTTTTGTATTCCACTTATCCATAAATCGAGGCATTCAGTCACTTGAAAGATGTCTCGCCTTTCTCCTCTCAACAATACACTCACTCCTTTATAAACATTAATTTTTTTTATTCTATATTTAGTCAATATGTTGATCATCAAAGGAAGCTTCAGTTCTACAGATTTTTACATGAATGGGTTGACAATGGAGGGATTGATATTGTCATGCGGCCCTCTACAAAAACTCAAAGTTGATTTCTTGAATGACATTTTATCAATGTACTTGAATCTTGTGAATCGATAGAAATTTCCTGAATAGAGTCGCTTTAATATCGAAACCATTCAATGGCTTTTTTTTCAGTACTTTTTGAAACGAGTAGAACGGAAAAAAATTTTCCATTTAATGTTTTAAAGATGCAAATTTAAAGCAATGAGTTTGATGTTTAGTGGATGGAAAATTGGAATTTTATGTTTAGCAAATAACAAGTTTTTTAATATAAAATAAGCAAAACTGTTTTTTGAGTTTTAATAAAAATTTTAATGATTTTTTTCTTTAATTTATTGAAAGTTTAAAGTCTGCACACTTTTTTCATTGAATTAAATATTTTAAGAAATCTTTATAGTCATTATTTAGCAGTTAGATTAATCATAAAAAGTCCATAATATAATTATTAAACCAAACAATCAGAAACTTTTATCCATTAACTCAAGTCAATTCACAGAAAATGCAATTAGTTAAATTAAAACTTATAAAATAAATAAAAGTTCCCATAATTCCTCTACACAGCAAACGAGCGATAATGGCTATAAAATGATAAATACGTTATTCCATAAAAGTTGGCTCTTCTCCATCATGGTTTTCACCTTTTCCCATCCAATAAATAATAAAAAGTGCAGTTCACATAAGGCACAAATGTGTTTCTCATTTATATTAAATATTTTTTCTTTTCTATCTATATTTATATCTCGGAAAAATCTTCTTTTTCTCTCACACAATATATCTTTTATTCTTTTCCTTTTTTTTTGCTTTAATAAACCAAAAATAGACCACTTTGAGTTTCTCATTTTCTTTCTGATTTAATTGGCAATCGATAGAGTGAGCGGAGAAAGAAAGAAAAAAATTATATATTTTTGAGGATTATGTATGTAGATTTCTATAGATACAAGCATCAAAATATAAATATTGATATTTTTGATGATTTTGTCATTAATATACATCATCTCGGACATCTCCGCGCATCTAATTAGAGATTTTTTGAGAGAACCAAAAAAATATTAGTAAATTTATGTGAGAGGATATTCAAAGGTACGAGAATGGGGTGGTTGAAAAGAATTAATTTACAGATGGATAAGCATGGGGTTTCTTGTAATTGATGTGATTTAAGAAATTTTATATTTTCTTGGTCATTATTTTATGAAAGCTTTATTTTGGGGTCATTCACTTATGATGTCCGATTTTTAGGAGGGGAAGGGTCTGAGGCTGTGTGACAGTTTTTAAAAATAGAATTTTTTGAATGAAAATTTTGTGACAGAGGGGGGAGGAGGTCTAAAAATCCAATTTTTTGATGGACGTCATAAGTGAACGACTCCTTTGCTGTACTGATGTGTTTTGAGGTGTAAAAAACCAGAGACTAAAATTTAAAATCCATTAGGGTATGTATGGAAAGGTGAGGGAGGGGGATTGGTCATTTAGTGGTTTGATAAACATTTTTTTCAGTTTTTTAGAAAATTTGTTCCAGTTTATCCATCCAAAGTTCATATTCATTTTTATTCAAATTCAGACGTCACTTTTGTAAAATCCCCAATCAAGCACGAATGAACATTTTTTTTTAATTTGATCGAAGGACACAATTTTTTTTTTTTTTTTTTTTTGTATATTTTATATATTTTCATGTCAGTTCAATTGAAAATTTCGGGACGAGACTTTTCTTTCCCCAAACGGCAGCAACAACAGAACACAAAAAAAAATCAACATAAAAATGTTCATGGCAGTGTTCTCCTTTCTTCTCTTTTGCTTCTCGTTCGGTACAAAAGCGACTAAAAAAATCGATATTACAAAAAAAGCATACACACACAATGTATGTTGGTAAGGCAGAGGCACCAAGGCACTTTCGCTTTTTCCTTGGACTCGATTTTTTTTCCTTTTTGGAGACTTGTACATAAAAAAAAATAGAGGAAAAAATATTTTTTTTTGCTCCTACACACAATAAGATAAATCGTAAAAAAACCACAGCAAAAATTTTTCATAAGCTAATTCAAGATGCTCCACACAGAAACACACAAAAAAAGATTCTTTATATCCAGTTGCGTAAACTTTTCTTCCATTTACACAAAAAAAACATTCCGTGAAAATATTGAGAAATTTTGTTGTTTTTCGTCACTTTTCACTGCCGTAAAACATTCACAATTTACCAGAGAAATATCGCTTGTGTATATTATATTTTACTATGGACATAATCACTTTTGCTTACAATTTCACGTTGAAATAAATATTTTTTCTCCTTCTCCTTTGCGGCTTGACGTTTTTTTTTTTATATATAAAACTTTTTATTATTATTATTTTATTATTTTTTAAGAATCTCCATACCACACGAAAAATTTATTTTTTTTGCGCGTATTTTATTTCACAGGTTAATCTCATTCACATTAAATAATAATATTTATACATAGCACAAATAAATAAATGAAAATAAATAAATAATATTGTCGGTCTTACGTAGTTCCACGTCTATATTCAATATTGATCGACTATTTAGTTCTATTTTATTTTTTTTTATTGTTTTTTTTCTTGTCTAAAGCAGCGCGAGAATCTGCGAAAATAATAATAATAATGATACACAACCGAAATAACCGCGATCTAGACAATTTTGTTGATTTGTGCACATATGACTTGGATGTGATTATTTAACGTGTTTTATTTTATTTTACATTCTACAATTTCATGTCATATCAAATTAATCTGTGTACTACATATTATATCTCCTCACATAAGTTCACTCAACACACAACTAGTTGTTGTTTTCATCATCAATTTTGGTTCATGTTTCGATTTATTTCTTTTATTTATATCCAATAATTCTTTTTTTTTTTTGTGTATATTTAAAATTTTTTGTTTTATTGCACAGCACACTCGATTATTATTTTTTTAAAAATTTTCAATTTATTTTCTCTCTTTTCTTATTTTTTTTTTTTTTCAATTCATATCAAAAAATATTTGTGTAGAATCATTTTTTAAATTTCTTTTATTATCAGCGTAGTGAAAATGATATCCTTTCGATGTGCATCCTTAACTTAAAGTGAACTTCGGTTATATTGAGGGAAAAAAATTCTTTCCCGTCGAATGTTCGAATACATTGCAAAATAAGAGCTAGAGATGAGTTTTATAAATGTTGTGTGTTGTTTTTTCGTATTTTTACATTGCTTTTTTCTCTCTCGAAATGAGAATTATGAGAAGCTTATGCTCACGAAACGGTGAGATTTTTGAGAAAAGTTTTACAATTTTATTATTTTTTCTTGTGTGTTTTATTTTTTATTTTATTTTTTATTTTTTTTTTTTGGAAGGAAGGAAGACTTCCAAATTGTATGAGACTTCGTGCTATTTAAAATGAGAAAAAATTTCTTCATTCGATAATTTATTGATAATTAAATTACCATTGAACTTGTGTGATTGATAAAATGGTTTAAAATGCTATGAAGTCTGGCAACATTGCAGGACTCAATTTTTGTCATTAAATTCAACATGAAACATGAATATTGAGAGGAATTTTTTTAATGGAATTTTCCAGTTTTTCATAATTCCTTCATGGTCATCATCATCATCATCATTTCTGTCATCATTATCAACAGCGGTATTTCCCTCATATTTACGTCGTTGTATCTACTCATTAACTCGTGTTTTGCTTTATCAATTATCGATGATTGAGTTTCTCAATTTCTTCCAATAATTTTTTTTTCCTTTTGTGAATTTATGTAATTACACATATGACAAAGGTGGAGACACTCAGTCTTAAATATTTTCTTTTATGTACTGATTTATTATTTCAGTTTTGTTCTAGATTTATCTTGTCATGTTTTGTGATAAGTGTGAACTTGAAAATTTTCTAAAGAAAATTAGTGCTTTAAAATTACTGTGAAAGCTTTTAAGCATATATTGAGAGAGATTTATTGTGTCAATTTACACTTTTGTGTTAAGAAAAACAATGTGAGTTAATGAGAAAATATACGTCAAATTAGAATATGAGACAAAATAGAGAAATCGTTAAAAGCTTGAGTATAATTGAGTGATTTTTAAGGTAAATGTGTTAAATTAGTTTACATTAATGAATAACTATCGACTTATTAGTTGTTAATTACAAATTAAAGCTAGTTATAGCTAGTTTTAATTTAATAGAAAATAAATAGCTTTTTTTGCTTTCATTTACTAATTGCTTGACAAAATAACCGGTGTTTTGAACTTTATGGAAATTGTCTTTATGAATTTAGAATTTGATGAAAATAATTTTATTCAAGATCGCATTTTTAAATACTATTTTTTTATCCAGCTAGAAGAAAAGTTTTATTAAGAAAATTTTAAACCAAAAATTGAAGCGCCAAAATATATTTTTACAAGTTTTTTACAACTTTATCTAATCTAAAAAAAACATTTAATCTGTAATTAAAAATAGGTTAAAAACCAATCAATTATGAGGTTCTTACAAAATCTTATCAAAAAAGAGTTTATAATTGCGTAAAATGAAGAAAATAGAGCGAAAAATTGACGAGAATTAAAAAAGAACAAGGACAAATACCCCGAATAGATAAGAAAAACTCGTCATAGTCTCTCCACCTTGTACTCACCTATATTATTTATTTCTCCCAATACATTTATCTTTTTATTCTCAATTTTTTTTTATATAAAACAAAAAAAAACTTAAACTCTCAATTGGGGAATTATATATGTATGAGTTTTTGGAGTAAGAGCAACAATAGAGGGTAATTTAATGACGTCAATTAATAATAGCTCAGAATGAACGTGAAACTCAAACTTTCAATTAAAAACGATATTAAACGCTTAATGATTTATAAATTAAACTGTTTCTCAAGATCGTTAAGTTTCTGTTTTGATCTGTCGCAGATATTTTTACACTTTTTTTTCAAAATTTCATTTTCATCTTCTTTATTAATAAATCTATTTTAATAAAAATTCTATTTTTAATACTTGGATGGAAATGAAGGAAAAAAATAGGAAAAATAAATACTATGCAATGTGACCGTAAAATGGGACATTCAAAAAGAGTGTATCAAATTAATATGAATTACTTTAATGAAAATTTATATTTTTCATGTGTGCTTCTACTGACTATGAGAAATAAAAGTGGAAAAGAATGTAAAATAAATATTTATTATATACAAGGAAAATTTTACGCTATTAATTGATTTTTTTTTGTAGAGAGTGGGGGTGTTTGGTAGAATTTTTAAAGTCGTAAATGTGGCAATGAACTTATTTTAGCTTGATTTTACTTAAGCGATACAATACATTTTATTGGCACATACCCCACAAAACCATAATTCCATCTTAATCCCGAACAATCGTCCTTCTAGAAATATCATCAACTATAATATTTACGGAGGATTTTTCAGTAAAAGACATTTTTAAATAAAACATTCAGCTATAAAAAAAATTAGTGTTATTTTAAAGAAGTGGAAAATTTTCAGAAAATCTTCATAATCATAACTATGGCATGAAATATCTAGAAATATTATCCATGATATTTTTTTATCGATTTTTTTAATGGCTCAATTTGCATGTTAAATCTTTTGAGTCCTCAATTAATATTTTACGGCCAATTTCAATTTATTTCTGTGATCATCTTTAGTATTTTGTCAAATATTTTGATTGATTGAAAAATTTCTGAAATTATTTTGTTGATATTTAGATCAATGACTTTCAAACTGTGTGTCAAGGCTGATTTTTTTTAGGTTTTGTTTGCAAAAATTAGCCTTTATCATCCACAAATGATTCGTTTAAAGCTGCCTTTCGCAAAGATCAGCTGACGTATGATTACAATCCAGCAATATCACATAGAGGACATCAATCCCCTATACGTCAAACTAAAGCAATCGCAAATTGTCAAATTTGTTTTGCTATTAATTCCAAGAAGGACTCTGAATTTGAAACTGAAAATATAAGCGACAAAAAATTATCTCTTAATTACCAACACTCGAAAAAAGAACACATTCATGTCTGAATAATAAACAAGAAATGTAAATTCATCAATAAAACGCTTTATCGAGAAGAGAAAAGAGAACAAATTAGAAATTATTCATGTGGAATCATCAGAATGAATTAGAGTTGACAATGGAGCACTTGGGTAAAATTATGTCATTCACAGTTAATCGACTGTAAGTCAACCTGTCAAGCCTTTATCGAATGAGTGTATGTCAGCATCCATTGGACATTATGAATGCTAAAATTTTCCATTCTGTCGCCTATTCTAGTAAAATTTTATGTATCCACAAAAACCAAAAACATACGTATAGCTTTATATACAGAAGAGTACGAGAGGTGTCATGGTAAATTTTAAAAAGAATTTTTGTAATTTATCTAAAAATAATGGGGTTTTTGCACAGCGTCGACATATTATATGCATATAATATGCATATTTATATGCATATAATATGCACATTTTGTGCATATTTTTATGCATATTTTGAGCATATTTTTATGCACATTTTTGTGCATATTTTTATGCATATTTTGTGCATATTTTATGCATATTTCGTACATAATTTTTAATTTTTAAAATTTTTGGATTTTGTGCATATTTTTATGCATATTTTGTGCATATTTTTATGCATTTTTATAAAAATTATTTTTTTGGAATTTTTCTGGTAGTTTAATCTTTTTAAAATTGATAAAAAATTTTTCCTTTTACACAAAATTGAAGAATATCAACTGATTTTGAAAAAAATTTAATAAATTTACTAATATTTTTCCTTTTACAAAAATATTGGAAAAACAATTTCAGTCCAAAAAGATTTTTCATACGTTTACTAATATTTTTCCTTCTACAAAAAGCTTGTGAAAGTTATTTTAAGTTGAATAAAGTTTCAAATTTTTTGCATCAAATTTGATTTTTTTTAACACAAAATTTTCTAATTTTTTTAAAATATGCGTAAAAATATGCACAAAATATGCATAAAAATATGCACAAAATATGCACAAAATATGCATAAAAATATGCACAAAATATGCATAAAAATATGCACAAAATATGCATATAATATGTCGACGCTATGCAAGATAACCAAAAATAATATTTATGCCACAACAGCTCTTCATTTTATGAGTGCCACATTCAAATATAATTTATTAGAAGAGATGAAAATTATTTCAGGCATGTAAATCTTTTACACTCTATTTTCATTTTCATCTGCTAAATTATCTACTTCCAGACAATTAAGCGTGCAATTTTTTATAAAGTTTTATTTTATTTTCTCATTTTTTTTTTTCATTTTGCCTGCATACTGAACGACTTAACTGACTCTTTATTTAATTCTTTAAGCACGCAGTACTGTGCACTTCAATATATACCTCATTATGGAATCTACATGCTATCTGAACGTTCATACGAAGAGAAAATAATAATAATGGACTTCATGTTATGAAAGGATAATTGAGAGAAAGTGAATAAGTGGATATTTATCACATAACAACATTTATATTTTCATGGAGATGATGGGGTTATTTAAGTTTATTTAAAATCAGATTAGATTCTTTTAGGAGCTAGATTTTGGGCTAATTTGTTATGAAAATGTTTGGTGTTTAAGATGAGCCATTGTGAACAATTTTGAGTTTAGTTTGAGAGTCGCTACAATTGTCTAATTTGCAGAAACTTTTTTCCCTTTGTTTTTGAGAATTATTATATTTATTAAATTTGTAAAGTTAAGAAACTTTAGACAGTGCTGTATTTGAGTTTCGTTAAACCACTTCAGCTTATTTTCTCTCATTTGCTTTCAATATTAATAATTTTAAGATACAACCAACCCAAAAATTCAGAAGAAAATAAAATTATCAACTATATGCATACATCAAATATCCGTTAAATTCAAATCTTCACATGTCTTGCTCAAAAAGTGACGCTCATAGATTTAACGGGAATTTTAAAATTTGAGGGGACGTCAACTATCTGCGTCATTTTAAATAGAAACTATTTCCAAAAAATAAATTGCTGTTTTGCTTTATTAAAAATTTAAAATTATTCATTCAAACAAGTTCAGAAATTAAATCAAGATGGTTAATAATGATGTAAGTAGTATTTATTATTTAAAATGCTTACTTTTGATAGGTTTTGTGCTGATATTGATGTGTAAAATTAAATATTTTTTATAGATGTGTCGTTTTTGCCTTGACTCCACGGAAGAGAAAACATTTTATCCCCTAGACTTAGAAATGTCAATCTTGGAAATGGGAAGTGGCACAAAAGTAACAATTGGTGATGCTCTCAAATACATTGAAATGGACGTAATGATTCCAAGTAATGAAACAAAGGAACCAAAAGAAGAACAGTCAGAAGCAGATGAGGCTGATGAAGATGATCCAAAAACAAATGAAGATGAAGCTGATCATCCAGATTTGCCAAAATCGTTATGTCAAGAATGCCTCGACAAACTTCAGTCTATCTATGAGTTCAAATATCGTGTTCTTGAAAATCGTGAATATCTGAAAGGATATATAAAGGAATTAGCAGAAGCACGCTTGGCAGAAGAAAAAGCAGCGCGCCAAGCCATAGCTCAAGAATTGGATATTGATCTTAACAATCTTGACAACTTACCTGACAAATTGGTTTTGAGAAAAGACATCAGTAAGACACGAAGACCAAGAAAGCCACGCGATCCAAATGAACCAGGAAAGCCAAGACAAAAGCGTCGAGTTCCAGATAAAAATATTATAATTGCTGATGATAGTCAAATTGATACTGCTATTTATGTTCGTAAAGTTGTTGTAACGCCAGAAAAGCCATCTCCAGATCAAAAGCATTCCAGTAAACGCAAATCCAAACATGTTATTATTGAAGACATAGCCGTTGGTGAAAAACCAAAGCCACCAAAATATGACCGCCATATAAAAAAGAAGGAACCATTGTGTGATGAAAATAATCTAAACAAGAGCAACAGTGGTGAAAATGAGGCGGAAACAGTTGAGACGGCTAAGGAGCCACCAAAAAAAGAAAGAAGAGATGATGAGCCAATTTTTGAGGACGATGAAGATTTTGAAAAAGAAAAGCGACCAAAAAGGCAAAGAAAATAAGCTACAAATTATTAGATTTAATGTTGATAAGTTTTGATCCCTAAAATGTATTTTTTGAGTTTAATTCCAGACCGTGGAAATGTCGAAATTGACCGTTAAAATATAATTCAAATTATTTTTGGCCGTTACACAAAATTAAAAAATGTTAATTTAACTAATATTTAACAATGTTATTGGGCTTAATATACTTTTAATTTCTTCTATAATAAATAAACTTTTAATTAAAATACTCAAACCTTTCAAAATTGATAAAAATGGTTTATCAATAAAACAACAACAACAATAAAAACAATAAATTCCGAAACAAAAAAGTTAAAAATGTGCAATAAAAGCTGAATCTTTGATGATTAAAAGTTGATTAATGCATTTCTTAAGCATTAAACTATTAAAATTAATTGTTAGAGCATCAAATAATAGAATAATTAATCAAAAAATAATGATTTTTAATTTTACTGTTTTAACGGTCAAAATAGATTTGAAATTTTTTGGTTTGTCGAAACATTTTGAATCCTTCGACACTGAGTGTCGGAGGATTTCGACATTGAGATTTCCACGGTCTGTTTAATTCATTGACAAATTTCATTCTTCTGAATAAATAAAATTTCATTGATATTGTATAGCAACAAAAATTCGTTTGAAACAAGCATAAAAACAATCCAGATTAATTTTTCAGAAACTTATTTCTATGCTGTTGTTTATGTTTTGATGATGCGAAGAAAGTTTTTCGCGTCAAACAATAAAGTTTTTTTTAAAAAATTTCTGCATCCATCATTTCGAAAATGGAAATAGAAGATGTAAGACATAAAAATTTTAAAATATTTTTGAGTTTTTTGAAGGAAAATGACAATTTCAACTTTTCATTTTAGCTTTCTGAACTGTGCCGACTATGTTTGGAATCATCAACAACATTGATTCCATTCGATACGACGTAAGTATTGAATTATTGAAAAAAATTTGATCGATAAATTTAAATTATACTTATAGGCTACATTTCTCAACCAAATCCATTCCTGAACTTATTAAATACTGCGTTGATTTAAATTGTAACTTGCATGATGGAGGAATATCACCGAAAAATGTATGCCAAGGATGTTTGGATAAACTTCAGCTTATTCATGAGTTTAAGTGGAAATCTCATGAATCTGACAAGTACTTGAAGCAAATTTTAAGTCACAGTGGACTAGTAGCAGCAGAGGAACCAGATATTACACCCTACAATCCACCAGAACTTAATAGCAGCTTATTTAGCCAAGCCGACGATGAAGATGAAGGTGATGATGATGATGATGAGAGTTCGTTGCTTACACCGATGGAACCAATGGATTTCAATTATACTGAGCAAATTAGCAATGCGGTGGAACAAGGTCTAGAATTGAGAAAAGGTCAACGACATGGCGAGTTTCATTGCCGCATCTGCAATAAATACTTCAAATACGTTAAGCCATATAAAAATCATTTGAAATTACACAAATCAACTCCTAAGAAAATCTCATACTATAAAAGGAAGAAGCTGCTTATGGCACAACAGAGAGGAGAATCATTACCAGCACCAAAGGCAGCTCCTCTTAAAATAGTTAAAACTCTGTCGAGAAGATCAGAGCCACAAGCACAATATGACTCATTATCACCATATAATTCACCAGCACCTTATGAAAAAGAATCCGTTGCGCTTCATACAAATCGAGATTCATCACCTGACTTTGGTGAATTTATGTTACAGACATCAAGACATCTTTTAAATGGAGATGACTATGAGGAACAACAAGCTGGAACATCAAATAATCGACCAAAAGGTAGATCGTGGAAGAAAGATGGAGATGATGACACAGACTACAATCCAAATGCTCGTCAAAAGTCAAAAGTAGTAAAACCATCAATACTAAAGAAACCAGGACCAGCATCAGTAATGGCAGCGGAAACAATTATACCTGATATTGAGACTCCACCACTTGAGAAGAGAAGGGCAAGATTTTCAGCTAAAAGTACAAAAGAGGTGGAAGAGGATGAGCCACCACCGAAGAGACCTGGTCCATTATCAAAGACGAGACTAAAAGCAAAAACCACAGAGGAGACGGTAATGATTGAAGGATTTAGCGAGGTTGATATTACGAAAATGTTGAAAAAATCGAAACGAGATAATTCGTCAAGTTTTGGTAAGTTAGAAGTTTCAAGACTTAACTCTTAGGCCGCTGTAGCTTGAAGTTAAATAACCTACAATAATTATACTAACACTAATGAAAATTTCCTCTAAACTCCTTTTAGTCGATGACTCTGCATCACAATCTCAATCATCAACCAGATCACGAAGTCGGTCAGCATCCGTTGAATTAATTCCTGAGGTTGACATTTTTGGTCGTGGTTAAGTTAATTAATTTTAAGCTTCCAATATTTAACATATTTCTATAATAGAAACATAGCTGATGCGATAAAAAAAACCCAGCGAGTAAGACGCTTAACATCAGTTGACATGCAAAGTGTCTTACTCATCTATTAATTGTATTCAATGTAATATGATGATCTAAATGAATAAGAAATTCATAGCAAATAAAAATTTTAATATTTTCCATTTATTTTAATGACATAATTTGATTCTTTTTTAAAAGAAAACTTTTTAAAAAATTTAAATTGCTTAAGCAATCAATACAATAGGAACTTGATCAGTTAAACAATTTAGATGTGAAAAAAGTTTTCCACAAAACAATATTTTTCTTTTTTTATTTTTACTTTTGTTTAGCTTAACAAAAATTATCATTTTCATTTATTTCACATTTACTCAGTTCAATAAAATATTTTTCATCTTTCATCATTATTAATATTTTCTTTGTTTTCAATTTTTTTTCTTTTCTTTTTTTTCATTCTCATTTTTTTGCAACAAATATTTATTAGAAATTTTTTTCATTTCATTCTTCAATTATCGTACAATAATATATCAAACATTTTTCAATTTTCATCATTTTAGTTTTTTTCAATTTAATTTATAATTGTGACAAAAATAGATTTAATTAGGGTTTGAAAGATGCAATGATGGATGGGTTATTCTTGCTAGTCTTTCACCTGAGGTATTACGTAAATTATTTGCACACAAGGTTGAAAAAATAAAGAATTTATGAATTCTAATTTTAAAAATCAATAACTTGCCACGTGGAAGTTAATTTTTAGGTTTCAAAATTAATTTTTAAAAAATCATTGGAAAAGTTAAAAATTCTTTTTGGATTCGCTTCAAACTTTAAAACGCATTTTGAAATTCTTGTAAATAACTTGCACCAACTTTTTAAGAGGCCGTTCACTTAGTATGTTTGCTTTTTAGGAGGAGGGGGGTCTAAGATTTTGTAACAGGTCAAACAAAAGAAAAAAATTTTCATATAAAAAACGTAACAAAGGTAGTTGGAAGGGGGGTCTAAAAACACGTTTATTTACGTAACGTACTAAGTGAACGGCCCCTAATCAGGTTTGACTTCAGATGAAGAATTTAGTGTTTAAAATAAAAAATTTCGATCAATGGAACTTTAAACGAAAATTTCAGTTCACAAATTCTAATTTAAAAGATAATGAACCTAAAAAAAAACAAACTTGCAGGAATGAACACAAAAACTTGCATAACAATATAATTTTCTTTAAACTTATGATAAGGATTTTCCTTCATTTTATTTAACTGTTCTTTCTTTTTTTCTTGATTTAAAAATATAATAATAGTTATAATAATTATAATTATAATAGTAATAATAATAATAATAATAATAATAATAATAATAATAATAATTAAGGAGGATAAAAGAGAGTTATTTTTCATGGAAGAACAAAATTAACCAATCTAAAGCAACAGCCAAGAAGAAGATTATCATCTGCCAATTTGCATCATCACATTTTCACAAACAATTGTCAATATATATATCTATAAATTTATAATTTTCCATTTTTTTTCTTCATCTCTAATTAATTATTAGTTATTTAGGATGGCAATAAAGTTTGTATGAAAATCGTTGGTAGTGATTATTATCCAATTACTTGTTTATTTTTTCAAAAAAATAAAAATTCAAAGTAAACATCAAGGAACAATCAGCACGTCACATGGCGCATCATCGTGAATGGTTTTTACAAATTTTTTTTAAATTTCATCAAAAATCAGTCCATTTTTAAAAAAGCCTTACGTTCCATACAATTTTTTTTTAAATCTTCTGTAGAAAAGAAATTCGATCATAACCAAGTAAATTTCTTCTAAAAACGATTAATGCAGACACAAATCTTACATTTTTTTTTCATATTTGAGTACATTCACGAGCAATTGTGCCAAGTACATAATTTAATTTTGACAACATTTTTATTTATTTATTTTTTTTTGCTATGCAGCATTCATATAAAAATTAACATTTTAGGAAAATACATTTTAGCATTTTAATTTTTTTGTGTTTGTGACAACCCTGTCGCTAGTTCCCTTAAAAATATTTATAATTTTTCTCTCTAATTTGTTTTTTTTTGGAAAACATCGTTTATGTCATGGAAATTTTAGAATGAAAAATTTTTTTTTCTCTAATTTTTAAGACAAATTTAGATTTTTTTGAAAATTCAAAGAAAATTTTAAAAATATTTAAGAGCACCGAATTAAATTAAGGGGACGTTAAAAGAATGACCTTTTTATTATTTATGATTTCATTTTAAATTATGTATTCGTAAAAGTTTGCGTACTGAACGAGATAATTATTTAGGATTTAACAAGAATGACATGTCAAAAAAAATTATTTTTCACAAAATTTCCATTACAAATCCGATATTATCAGACACATTTGGGAAATTGAAATGACAAATATGTATAAGTAAAGTAATCCACTTAATTAAAATTGTTGTCGATTTTGTAGGAGAGAGATAAGACAATTTTTACTTGAAATTTCTATTTGAATTTTAATTTATTTTGAACTTAAATTTAGAAAAAATTAAATTCAAAATAAGGAAAATCTAACTTCCTCTTCATGTCTTTATTAAAAGTCTCTTCATTGATTTAACTTTAATCCACCACAAAATTTATCTCTAAATTTGCAGGCAATACAGTAAACCTCAACTACTAGACAAATCTAATTCAAGATATTCCTAGAAAATTGTTGTTCAGGCTTATCAATCAATTATATCAAATTTAATATTCAACGACTCCTGCATCACCTAGCAAAATATAATTTTTTTCTTCTTGGAACTTAAAATTCAATTAATTCTACATTAAAGCTTAATTTGTTATTATTTTCTTCTTTTATGAACTGGGCAGTGTCGATTATAATTGACATAGTAAAGGAGAGACAAGTGGAAAATTTTCAATTCAGACTTTTTTTGGGGATTATCATCCAAAAAAATTTCGTCTGTTTAAAAACATGGAAAAACTAAATTTGATGACCACCTCACTGCCAAAAAATTATTAAAACAGTTTCAAATAGCAGATCACTTTACTTTTACTAATTCATCAATCCCTGCTTACAACAATTTTTTTATATGTATTTTGAAATATATTTCTATTCATTTGTTTAAGACACCAATTTTTCATCATTTTTCAATTTATTTTTTCTTCTTTGTATTTTTTTTTTCATTTAATAATTTCTTATGAAAATAATTCAATTTTTTTTTGTTTTTATTTTGCTCCTTCAATATTCAACATTTAATTTTATTTTTTTATCTTTAAATTTGTCCAATAAGGTTTATGATTTGAAAAAATAAACACAAATTTCTTCTGGTTTTATTTTATTCGTTTCATTTGAGATCTTTCAACATTTAAAAATCTGTCAGAATCTTTTCATTATTTGTAGATTAGTAAATTTTCAAGGGGGTGTCTGAGTTATGAGTTTGAGAGGATTTTGGGGATGAGATCTTTGAAAGATTTTGAAAATTATAAAGAGATCCATAAATCCCTGAGCAATCAGGATATCAAAATAGATTTAATCATATTTTAATAAAATTAGCTGAAATAAAAACATTGGGGGCAAGTGGACCCTAGTTTAAGTGTCTAACAAGAGTTTTAATTTTTTTAGAAACAAAAATAAATTTGCTAAGTTTTTTTTTTCATTTATATTAAAATTGAAACTTAAAGTGGATGTATTTGCATTAACAATTACGATGACTTCAAACTTCAAGACCAAAATGTCTAAAACTAAGCTAGAAAACCGACAAATCCATCACCAAGACACCCACCCCAATGCACAAAAAATTTTCATTTAAAAATTCTTTTTACAAAGATTCATCATGACATATATTTAATATATAACGACTTTATTTTTTTCCATATTCCAATAATAAATTTTTCAAATTTAATTTTACGTACATTGGACGTTGACTTTAATTATTATTTTTTTATTTCATTTATCTAAAATGTCGTTAAGAAAGGAGGTAGCATTTAATTTATTATTTCACTTCAATAATTAATTATTAATTTTATATTTATTTCATCATACTATTTGTGGTGAAAATTTACTTTTCATCTTTGTGTATGGCTTTTCATTAATTAATTTACTAATTTTTTTTTCCTCATTTTTTTCAGATTCTACAAAAAGAGAAGAAATATAGTTAATTTTATTTTTGTACACATTTCCCAAATAAGAGCAAAAGTACACGTTTCATCTTTTTGACATTTAATTTTTGTTTACGAGTACTTGACATCCTTCATTTCATTTAAAATCCAATATTTTTCTCCGACTAATTACATTAATTACAAAAATTCTATGAAACTTTTTTCGTTTCATTTCCAATATTTCTTTTTTTTATTTTTGCATTTGATCATCACTTTTATGTATCAAAATAATTACTTTTACTGTCCATAACAAATATATTTATTATTATTATTATTTTTTTGTCTATAAAAATGCCCAATCACTTCTTTTTAATATTTCATTATAAGATATAGGACAAATGTTGTCCTGAGTGGGAATGTCAGATGAATCATTATAATGGCTCTTTGATTTCAAAAAGGTTCAAACTTGCTGCTTGCTTTAGAGCATGTCAATTAATTAGTACCATTGCAAAAATTCACCTGACACATACACTCAGACAATGGATGGTTTTAGGTTTGTAAGATACAAGAACATAATAAGAAAAGAAATTTCCACTTGGCGCGAGATCACTTTGTGTATATTATACATACAATATTTATATTTTTTTTTTGTTTATGCTGAGGTTACATTTTATGTACATATCTTCCTTCTGGTGCGTTAGTACGTTTTCATTATCATCATTTAATCTATTCATCAACATCGTTTCCAATTTTTCTTTTCATCTTAGAAATTCCAAAAACATAATAAAAATGAACTAAGTATTCAAAAAAATTTTATAAAGTATAAAAAAATTGTAATAAAAAAAAATTTAATTCGAAATTTTGCGCGGTGTTTGTTGTTCATCGGAATCAATATCTGGCGCAGACCAACGTCTTTTTCTCGATTGAAGATCTTCGTAGTCATCAGCAATAGATGCATTCTTTGACATGAGCATAGGCAGTTTGTCAGGTGAATTATTATTGTTCAATGAGGTATTTATATCATGCGATTGAAGATGTGCTGATACATCATCTTGATTTAAGAACGGTGCATATGAAGGTATTCGACCTTGACTTGCGGCAGCAAATAGTGACATTTGGAGATTATAAAGCGATGGTGAATATGGGCCAATTTGACTGCTTGTTATTGTTGATTCTGTTGCAGTTGTTGGAATCGTTGATGGACGTCGTGAAAGATTTTGAGGCATCATATCTTGTTGGTGTTGCTGATGTTGAGGCTCTTTTGTTGGTGGTTGGAAAATCTCTCGTGGTCGCTTTTGTGCCATTGGACTTAATGGCGGTGACTTTTGTTCTCTTGGTTTTAATGAAATGCAAACATCACCAACTTGTAAGCGTTGACATTTTAATCCAAAAGCTTGCATTGATCCATCTGGATCACATGAAGCCCATCCCTGTCCGTATACAAAAAATGGATGTTCCATTTTTGCTTCAATATCAATCTACAAATTTTTAATGAAAAAGAATTGAAATTAAAAAACTTAGTTCTTCCAACACAGAACATTCACTCAATTACTCACCTTTGATCGATTATTATCGTAACTGAATGTAATCATTACATAATTGCTGATTGCTGGTAAGATTTTAACAACCGTTGAATCAGCAAGTTGGAGATCTTGAGATTTTTCAGCTGACATAACAAAATCCTCTGTTCTTAAATCCTCGACGCGTCTCAATGAACCATTACTAAGTTCAATAAGTGACCCACGTGTAAAATTCAAGTACGAATTACTGCTTATCGGTGAACTGTGTTGTGGGAGAAGAAAATGAAAATATAAATTAATAAATTAATAAAAATTTAAGCAACAGATGTGCAAGTTTCTAAATTACTTACCGATTAGCTGGATGATTTATTGTACCATGTTTATTGTTATTGTTTTCATGTGGACGTGTTGTTGTCAAAATACGATGCTTAAGAGAACCTTCTTTGCCGGAAGGCACTTTAAAGTTATTATTGTTACTGCTGCCATTATTGTTACTACTAACATTTCTAGTATCTTCATTTCCAATTAAACGTGGACCTGCTGATTTTGGCTCCTTCTCTTTCATTGGATATGGATGATGTTGATGATGTCCATTTGACAATGATGACATTGAGTGAGATCTTTCATTTGATGATTTGTGTGGGTTATTTTGTGATAATGTGTCTACAGCACTGGATTGTGTTAGAGATGATGAAGAATAAGAACTTGAACCATAAGAGGCTGCCGCTGCTGCTGCTGCTGCAGACAAATACGATGGATATGCTTCCAACTGTGATGGTAAATATGTTGGACGATTTGGATGATGTTGATGTTGATGTTGTTGGTAGGGAGAACGATGTTGAAAAATTGGAGCACTTGAAAATGAAAAAGAAATTTTTTTTTGTTACATTAAGTTTCATTTTGTTTTATGGACATGAACAATTTAATTTCTTACCTGTAGCGAGATCCATAGAAACTGTAATTGAGTGCCTGATAAGCGTTACTACCAAGACCAGTTGGATATGCTGATGTTGATATTCTAGGGGTACTTGTTGTGGCAAATGATGAACTCGTGTTGCCTAATCCAACAACATCAATTTCTTTATCTGAAGACTCCTTCTCTGGCGTCATACTTTGACGTGACGTTTGATGATTAACAGCCAAATTGACAGGTCCATTTTGTTCATGATGATGTGAGTATTTATGTGGTGGTGACGTCGCTGATGGTGAAAGACCATTCATTATTTTAGGCTTAGGTCTTGCAAATTCTGTGGATCCCGACATCGGTGGTACAAATTGAACGTCACTTGACACTGGTGGACGACTAAATGATGGATAAAAACCGGATCCTCCACCGGAATGAAGTTCAACTGCTGAAAGCATTTAAAGTCAGTGCACAAATGCACTAACAAGTTGTTGGGTGCGGAACTACTTAATTTTCACGACAATTTTGTATACTGTAAATAAAGAAGCAATAAAAGATACGAATTAGAATTTTCATCGTCATCTGTGCATGCAGTCGGTCTTGTAAAATTAAATTCTAGTGCTGTAAGCACGAATGTGTATTCGTGATTCTCGGTAGCTACCAAAAAAAGTTTTTTTTACTCAATAAATTTAAATTTAGAATGGAAAAACATGGCACCGCATTGATTCTTTTAAGTGCTTACAAAATAGTTTATTTTCTGTGTAAATCCACACCAATGTCATTGCCAAGGTCGATGTTGGCCTAGATAGAACTTTTTTGTTTCTATTTTTTTTTTTTCGAAAAATAGAAGAGTATTGTGCCTTTTTTACGTTACCACGTTAAATGGAAATGAGAGAAAAATGTTGTTAAAGTTTTTTCCCCATCGACATTTCTCTCAGTTTTTGTTTCTAACGAAACATGTGTCTAATTTGCTTCTGGCACACAACGTATAAAATTGTGTAACAGACTAATGTCATCAACTTAAATTTCGCTTTAATCTCTTTTGTTTTTTTCCCCCGAAATGTTTTGAAAAGCTTTATGAAGTCAATTCGGATTAAAGAGAAGCGACAATTTAAGGATGGAAAATTGTGTTTTTCTTGATATGATGGTCGATGGATGCTTTGTATGCTTGAGTTGAGGTTGATTCTTGGTATTTTATTCGAGATGAATTTAGAACAATTCAGATGAATTTTGTAGCATCCATCAGAATTTATCATTGTTTGTGCTCATTTATTTTTATTTTGTATAATTTAGCGGAAAATTGGATAAATTTGGACTTAATCAAAAAGTATCTTTATATATATTGAGAATTCATGAATAATTTAGATCCATTTTGGGTGGTTTAATAGCAATTCTGAAGAAATTAATTTTTCATTCATCAATATTCAACAGTTTATTTGGAAGTCTCATTATTAAATGGAATTGAGTATTGTCAAGTGCTTCAGGGGCCGTTCACTTATTACGTAACGCTTAAACTAGGGCTTTTTACCCCCTCCCCGTAAAGAATCACATGTGAGAACAAAAGACCGTAACAAACCCTCGGACCTTCCCTCCCCCCTCAGAGGTCACTTAATAAGTGAAGGGCCCCTCATGAAAATTCTGGAATAGTTCAGAGTTAGAATCTTCAAGAAAAGCCTCTCATCCTCAAATTTAATAATCTAAAATATCTATAAATATTGTATATTTCTCCCAATTGCAATCTACTGCAGTAAATAATTAAAAATCTGTAAACATCGTGTATGTTTACAAACTGCAAGCAATTAATTATCAAAGCTTATTCTGCCAAACGATGAGGTTCATTATAATATCTTTGAGAAGTGAGGAAAGGCAAATAGATTTGAAAAACGTGGATGCATTTAAAAAACACACAAACGCCACTAAAGGATGCATCCGTTCGAATATTTCTCTGCCAGCATCGACGAATAAAAAAATTTTAAATTTCAAATTTTCTGTGACACAATTTACTTCAATTTCCGTTCTATTTTAAAAAATTTAATGTGAATAAAATTTCAATATTGACCAAACATGAACATTTTCAACTTTTGTACTTAAAATACATCCACAAACATAGAAAGTTCTTATTGAAAATTGAAATCAATTCAATTTCTTTTCTGACTTGTAAATCTGTGTGATGAATGCAAATATATTTACTGTACAAAACACTAAAGCTTGCCTGCCTATGTATATCATTTACAATTACTTTAATCGTAAGCAGAAAAAGCGACAATAGAATTTTATTTACATTTCTCCTACTTCTTCTACTCCCATGTTTGGTAAGCATTTATTTGCATTTATCGCTTTTGTTCATGAATATAGACGACAAAAGGTTTTTTTTCTGTCATTTTCATTTCAGTAGGAGAGTATGAGACATAGACGTATTATGAAACTCATTCTAGTTTTTTTTTTCATTCATTAATTTACGGGGCTATCAACAATGGCTGTATTTGTGTCTCTTTATCAGCAAAATTCATTAAATATCGTTCCGTTTTTTATCTGTTTCATTATTCCAACTTGATTAGTAAAGTTTTTTGTATATTTTTATGGATGAGTTTAGTCACACTGGGTGGTCGTTTGAAGGGCAGGGAAAGCTACAAATTTTCCTATTTTCTAGAATTACATGAGCTAATTCTCGGATTCTGGTAATCAAGATGCTCAATATTGAAGATCATAGATTGTCACTGATGAACCAGGCCAAGGAATTTAGTTGATTAAAACTGAACGACCAAGCAAAAAAACAATATTGACATTACGTCATATTTGAACAAGTCCTATGAATGATTGTTGTTGCCTTATCTTATCTTCATTATCAGTGACAGAAGGAACAGACTTTCTAGACTTGCTAGAGAGACGAATATTCATTATCAATGAATTTTCATTGACTTTAGTAAATATCACTTTTTTTCAATTCTACACATTTATAATATTATTATTTATTTATTTCTTTATCGCCCCCTAAAAATTCATTCTGTCTTTGTCACTCGTTAAATTTTCTGTTTCACGTCGCCCTTGCTGTTTCCAACTTAAAATTTATCGCTGACCAAATATGAATGGAGTTTCCGTTTAACGGCGGCATGTTGTGACTTGTCACATGCATGAATCATTCACGAATTGTTATGGAGAAAGAAGAAATAAATAAATAAAAAAATACTCTATATAAATATATACATGCATGCCATATACATTAGTTCATTCTCGTACACACTAATGATATCTCCTACTCATTCTATTCAATCATTAAAAAAAAGAATGAATTTCTTTTCATTGAATTTGTTCATTTTCACTTATTGCTGATCAAAAATATTTTTTTATGAATGATTAGAAGGAAAATGAAGAAGAATACGAGAGGAATTAAATTCTCACGAAAAAAAATGAACTTTTGGAACTGGGGAACAAAACAGAATACGAGTAGATTGATTATCTCGCGTGAAAATAAATATATTGTAAATAGTCTAGAAATATTTTTTTTTTCATGATTCAATGAAATTTTTTCTGGTTGTCAAGTTGTGGAATTTTTTTATTCCGGAAATTTAGATGAGAATTGTCAGCAGTTTTGCAAATGAGTAGCAATTTATGAGCAATCGATTTGTGTCTGGTAAAAATTATGAATTTCATAAACTTTGTGGTTTTTTGTCTCATCACTTGATCATCAAGTGATTAAGTTAGAAATTTTGAAATTCAAAAATATTGGATCATAGTAATCACAATCCCCAAACCAATACAAGACGTAATTTATAAACGATCCTACAATCCTGTCATTGCTTCTTAATCCACTTAAATTATTCACTAATAAACGAGCAAAATTAAGAAAGCCATAAATTCTTTCAAACGTCAAAATATTGTCACAAATCTTTCACAAAAAGCTTAGTTTTAAAACTTAAATTTTATTACGTACAAATATGTAAATTCCACTTTAAAATCTCGATTTGCCGAATATTATTTTTATTATTATGGTATTTTATCTTCATGGCGCCAAGTATATATCAAATAACTCAGGTATCACTAGACAAAATTAAAGTATTAATTTCTATTTACCTCAAATTGAGTTTTATTTTATTTTCCAATAATAATAAAAACGTTAATCATCTCCTGTCGACTCGCAGACTACTAACTAATTGTGAAGAAAAATTTATACACGTTTTATTTTTCAGGTTCGAATCTCAAATAAAGTTTTTTTAAAAATCTCATTTTCTTATCAATAATTTTTGAAAACATTCCTCAAAAACATGCTTAATTCTCTCACAAGTCACCCCACAATTAAATGTCTAGAATCAAAGTCTGTTCACGACTTGCTCATAATCAACAAAAAATACCAGAAATTGCATAGATTTTTTTCCACTCTACCGTACGTTCATAAAAATAAAAATAATAATAAAAAAAAAATGCTGAAAAGGTTTTGACCCCATAAATATATTTAAACTGATAGCGGATGAGATGAAAAAATGGAAAGTAATGAGATATTTCAAGGACTGACCTCTATTCGTGTCATATGTTGTGTATGTCGCTACTGTGTCTCTCACAATTCATTTGTAAATAAAAATTATCTTCATTTTTTCCTCATGTTTGGCTTCTTGTCTTAATTCTATACTTAACTTATTTTTATTTTATTTTTTATTTTTCCCAATGGCTATAAATAGACTCGCCACTCAATTTACTTATGGAACATTCATTAATGACATGAGTGAGTGAGTACGAGAATGTAGAGAGGAGAAAAAAACCTTTTTGCTTTTATTTCGTGTCGTTATTTTACGTATATACCCATAGAGACATACGATAGATATTTTTAAGCTTCACAAAAGAATGTTGTTTAGCTTCCCGCAAAATATTTTTTTTTTTATTTATTTTTTTTTTTATACTCGACGACTGAATGTTATGTACACATAAATATATTGTAGGATGAATGGTTATACGTCATGGCTTCGACAGAATTTCTGCAGAAATTCTGCAGAATTTTTTCAGAATTTCTGCAGAAATTCTGCAGAACTTTTTCAGAATTTCTGCAGAAATTCTGCAGAACTTTTTCAGAATTTCTGCAGAACTTTTTCCTTGCAGAATTTCTGCAGAACTTTTTTCTTGCAGAGCTTCTGCAGAACTTTTTTAGAACGATTGTGGTGCATAGGACCGACAGAATTTTCTGCAGAATTCTGCAGAAAATTCCGCCCATTTCTGGAGAATTTAGTAGAATTTTCTCTCAATTTTCTGCCAAAATTTCTGTTAAATTTTTTCTAACCTTTCGTTAGGTAATATTTTTTAAGGAAAAATATCTGTAAAATATTTAAAAAACATTTCAATATCAGAAAATTTTTCAATTTGAAATTTCTTCGACTTAAAAATAGTTTTACCACACTTTTTGTAAAAGGAAAATATTAGTAAACATGTGAAAATTTTTTTAAACTGATATTGCTTTTCCAATCTCTTTGTAAAAGGAAAAATATCAGTAAATATATTAAATATTTAAAATCTGCAAAAGTATTTTTCAATTTTTTGTAAAAGGAAAAATATCTAGAATTCTTAGAAAAAATATTCGAATAAAGGAAGAATTAAGAAAATTCTGCAGAATTCTGCGAAATTCTGGAGATTTTTCTGCAGAAAATTCTCTCGGTCCTATGCACCACAATCGTTCTGAAAAGTTCTGCAGAAATTCTGCAAGAAAAAAGTTCTGCAGAAATTCTGAAAAAGTTCTGCAGAATTTCTGCAGAAGTTCTGAAAATTCTGCAGAATTTCTGCTAGAAAAGTTCTGCAGAATTTCTGCAGAAATTTGAAAAGTTCTGCAGAATTTCTGCAGAAATTCTGAAAAAATTCTGCAGAATTTCTGCTAGAAAAAAGTTCTGCAGAATTTCTGCAGAAATTCTGAAAAAGTTCTGCAGAATTTCTGCAGAAATTCTGTCGAAGCCATGACCTAACACCAGGATGAATATATGATGGAATGCGTGCGATGGCCCATTGATAATTTTGTTCTTCACATATGATGGACATTTTCACAATTTTTTTTCTCTTGCCTTTTGCCTTGTAATCTCCAACGTATTTCATATTATTTCTTCTTGGGCTTTATCACTCATACATATGGATGGATTTATATCTTATTTATTTACGATATACAACATCATACATCATAACTTACCCTCAAAAAGTTTATCTTTACTGATTATAAAAAAGAAGGCGAATGAATGTTCTTATGTTTTGTAGATATAAGGAGTGCATGTAGATATAATCAATGTCAGTGTCTCTGGATTGGAATTTTCTTTTGACTGGCTTTTTATAAATGAGTTTTTCAGGTTTACAATTGAGTTATTGAAGTAATTGTTGCTTCATTCTAGAATTTAAAGGTCTTTTTAAGATTTTAATTCGGATTTGAACCCAAACCTCTTTCTAATAATAAGCTTCTTATCAAATCGATAACACCTTAATAACATTATTGTATGCATCATGCAATAAAATATAACATTTCTAATTTCACAATCTTCCAGTCAAGTGAATCATAGCATATAAAAAGAAGAAGAAATTTCATTCTACTCATGTTTAAAAATCCGAAACCCCATAACCTCTGACTCATAAGCCCATCAAATTCAAAATTGAATAATCTTTAATACTTAATAATCAAGTTAATCCAAAATGAAATTGGATTAGTAATAAAAATGAAAATCAAAATCATAATGAATAAACTACATTATAGTACACATGGCAACAACAAAATAATAAAAAATAATATTATTAAGAGCAACAACAAGAAATTCTGTGTATAAATGAATTGTTGTTGCTGTATTTTCGTTTTTTGTGTGAAAAGACGGACAGAGAACAGCAGAGCAGAGGAGGAGAAAAAGAACAAGCACACGCGGTAACCGAGAGTAAAGCGAATATATGTATGAATAAAAAATGATAAACGATTCGAAATGGACAGGTATTTGTAAGTATGAGTATGATACATACAAAATAATTCTATTTTTATACATAATTCGTTCTCTCATTTAATATACGTATGTATATATAAATCCAGTGTCTAAAGAGGCAACAACAACAAAACAACATTGGCAATACAAATTGGAATATGATGAATATATTTATATTTATTGTGACTTCTTATTCTTGTTCCGTGGTTAGCAACTATATGTGTATAGTAAAGTCTACTGAGAATAGACAATCTACACAATCTCTGTTGTATTTTATTTTAGAATATATTGTATAAAAAAAGAATCAGCGTCAGTGTTAACTAACCATAATCTATCTATGTCTATCTCGCATACGGCAGCAAAAAAATGTACCCCCAAAAACTCATTTACATATAATATAGACTCTTTTTTGTTTTATTTTGCTATTATAATGTACACAATATCTTTTCTCACTCTCTCACTCTCTTCTTCTATATTTCTCTATTTATAGACCGCAAATATACATGAAAGAAAAAAAAGTATCGGTTTTCACTGACCTTGAACTTCATTTTCATTTCTATTCACTTTTTTTAGCGCATTTTCCCCTTGGGAAAAGGACGCTATTATCCGCACTTTGTCCGTCTGTCTGTCTGTCCGTCTGTCTGTCCGTCTGTCTGTCATCGCATCTCCTCCTCAGGGTTAAGCTTTTTTGATGCGGTTTTTGGCTTAAAATGTTTGTAGTATGTCTGGCTAGAGCTGGCGAAAAAATCAGCACGAATGGTCACTTCCTCTGCTGGAACCAGCGTAAAAAGTGCCAAAATTGCATTTCTTTGTATGTGTTAGTGTGGTAAAATACACTAAAATGTTGACTTTTTCAAAATTCATCCTTCCTCGGTTCAAATCCCATCGGAAGCGGAATTATTTTTTCGATATTTTTTGATTCCTTATGACTGGAACTGACTTTATGCATGAATGCTTACTGGATCTTCTTTATGGCTATGAATGTTACTGGATCTCACTTTATAGCCATGAATGCTTACTGGATCTTACTATATGGCCAGGAATCCTTACTGGATCTTTACTATATGGTCAGAATCCTTACTGATCTCATTTTATGGCCATGAATGCTTACTGGATCTTATTTTATGGCCTTAAATCCTTACTGGATCTTATTTTTATGGTCATGAATGCTTACCGGATCTTTACTATATGGCCATGAATCCTTACTGGATCTTACTATATGGCCATGAATCCTACTGATCTTATTTTATGGCCTTAAATCCTTACTGATCTCATTTTATGGCCATAAATGCTTACTTGGATCTCATTTTATGGCCATAAATGTTACTGGATCTCATTTTATGGCCATAAATGCTTACTGATCTCATTTTATGGCCATAAATGCTTACTGATCTCATTTTATGGCTATAAATGCTTACTGGATCTCATTTTATGGCCATGAATCCTTACTGGATCTTTACTATATGGCCATGAATCCTTACTGATCTTATTTTATGGCCTTTAAATCCTTACTGGATCTTATTTTATGGTCATGAATGCTTACTGATCTCATTTTATGGCCATACAATGCTTACTGATCTCATTTTATGGCCATGAATCCTTACTGGATCTTTACTATATGGCCATGAATCCTTTACTGGATCTTATTTTATGGCCTTAAATCCTTTACTGGATCTTATTTTATGGCCATGAAATGCTTACTGATCTCATTTTATGGCGCTACAATGCTTACTGGATCTCATTTTATGGCCATGAATCCTTACTGGATCTTACTATATGGCCATGAATCCTTTACTGGATCTTTATTTTATGGCCTTAAATCCTTACTGGATCTTATTTTATGGCCATGAATGCTTACTGGATTCATTTTATGGCCATAAAATGCTTACTGGATCTCATTTTATGGCCATGAATCCTTACTGATCTTTACTATATGGCCATGAATGCTTACTGGATCTCATTTTATGGCCTTAAATCCTTACTGGATCTCACTTTATGGCCATGAATCCTTACTGGATCTCATTTTATGGTCATGAATGCTTACTGGATCTCATTTTATGGCCATGAATGCTTACTGGATCTCATTTTTAGCGCATTTTCCTAGATTTTCATAATTTTTCCGAAAAGTTTTGTACATATTGTATATATTATAAAAACTTACATTTATAAAAAAAAATCTCATCAATATAAATAATTAAAATGTCACATTAACGTTTTAATAAAAAGAGCATCTGTGGCGGAAGTGTTAGAGTGCGCGGCTCCTACCATGAGAGTCATGGGTTCAAACCTAGCCCGTGACCAAATACTTTTTTGCTTTTTTTTAATTTAATTCTATGTTGCATAATGTTTTTCATCCATTTTTTTCTGTCAATTTTAAATTTTTGGGTAAATAAAGAATGGTTATAGCTAAATATTTGGCTTTGTACTTTTGGGGTTTTAATTCTTTGTGTATTTACTGATCGCGGAAAATGCGCTTTCGTCGGTCACGAGTGACCACCGTTATACTTGTTTTTCTTTCTTTTATTTTATTTCATTTTTCTTTTCTTTTTTCTTTTGAATGAAATGAATGAGGAAAAATAAATTTATATTCATAACTTACTGAGTAACAATGTGAACCTTCACATTTCTTGTTTCAACTGTGCCTTCTTTTTTTTTGTATTTACGTTTTTCTTTCCTTTTCACTTTTTTTTTTTGCTTACGTTCTGTGTTAATAATAATAATTAAAATTTGAGCATCCACAAAATATACACAAAGATTAGCGTTGTTATGCAAAAAAAAGTGGGATTTAATGTTCACTTTGCACTGCTTTATGGAGTGCTTTTGGTATGGATTGAAAGGTTTATGGAACTTTGAGTTTATTTGTAAGGCTTCTTATATATTTTTATGGATTTGCCGATGGTAAATATTTTTGCAACCATCACTGGATTGATGTGGATTTATTAAAAAAAATTTACTTTTTTATTTGTTACTTTAACTTTTTTAACTTCCACGCAAAGCGTGCAAGTTATTGTATTCACTTAAGTTTCAAAATTTCACTTTTTTTGATTTTGTGAGCAAACGGAAGCACCAATCATGATGTTTTTGGTCTCGTTTGATTGGTAATTTAAATATCTATCACCTAAAGCATGTTTAGTTCCGGTCACCTGTTGTGTTGGAACTAGACGCAAAAAACTGTTAAAATCCATACTTTTTGTATGGAAAATTTTTCAGGGAAGCATTTTTTAAGAATTTCTTCTATTTGATTCGATAGATCGTACCTAAAAACAAAATTGTGCTGAATAAAATCTGGACTTTATGTCCATTAAGTGACCTAAAATTGCCAAAAACTGCAAATTTTGCAACAGTTGCGCCATTTTTGATACAGGCTTGGATTTTAATTGTTAGTAATGATAAGTGGTATAAAATGAAAGTTTAACATAAGAGCTACAAAATAATCTCGGCTATGTTTGTACTCTATGATGCTTCTGTAAGAAGTTACAGCATTAAAAAGATTGACAAAAAATTTTAAAAAATTTGTTTACGTTTTCATACGTTACGTAAACTTTACGTTACGTAAAATTACGTACGTAAAATTTGTATGAAAATAATCATTTGTAGCAATTTAAAGACAGTGTTAGACTTAAGTGTAATTGGATCATGCTTAATGTAATCAAAAATGAGAAAATGATTAATGGATCTCTACCATTTGACATAATTGGTTGCTGGATCTCATTTATGATCATGAATGCTCACTGGATCTCATTTTATGATCAAGAATGCTCACTGGATCTCACTTTATGATCATTAATGCTTATAAAATCTCACTTTATGACCATAAATGCTCACTGGATCTCATTTCAAGAACATTAATGCTCACTGGATCTCAATTTATCATCATGAATGCTCACTGGATCTCAATTTATCATCATGAATGCTCACTGGATCTCCTTTCATGATCATCAATGCTAACTGATCTCATTTAAAGACAATTAATGCTCACTGATCTCATTTCAAGACCATTAATGCTCACTGATCTCATTTTATGATCATGAATGCTCACTGGATCTCATTTTATGATCATTAATGCTTATAAAATCTCACTTTATGATCATGAATGCTCACTGGATCTCTTTTTATGATCATTAATGCTTATAAAATCTCACTTTATGATCATTAATGCTCACTGGATCTCATTTCAAGACCATTAATGCTCACTGGATCTCATTTTATGATCATTAATGCTTATAAAATCTCACTTTATGACCATAAATGCTCACTGGATCTCAATTTATCATCATGAATGTTCACTGGATCTCAATTTATCATCATGAATGCCCACTGGATCTCAATTTATCATCATGAATGCTCACTGGATCTCCTTTCATGATCATCAATGCTAACTGGATCTCATTTAAAGACAATTAATGCTCACTGGATCTCATTTCAAGACCATTAATGCTCACTGGATCTCATTTTATGATCATTAATGCTTTACAAAATTCACTTTATGACCATAAAATGCTCACTGGATCTCAATTTATGATCATGAATGTTCGCTGGATCTCAATTTATCATCATGAATGCACACTGGATCTCCTTTCATGATCATCAATGCTAACTGGATCTCATTTAAAGACAATTAATGCTCACTGGATCTCATTTCAAGACATTCATTAATGCTCACTGATCTCATTTTATGATCATGAATGCTCACTGGATCTCCTTTATGATCATTAATGCTTATAAAATCTCACTTATGACCATGAATGCTCACTGGATCTCCTTTATGATCATTAATGCTTATAAAATCTCACTTTATGACCATAAATGCTCACTGATCTCATTTCAAGACCATTAATGCTCACTGGATCTCATTTTATGATCATAAATGCTTACAAAATCTCACTTATGACCATAAATGCTCACTGGATCTCAATTTATCATCATGAATGTTCACTGGATCTCAATTTATCATCATGAATGCTCACTGATCTCCTTTCATGATCATCAATGCCCACTAGATCTCATTTAAAGACAATTAATGCTCACTGGATCTCATTTTATGATAATGAATTCTCACTTGATCTCATTATATGATCAAGAATGCTCATTGAATCTCATTTTATATATTGTTAGATTTTACTTAATATTGAAAGGTTTGAACGGAGGAACCAAAGCGAAGTAAAGTTTGACTTCCTGAAATCCATAGCAGTCGAATGGAACGAAGCGAAGTGGAGTGGAGTTCGACATTCCTGCAATCTATAACAGTCGAACGGAACGAAGCGAAGCGAAGTGGAGTTCGACATTCCTGTAATCTATAATAGTCGAACGGAACGAAGCGAAGCGAAGTGGAGTTCGACACTCCTGTAATCTATGACAGTCGAACGGAACGAAGCGAAGTGGAGTTCGACATTCCTGTAATCTATAAAAGTCGAACGGAACGAAGCGAAGCGAAGTGGAGTTCGACATACCTGCAATCTATGACAGTCGAACGGAACGAAGCGAAGCGAAGTGGAGTTCGACATTCCTGTAATCTATAATAGTCGAACTGAACGAAGCGAAGCGAAGTGGAGTTCGACACTCCTGTAATCTATGACAGTCGAACGGAACGAAGCGAAGCGAAGTGGAGTTCGACACTCCTGTAATCTATAACAGTTGAACGGAACGAAGCGAAGGGAAGTGGAGTTCGACACTCCTGTAATCTATGACAGTCGAACGGACCGAAGCGAAGAGGAGTGAGTTCGACATTCCTTTAATCTATTAAATTCGAACGTAACGAAGCTAAGCGAAGTGGATTTCGACATTCCTGTAATCTATGACAGTCGAACGGAACGAAGCGAAGCGAAGTGGAGTTCGACATTCCTGCAATCTATAACAGTCGAACGGAACGAAGCGAAGCGAAGTGGGGTTCGACATTCCTGTAATCTATGACAGTCGAACGAAGCGAAGCGAAGTGGAGTTCGACACTCCTGTAATCTATGACAGTCGAACGGAACGAAGCGAAGTGGAGTTCGACATTCCTGTAATCTATAAAAGTCGAACGGAACGAAGCGAAGAAGTGGAGTTCGACATTCCTGTAATCTATGACAGTCGAACGGAACGAAGCGAAGCGAAGTGGAGTTCGACATTCCTGCAATCTATGACAGTCGAACGGAACGAAGCGAAGCGAAGTGGAGTTCGACATTCCTGTAATCTATAACAGTCGAACTGAACGAAGCGAAGCGAAGTGGAGTTCGACACTCCTGTAATCTATAACAGTCGAACGGAACGAAGCGAAGCGAAGTGGAGTTCGACATTCCTGTAATCTATAATAGTCGAACGGAACGAAGCGAAGCGAAGTGGAGTTCGACATTCCTGTAATCTATAATAGTCGAACGGAACGAAGCGAAGCGGAGTTCGACATTCCCGTAATCTATAATAGGCGAACGGAACGAAGCGGAAGCGAAGTGGAGTTCAACACTCCTGTAATCTATGATAGTCGAACGGAACGAAGGCGAAGGAAGTGGAGTTCGACACTCCTGTAATCTATAAACGTCGAACGGAACGAAGCGAAGCGAAGTGGAGTTCGACATTCCTGTAATCTATAAAAGTCGAACGGAACGAAGCGAAGTGAAGTGGAGTTCCCGACATTCCTATAATAGTCGAACGGAACGGAACGAAGGTGAGTTCGACATTCCTGCACCCATGACAGTCGAACGGAACGAAGCGAAGCGAAGTGGAGTTCGACATTCCTGTAATCTATAATAGTCGAACGGAACGAAGCGAAGCGAAGTGAGTTCGACATTCCTGTAATCTATAACAGTCGAACGGAACGAAGCGAAGCGAAGTGAGTTCGACATTCCTGTAATCTAAAAAAAGTCTAACTGAACGAAGTAGCGAAGTGGAGTTCGACATTCCTGTAATCTATAACAGTCGAACGGAACGAAGCGAAGTGAAGTGGAGTATCTAAACTATAATAGTCAAACGGAACGAAGCGAAGAGTAGGGTTGAGCGTAGCTCACAAATTTTGTATCCTGGAACAAGGGAAAATTTTCCTAATCGTTACTAAATTTAGTTTTATGAGATAATGATGTAAAGTAGCAAATTTTCCCTAATCGTTATTTGATTTAACATTATGATGTAATAATGGGTCGAACAAAAATAATAACTTGAGCAGGACTTTAAAAGAGCAATGAAATAGGATGTTAGCAGGATTAAAATTTCAATTTATATTATATTATATATATATATATATATATATATATATATATATATATATATATATATATATATATATATATATATATATATATATATATATATATATATATATATATATATATTGTAATCTGTCAGTTAAAATGTCTATCAATAAGTGGCGTGGAAGTTCGTGGCTTTCTTTGTAAGTCGTGTTTTTTATTTTTCAAAAACTTTTTTCCTTCAATTTTTGACGTTTTATTTTTTTGAACAATCTGCAAACTTTTCTTAATTTCAAATTTTATAAATCTGTTAAATTCGTTAAATTTCAAAATTCACAAATTAAATTCAAATTTCAAACGATCGCTAAAAATATCAAATTCATATCACAAAATTTCCTTCACACCTCTAATGCGCTTTGATCATTCAACGATCACCTAATTAATTTTATTTCCACTAAAATACACAAAAACTAAGAATCTTTCCGACTCCTCCGTTCGTGTTTGGTCTTTTCGTGCGAAATTATCGATGAATCAATTAATTTTCACTTAAATAAACACATCGTGTTGATATTTTCATTAAAAATTCAAGCTCAATTCTCTTTGAATGTGTCTTTTCTAAAAAAAAAGAAAATTCCTTTAGCCGTTTTATAAATTTTCAAACATTTTCATTCACAATAAGTTATTGAAAAATTGACTACGTTTTTTATTTTGTTATTTTTCAATTCTCTGTAATTAAATTCAAATTTATACTTCTCGTGTTGATTTGAGAATGAAAATTTACTCCCGGCTCAAGTGACCTGAGCTTTGCGAATGAACGATAGAACGAAAAAAAAGGAAGGAAAATGTGTGTAGAAAGAAAATTTTTCTCCAAAAAAAAAAACAACATGGAAAAAAAATCTGTTTTCGTGTTTTATGAGCGAGTAAACACATACTATATACAACGGAAAGGAAAGACTTTTACTCTCAAAATTATATGTACGTTCGGCATTATACATTCGACATTGACTTCCATAGCAGCTCTCCCATTTCTATTTTCTATCTATATACAGAAAGCGCGTTATATCGCTTTTTTAAAGCTTCATGGAACAACGTATGCTACGTGTTATGTCATAGCGAGAACAATTCATGTACACAAATTTCATTCACTGCATTGACATACAAAAAAAAAAACAACATAACATTCCATATCAATTGACGTGAAATGGATGGAAGAGAGAAAGAAAGAGGACGAGAAGGAAAAATATTTAAATATGAAAAAATGTCAGTTCTATGTCACGAGCAGCATACAGAATAATTTTTCTTATTTTTCTGCACGCATACACACATGTATTGGATATTAATTTATTTTCCCATTTAAAATGCCGGCTTTTAACAAAATTATGCAAAATGACTCAATTGAAGCAGTAAGACGTAGAGTAAAGAGAGAGGAAGAAAAATATTCTACGATAAATTGTTTAAGTTAGCGTGTGTGTTGGTGATATGGCGCATTTTGATCAGATTTACAATTAACAATTTATTAATTTAACAGAGGAACAAAATTTAGAAAAAAAATATTAGGATCCCTCTTTTTTCATGGTCATTTACAAAAATTGTCGACGTGACGATCGTCCCTTCATAAATTTTTACTTAATTTTCGGAATTTCTTAAAGAATTTTTTTTAAAAAAAATTCAAATTTCTTCGACTTAAAACAAAAACTCCAGCTCATCGTTCTAAAAAGCATATTCCTTAAAAAAATCTCGATTTTAATCAACCATGAAACAACAACTTTTTCATACTTTGTTTGCATAAAAGCGATTTTTTCGTGGAATTTATATTTGCTTACAAAATCATTTTGATATACGATATTGATTTCTCGAAAAGTACGCAGTAAAAATAAATATTGTAATAATATTAAAGTACCTAATGAATACATAGAATTGAATTTCATGAGAAATCAACTTTGATGCTGATAAAGAATAATTTTTGCTTTACTTTATATCGTGTTGAAATATCGGAGAGAAAAAAAAGAACTAGCATAATGCAATTATTATATTAATGGTTGCTGATAAAACATCTATTGGCATTTTAGGGGGTTAGTTATTGGGTGACGTGTAGATTTAAAAAAGTAACCTCATCACATTTTATCGTCCTATTTCTGGAACATCTGCTTTTTAAAAAAATTTGAAATATTTGGAATCTTTTAAATATTGCCACAATCTCTAAAATTTGATCTCAACATCATTACCAAACATCCCCCAAAAATCAACCAGAAAAGATTATTTTTGTTTGAATATTCGAGTGAGTGAGAGAAAGAAGAGGAAAAAAGGCGATAATGAAATGGAAATGTTTCGGTTTTCAAAGTTTTTTTAGTATTTTATTTCCAATTATCGCCTTTACTGAATTCCAAATGAGAGTTGCGATAACATCAGTATTCAACAAAGGCACTACTGTATGTGTCCTCTGAGACCTTCATAATTTATCTGTAGAATTTTTATCTGTTATTTTTAAAGAATATTCCAATGACATTTTTTTTTGTGTAACATTTCTACTTATTTTTTTTTAAACAGCTAGATTGGCTTGTGTTGAGTCGAGAGTGCAAAAAAGGGACATGACATTTCTTGTTTTGTTGTCTATTTTATAGGAATTCTTAATAAAGATTTTGGGTTGAAATATTTGTAAGAAAGATATTCACTTTTGGAATTTTGAGTTTATTTTGCAAACGATTTTGTCATAAGCTTTATGGTACTTTTGTAAATCGTTCATACTTTGTCATTTTATTATGTTTGCAAAATACACAAATCTCATCTATGCATTCGGTTTGATATTGAATTTCTATCTCAATTACTTAGAAATGATAATATTTTCTACGTTAGTAGTAAGCTTTTATTATGAAACTATGTTGTGTATACCTAAAGGACTTTATTGGGAAAATTTACTTTATATTAAGTCAAAAATAGGGAATATTGTTTTAACATGACCTAGTCAAAGCTATAAGCTTTTCTCAGAAGCTTGGCAGATTCATGACCTGAAGCTTTTTATATGATTTTATGAACATCATCAAATGCTTGGAATTATGCTTAATTGGTTCTTTGATCTTGTCATACTTCATTCAGTGTGCATAAAATTCTATAAAATATGACTTTTTACTGTTTCAATTGAGACTGCATAACCTATTTATTTTCTAAATTAATAGTTGCAAAGATGTTTGTTTACTACTTTAATAATTCTTGGGGATCTCAAAAGCTTCTGATTTTAAAATTGTTCCTTTAATTTTGAATTTTTTTAGTAAAAGTCGCAATACATTAATAACGTTGTGATTTAAATTTCACTGAAAATTCTGAACAGTTTTATCAGATTTTATTACGGCTTTGATACATACATATTTCTGAAAATTTTAAAAATATCTTTTTCGACCTGAATTTTCATAAAGCTTTCAGTGCAGTAAAATACTATTGAGCTTTTACGTAAAATATTTTATTACACAGGATTATGACAATTTCATGTGAAATAAAATACATTTTTACTATCAAAGGATTATATCCACAAAATATATTTAATATTAAAGAAAAATCTTGCAATATACATTTTCATAAAGCTTTTGGACCTGCCAATTACAAATATGATTTCAACTCGAAAATATCAAACAGATAACAAATTCTTGTTTGTCAAATATTGCAAGTCTTCCTTTATGTTTGTTATTTTACAGTAATTTCTGAGAATACCTATCAGGAATATGAAATTACTATCAGTTTGACTTTTGAAAGCTTTCTTCTATTTCTGATAATAATTTTGTACACAATAATCTTTTGAATATCAAAGGTCAGTTTTTTTTTTCATTTGATTATATCACTTTTGGTCATTATTATTGCATCATAATCTATTATAATTGTACAAAAGAAATTATCGTTATTATTGTGAATAGTGAAAGTTGTAAATTTCATCCCAATTCAAAAATATTTCTAAACAATTCTTAGATATTCATGAAATCAATATTTTTGCAATGTTCAAAATATCAATTCTAATAGATCAAATTTTCACAATAATTCCAGCAATTTTATTTTTCTCAATCTCAATAAATTGAGATGTAACTCATATAAATCTAGAAGTTATAATTTCAATTGTTTCTTTTCCTTTTAATTAATTTAAATTATTCATTCAGATCGATTTAATAAAGCAAGAATTTATATATTTTGCTGTGAATAAGCTTCCTTCACGATGATGTAATTTCTTTTCTTCTGATTCTTACTAGATTTTTGCTTCAACAACAATTTCTAAGAAAAGCCAAATAAGTGCGAATCTTAATATTAGCAGTGAAAATGGTAAATAGAATTGAATGAATAAATAAGGAATGCAAATTAGACAAATTGTTATTATACAAAGGAGAGAAGGTTGTAAGGCTGAATGAGGCTGATTAAAATAAGTTGTAGGAACTTTTATGATTATTTATGAAAGTTTTATTCTTAACCAGAGATTTTTATTTTGACAAACATCCAAAATGATGCAAAGTTGAAGTTTTTGCACCTTAATATCCAAATAGTAATTTGAATTGATTTAAAATTCTTATTAATTCAGATGAAAATGCTTTACAGAATACACAAAAAAAGGAATATTTCCCTAATAAGTCCTTTCATATACAACTTTGTGAAACTCAATTTTCAATTAAAATGTAACAAAAATACTGAGAAATAATTATGGGCATTAACTTTTGCATCAAATAAGTCCTAATCAAAAATTTCTCTGAAAAATTAAATTTTCAATCCATTTCATGTGTAAAATAAATACAGGTCGATCATAGTAACCTAGACATAAAATATTTTAATTTATCAAAACAGCTGTTGAATACGAAAAAACTGTGCTACGAGTGTGATCAATTTTAAATTCAATTAAATTCGAAAATTTATAATGACAACAGAAATGACTGAATTCATCAATACGTGAGGAAATTTAAAATATGAGAGGAGAGTGAATTCATGAAAATTTATCAAACATGTTGTATCTGAAGCTATTAAAGGCACAAAAAATTGTGTAAATAATAATTCATGAAACCGTATAGTATGTCTTATCAATGCTATCAGTTTTACAAATTTTGCCAGATGGTTCACTGACAAAGTTTTTAATAGTAAAATATCTTCGTATCGAGTTTTCATTTTAATTTATTTCAATTTAAATGCGTTTGATTTATTCTACTAGTAAGAATTTTATGAAAGCATTTTCTTTAATTTTCCATATTTCAAAATTTATTAAATTTGTTACCATGTGCATAAAATTCAAAAGGAATCAAAATAAAAATGTAAAACTTTACAAACTGGACATCTAGTACAACTCAATTTAATAGTACAACCGTTGTATTATTTTGTAAAGGTAAGATTAAGCCATACAACTGCATTTACATACAAATAAATTCCTTTACAAATTGAGTACAACTGATTACATGTGATTCCACAATATCAAATGAGACAGAAAATTATACAATCATAAACTTAAAAATCTAAAAATTAATCTTAACAAAAGATGGAACTTAATTTTTTTTTTTTTTTGAACAATTACGGATTTTCATTCATATAATCATTTTTTAATAGCATAATGGAATAAAACGTTGACTGATGAAAAAGAAGACTTCTTTTTTTTGTGAAAAGAAGTTTCGAATTCTTTTGTCACAAATGTTTTCAAGAAGGTACAAATACAATAAAAATATATCTCGAAATACTACACATGCGTGCGTATTATATAAAATTTACTTCATGTCCTTATTAATGCTCAAATAAGCATATTAATTTCCAAACAATAAGCAGAAATCTTCATTTCTTCTATGCTCAACATCATGATGGATATGAAAAAATGCTCATCATAATCAAATTTCAATAATATCACAAGCAAATCTCGATCGAGAGCTTACAATTCCTAAATCGTTTTCAAGGTGACGAGATGAGTTAGGATGATTATTTTTAGACCGGCAAATTGTTATATTATCTTTTGCATACTTTTACATCGAATGATTTTATGGAAAATATTCTCTTTTCTTTCTTTTTCTCTCCTCAACAGCAGCCATGGCACTGAGCAAGAAAAAAAGGTTGACTATGTAACAAGAATATGGAAAAGAGGCAAAAGCACAAAATACAATTTTTTGTTGAAGACTTTCATATGGCAAGTTTAAGAAAATTTTATGTTTTATTATTTTAGGACGAAGGTCAGGAGAAATAACATAAAGGAATTGCTTTTACGGTAGAATAACTTCCAAAGACTTACTTACGAATCACATAGCAAAAAAAATGAAAGTTCTCGGAGCATTTGTAAAGCACAGCAGCAAAAAAAAGTATACCCGAGTGTAAATGGAAAATATTGTAAAAAAAGTTGCAGTATAAAGATTAGAGTGAGACAAAAAATGCTATTCGTATGTTGAAACGAGACAGAGAAACTTCATTCACCAGAAATTTTCAGGAAAAATTTCTATACACATTTCCCAATACTATGAACAATGGGGGCTTTTATACGATAGAGAACGAGAGCCATAACGTGAAAAATGGGATGAGTTGGTAGGTCGGTCGACAAAACAAATTTTATAAATGGGAAAAAAGGTATTTTTCCGAATGCTTCATAGTAGCAAGTGGAGGAAGCATGAAAAACTACAACGTACTGTGAAATGCGGTAGGTTTTGTGCTTTATACTCTGTACGTGTGTGTTTTCAGAAGGCTGGAGTGAGAGATGTTGATTTAGCAGAAAACGAACAGCACGTTTAGAGAAATTTGATCTTTTCTCACTCGTTCTCTTTCCTATTTTCTGTCTCTCTTTTTCTCTTTCTCACAGAATATATTCATGTTCAGTTTTCATTGTCAAAACCTCACAATACATAATTCTTAACCATATATATCCTCTTCGTCCTGCGATCGACCGATACCACCACATAATGTGTATACAAAAAAAAAATATACAACACACACGAATATAGTCATGGCTGTCAAGGTCACATTGAATCGACATAATAAGAGAGACAGAGAGAAGAGCTTTTCATTATCATAAAATTTATGTGTATGGATTTTAATTTAAAAGCAAAAAAATATATATATATATTCTTTTTTTGATTTATTTTTACACATCGAGACTGAGTGAGGCACATTTTCCACGAAATAATAAAACGTGCCACAATGAGCTTCTGTTCTTGTTTCCTCATTCTATATAACATTTATCATAATAAATAAAAATAAAAATATATATGAGGATATAAAAGAGATTGAAATTCCAAAGAAAGTTATTATACTAAGTAGGATTTACTTTGATGATACATGATGTATGCCTTGATGGCATCATTAATATAAAGAATTTTTGTTTCAATTACTGACAGCTTATAACTTTAAACTTGACAAAATATTTCGTAACTAAGTTTTAAACTAAATACCAACAGCAAAAAAAAATCTTCAATATTCTAACATAATTATTTCTCATTTATGCCTTATTTTTGTGCTCATCATCTCCACGCGTTGCCTAGTTTCTCATAATTATCTTATGCCACTTTATTCTTACTTTTATTCACTAATAATTAACATCAGAGCATCGAAACGAATGAAAACTGAGTCAAGGATTGTAGGTTGAATGTGTATCATGTGACATCTCGTCTATCCCTCTCAATTCAAAGAAGTACTAAAGTATCCAATCGAGTCTCTTAAGACCATTGAACTTTTTTTTTTTGAACAATAAAAAGCAATAAAACTTTTTTGATGCTTTATAAATTGTACACAACTTTACCCACATCATCAAGATTAAAAGATTTCTTATGAAATTGAAATTAAAGCTCCTTTTATTCAAGCTACCGCAGTTGAAATAACAATGGTTGAGTTAGTTCCAAAACGTAAAAGTAAAAAGAAAGTGAAAATAGCTGTGTTGATGAATTAATGTGGAAAACCCATGAAATTTTATAGAATAATATTGCAATTTGTATTCCATTTTGTAGAATTAATTTTTTTTTGCTCGACAGCTACACGTTAAGGTTAGAAACTACCGGTTTTTTTATCGACATATTTGGTATTTTTTGGATTAAAAATATCAGAAGATGATTGTAGGTTACAGCAAATGATTTTAATATTTTTTTGCTTGGGGATGTTTTGACTGTATAGATTTTTATTGAAATTTAAATCGATTCTAATTATTGCAAGAATTAATGAATATTTTTACTGATTTATAAATTTCAAAAAATGCCTTAAGATAATATCTACGTGCCTTTTTATGCAGCATCCATTATTTCGTTGAAAATAGACTATCCTGAAGTATTTTTTGAAGCCAATTTAATCATATTGGAAGATTTTCAGAAAATTATTGAATAATCAACTGAATTAAAAACTTGATAATTATTTAATTACAGGGTCGAAGCCAGAAATTTTTTGGGGGACAACTTTTCGAAAGTTCAAAAAGTTCAATAATAACCAGAATAATCTTCGCAAAAATAGGGGGGGGGGGTTACTACCAAAACCCCAAGGGGAGTGGGTTTTCTACACCTCTGTTCAATTATATATAATCACTTGAAATCACCTGTAAAGCATCGTCAGACAGTAGTAATTTCTACTTAATCTACACCATAAGTGTCATTTGATATATTTAGCTTGTTTTTCTATTGAAGAATGAATAAATGAATAATCATCAAAAATTGATAATCATTGAGTCTATTGAACATGTTCATTTCCTTCTATCTAGATTGTCTTCAATTTTTTTTTCTCTTACTTTGATACGGTTTGATAACCAGCGCATGTCAATATATGTATTTTTAAAACTTTTTTTTTCTTCTTCTTTATAAAAAGCTTCTTGCATGTTGTAGGAATGAGTAGAAGAAACAAGCAAAATAAAAACATCCGATAAATATCTCACAAGTATATATAAAAAAAGCTCCATGAGCCTTTGAGAAATTTGTTAGAGATTAAAAGTGAAAGTACACAAGTATGTGGGCGAGAATAAGATGTTGCTGGTGCTTAGTAACTTTTCAATTTGGAAATTCAGCTGATAATTTCTTAAGTGCTAATTAATTTCTTATTCATGAATTTGTACTTTATTTCTCTAATTTCTGCTTGTTAATTTATTAAATTCTTGCTCATTTTGTATATAAAAAAATAAACCTTTGCGTTCCTTTCATAAAGAAACTTTTGATTTCATTAAAAAGGTTGTATACACTTAAAAGGGGATGACACAAAAATATTTTGAGAAATAATTAGGATATTATTGCTAAAATATCAAATACACAGCTTCTGCTACAAATAATTTCTCAGAATTTTACAATTTCATCAGTCATCATCATATCGGAATTAATTTTAAAAACCAGAAACAAGAAGAAACAAAAGAATAGGAAATTATACATTTAAATTTATTCAAAACTTTACTGTTGCAATTTTTTTACACAAATCAGCTTGCTTTATGCAAATATTTTGTATTACTAATGAGGATATTCTACAAGCCACTTATGGCTAATTACAAAATAAAGCAATTAAAATTTTAATTCCTATAAAAAAAGAGGAGCTTTGTCCTCTATGAGTGATTTACATTAAACTTTACGAGTGAGTAATGAATTGACTCTTGATGATACTTTTGTGGACTAGTATGTGGGATGAAATCTTGATGGGGGTACTTAAAGTTGTGTACTTTTTTTTAAGTAATTATAGAAATAAATGGAATTTAGAGGGATTATCGTGATAGTTAGCAATTAATTTAAGGTTTGAATTTTTAATGCCGCTTTTAGCGGTCCTTAGAGTGTTTGGATAATTTCACAATATAAATTTTTTTTCTGTCCCTGTTCAACGTTTTATTCAAAGCGAAAACTTTCTGAAAACCTGCAAATAAGCTGATTTTCTACTAAATTCTGCTCTAGTTAAAAGCAAATTAAATTATCTTCTACCTCAACAGATACAATCTACTTAACAAGCTCACTTTTCGAGATAACTACTCAATCGAAATAATTAAGTGTAGTTCAACATAAACTGAATTTTCAACCCCTCGAAGATACTTGGAATGAAATCTTCTATTTAAGTGAAATGAGAAGAAGATGAAAAATTCTTCTCATTTTTGACGTTAGGAAGAGAAATTCCTCTTGTGATTTCACTTTTTTTTTAATGCGAAAATAATTGAATTAAGGATGTTCATCTCTTACATTTCATCTTTACCCACCTGTCTTGTTTTTCATATAATTTTATTTTTTTTCGTGATATTGTGTAAGTAAGATACCTTTCTAAAGTATCTACTTAAAAATAAGACGGCCTTGGCACATTGCGTTGCTAAGCAGTATCGGTATTTCTTTATTGAATAAAGAAGGAACAAAAATGATGATAGCAAGAATTTATTATTTTTTTCTTTTTTGATTTTCAATGTTGAAAGTTTAAGAAAAGTAAAATGCTCAATGCTTGTTTGATGAACCATAACCCACGCAAAAATATTTCACTTCTGCCTATGAGCTTTTATTCGTTTTTTTTTCTCTTATACTTATTTACTTATGTTCAATTCGATCTTATTTCTATTTTCTCTCTTTTTTCTCTCACTTACTCAACCTCATGAAAAAAAAAAATCCTTACTCATCGCCTATATCGAAGGTTATGGAAAATGTTATTCAACATACAAACAGGCGTTCTTCTCTGCAATGCGTACACGAAATGAATAAGACGAATGAAGGAAAAAAATGGCTTAGAGTCACTTAGAAGGTAATTTTCGGTTGCTATATGAAAACATTTAGCCTACCTTCAATACATTTATTTCAGTATCTTCCATGCTATAATTCAGTTTATGTGCCCACGTTTCTATTTTCAATCATAATGTAATCATTCATCATAAAAAGATTTTTTTCTCTTCTACCTTTTTTGCATTTTTTTTATTTCGTGAAGAAAATAAAAAACGAGATTTTACAGAATGTGTAAACATTTTTGCTCCTAAATCCTTAGGAAAACAAGCATTTTACCTTTCCTTTACATCACATTATCAGATTCTTTCATTTGAATACAAAATTGTTTTTTTTTTTTCTTTTCTATTTTTCGACACGAGGATTAGAATCAAAATTATTAAAAGAAAATTCTAGAGAAGTAAGTTTAAGCTATGGAAGTGATTTTTTTATAGAATATATTCAATGATTTTCTATTTCCAGAGGGCGAAGCCGTCTTTAGCCGGCTTTAGTCGGCTAAAGATGACTTTAGCCGGCTAAAGCCGGCTAAAAAAAATCACGTTTTTTCTTAGCCGGCTAAAGCCGGCTAAAGGCGGCTAAAGCCGACTAAAGCCGGCTAAAATCGGCTAAAAGTATGAATTCATGCTTTTGAAATATGAAATGAAAAAGTAAAATGTAAATTCACTTTTTCGAGGGATTTTTCATCCCAAATAAGAAAATTAACACGAAAAATGGCTTTTCTGAGGGGTTTTTCATCCCAAATAAGAAAATCAACGCGAAAAATGGCTTTTCCGAGAGGTTTTTCATTCCAAATAAGAAAATCAATGCGAAAAATGGCTTTTCCGAGGGGTTTTTCATCCCAAATAAGAAAATTAACGCGAAAAATGGCTTTTCCGAGAGGTTTTTCATTCCAAATAAGAAAATCAATGCGAAAAATGGCTTTTCCGAGGGGTTTTTCATCCCAAATAAGAAAATTAACGCGAAAAATGGCTTTTCCGAGAAGTTTTTCATTCCAAATAAGAAAATCAATGCGAAAAATGGCTTTTTGGGGTTTTTCATCCCAAATAAGAAAATTAACGCGAAAAATGGCTTTTTCGAGGGGTTTTTCATCCCAAATAAGAAAATTAACGCAAAAAATGGCTTTTCCGAGACGTTTTTCATTCCAACTAAGAAAATCAATGCGAAAAATGGCTTTTCCGAGGGGTTTTTCATCCCAAATAAGAAAATTAACGCGAAAAATGGCTTTTCCGAGAGGTTTTTCATCGCAAATAAGAAAATCGATGTTAAAATTCACTTTCTTATTAAGTTTTTCATCGAAATTTTATATTTTATTTCGATTTTTAATTGATTTTTATTTTTTGTTTAGGATAAAAACACATTAAAAGTTTAACAAATGAAAAAATGTATAATAAGATTTCATTATTTTTCATACGTGGAAAATTTTCTCTTTAGCCGTCTTTAGCCGGCTTTAGCCGGCTAAACATGGCTTTAGCCGGCTAAAGCCGGCTAAACATTTTTTTTGAAATTTGACCGTTATTCTTTAGTCGGCTAAAAATCAAACGGCTTCGCCCTCTGTCTATTTCTATTGATTATTGCATTATTATGTCTATCTTTGGGATGAGTTTGAATGGAATAAAAATGGAATCATTGGGTATCGTTTTCTATGATAAGTCATTTTTGATTGTTTGATTTTTGTATAAGAGGATTTCATATCTTTAAGTAGGATGTGTATCGGCTTATTTGTAAGAAAATAGAATTTTATGAATTTGCAAGAATTTTTGTGCTTAAAATAACATCAACCGTCTAAAAGTTCTGTAGTGAAAGATAGGATTTCCGGAGGATGTAAATACAGCTTAAAGACCTTTTCAATGGAATGTTCGCTGATTTTAATGAAATATTTTAAGCTGTAGTGTGTACTTTATGTGTGACTAATCGCTTTGAAAGTGATTTTTTAATTATTATGTCTATAGTTTTGTATATTAACTATTTAACATTAAAGAAGAAATTTTCCAAAACAGCCTTAAATTTTATTTTTTAAAGAATCAAAAAATCCTCTTTCCACAGAAAAAGCTTCTCAGTAAAGAACATTAAAGAATGAATCAATCTCAACAAATTGGATAAACGTCCTAAATCTGTATCAATTTGCACACATAAAAGTACTAATGTTACAGTATCCTTGAAAAGTACTTCATTGTATTTGATTTTTCAAAAAAATAAATTTCGTGCTTACGTAAAGGGTTGCTGTACATATATTACGTATATAGGATCAACATTTCATAATCGCAGTCTGTTTATATTATTTCGAAAAAGTTACTTTGAGACTTTGCGGAGAACAAAGAAAACATGTTCTTCTGACAATTTCAAAATTTATGATTAGGTTCCTGGAAGTTTCGTAAACTTGACAATTCTCGAAGCTTCCCAAATCAACTGTCAAATAAGCTTCTTAAATTGATTCCATTCGCTTGAGATATTTAGAGCACTAAAAATAATTCCAAGAATCGTCTAAAAATTCAAACTTTAAGCTTCTCATCCCTAGTCATCTTAAGCCAACTAATTAATCAGATTTATTTAACGTATACTCATAATAGAAAGTTTATAAGTGAGTAAACAAGAAAAAAAAATGTTGTGTCTCAATTAAAATTGAATAATTACTTCGCAGCCTGAAGGAAGTAAGCAGAAAATATACACAAAAGAAAAACTTTTTCTCTATTTCTTAGTAAAGCTCGTTTCGTTGTAGGAGAGTAAATAATTTACGTGACCATAACATCATGTGTTGGATTTAAAGTTGCTCCTTAAAGTTTTATTCTCTCTCTCTCATTCACTTTCTCTCAAAATAAGACCGTCTTTCGGGGTTCCTTTTCTCAGTGATGCTCATTTCATGGCCATATGAAAATTTGAGTTTGTATATACAGCAATATGAAGAAAAGAAAAAGTAACGTAGGCGTTAAGGATATGGAGGATGAGAGAAGTATGAGCAGTTAATGGAGATGAATTGAGTGATATGAAGGCATGAAGGAGAACAACTATGTAAAGATGATGATGATGACGAAGATGGTACGGAGAGAATAATAAAAATAATAAAATATATATCGGATCACGAAGCTGACTGAAGGAAATAAGAAGGAGGATGAGAAAGAAAAAAAAGGAGTAAGAAGAAAGAAAATTTTCATTCATACTACGCATCTCCACCCTACAAAAACGAGCAAACGAAAAAGCTCAAGGATTTTTGCTCCGGCAGACACGTGTACGAAGAGAAGTGGAAACATGAGAAAGAAAGCAAAACTTTTTTCGTTTCGTTCAGTTCTTCTTCATCAAAGTTGGAATCGAAAAGGATTTTTTTAAGACTCTTCTTTAACTTTACCCCCCTTCACAATATTTGCGAATGCCAAGTTTTTGCTCAACGTTATATTATATCATGTGTGAAAGTTTCTTTTTACTCGCACGCGTTTCATTCAACGATGTCTAATGAAGAATGACGTTATTTTTTTTACGGGAAATATAAACACAATTCGGTATTGGCTCATTCTCGTAAAATGAAAATTAATTTGCAATTTTCATAAAAAAATTAAAAATATAGACGAGAAGATTAATTGCCAAAATTATTGCATTTGAAAATAGCTTCGCGAAAATGCCCATAACTCTTAAAATCTCTTCCTTCATCACAATCGTCATTTTGAATTACTGCCAACGACATGATGAAAAAAAAATTCAGAAAGGAAAATTTTTTTGTTTTTCTATATTTGTGAAATTAAAAACCTTTTTTTTTCTATCGTTTTTGAATTTGCATAATTTTCTTTCTTTGTTTGCTTGCTCGTCTAGCTGTTATTTCTGTTAGTTGGAAGTGGGTGACAATATTTTTGAGCTAATTGTTTGACAAATCATTAGATAACTTGGTGAAAAATGTCTGGTGGGTTATTTTGTAGACTGATGACGTTGTTATAGAAAAGTTCCTGTCTAAAATGTGTTATTTGGAATTTATTTAGATTAAAAAAAAAATTTCGAGTTACAAAAATGGTGAAATTGTAATAGAAATGAAAATTTTCAACGTGTGGAAAAAATTAAATCAATTTTTGATTAGTTCCGAAAATTTTTGATTATTTTTGATGATTTTATTCTTTTATGATTCAAAATTTTTGACCTATGAAAGTCAGACCAACTAATCATAATAAAATATAAATATATTTTAATAAAATCATCATTAATTCCATTTATCCATCAACTTATTAATTCATACATTCGTATGTATATCTTAGTGATAATATGTCTGTCAACATGGCGTACGTTTGTTTGCATGGCAATGTTATATTCAATGCTACAAACTCTGTCATCAAAATCTGTTCATTGATCTATCTGTCTTCATCTTGCTAATGCCTACAACAGTCCAACGATTAACCTGTCGATACGTCAATTTATGATAGATAGTTTTTGCTTGTCTTTATTTAGTGTCATATCTAAACATTTTCTGTCTATTATTATGGTAAGAGACGCGTGATTCTACGTTCCATTATGTTTACTAATAAAATTGAATTTATTTATTCAACTTATTAGTAAATGAATTTTTATTCCACACACTCGACGTGATTCAATTCTAGTACAAATATATAAAAATACACAAAAAGAGACAATTTTTTAGCGTCCCGCATCAATTTGCATGGCATATCCAATTTGTGATCTCGTGATGGCAGTTGCTTTATAGTAAATGCTTCTTATTTTTACTCTCACTACATCGAGCCGGTCGCAAAAAAAAAAAACAAAATATTTAGACATATTTATACACATATTACCGCAACATCAGCGGCTGCAGCATCATCATCATCACCATCAAAAGTTATAAATTATGTAGCACATGTATCAGTCAATCGAAAAACATACGTAGACGCAGAGTACAGTGTGAACTTAATTCTTCTTTTAACATATTACAGCAAAAAAAAGTCATCACATTTTTCTTGAATTTTTTTCAGTTCCTGAATTCTTTCTATTCATGAGTAAGTAAGTGAGTAAGTAAAATCATTTTTTTATAGCGTAAAAATTCCTTTAATTATATTTTTATGCATAACACACAACAAACAACAACAGCAGCGGCAAGAGTATAAAATGTATAAAAAAATCCATCGACTCGACATAATAAAAAATAGTAGATGACTCAGACGTACATCAGACCTAAAACTGACAAAAGGGCAATGAACAAGAAGCGGCATAAAGTGCATTTGAGACATTACAAAATTCATATAAAAAATTCACATTTTTCGCTCGTTGGCAATAAAAAATGCGCACAACTGCTCATTGCATTATAATTCTATTTTCTTTTGAAATACACAGCAACAACAACAGCAACAAAAAAAAAGTTGAAACATAATTAATAAAAGTGCTTGTTTAAAATTAGACTGACTCTGTTACATACGATATTATAATGAAAAATAAATTCATATATATGACTGTGACATAAATGAAAATTGCTTACAATTGCTCATTTGTAAAATTTTTTTGCATGTTTTTTTTATTATTTGTATTCAAGAGAAAAAAAAGCAAAAAAATTTGAATTTCAATTCTGATTTTGACAATTCACAGAGCACAGGCACCGCGCAAAACAAAAGAAAAAAAGAGAGAGAAATCATTAAATTATTTGCATCACTTAATCGCAAGATTGAAAATATGAAAATTATTGAGTTCGATGAATTTTAAATGCCATATCATTAAGGATTTTTTTTAAAACTTCTTATGCCGTGCCTGCCATACCGAAAGTCTTGTGTCAAATCACAAAGTCAAAAGAGATTAAGCGATATATTTCTATCGAAGTGAAGAATGAAAATAAATATTGTTGATGATGATTATTAGTATAGAGTTCCTGTAGGCAGCGTCGTGCTCGCAACAGGCATGAAGACTTGTTAATGAGACACGGATTTTTTTTTTTGGTTTGAAAACTAGTTCAACGGGTTATTCAAATACTTTCATTGGCGACACTTTCTTTTATCCGAAATAAATATAAAGAGCCATACCATTAAAGCAGGCGATATATTAAGCTTTATCAACGTGACACATGACGTATGGGTTGAAGGAATTTTTCTATTGATTTCATTATTAAGTCTTATGGATTTAGCAATGGACTTATTGAATATGATTAGTAAATTGAGCTTCATATCTGGTTATAATGTCATTCTTTTATGCAATTGTCTTCAATTATTTTAATTAAATGACTTTGTTACTTTGTTGGCAGAGATAAAGTGTCATGTGTGTTTCTATAGAACAATTAAGAGCAAGCTTTAATTCTTGATGATATTTGTTTTTATAGGAATGTATTTTATGTGATAATTTCAGGATTTTAAAAGTCAGATGTTTCAGTTTTCGAGTTTATATAAAATAGAAGAAATTCTGGATAAAAGCATCAATACTTGAGTAGATCATATAACTAACAAACATATTATATAATTTTAATATCCTCAAACTCTCCAATTGCTCATGAAATTCACATTTTTTCATTCGATCTCAAAAATAAACTTCTTTCTGTCAGTCAGTTACTTAATAAAGAAGCTCCAATTAATTTACACAAAACACGTCTTTTTTGCATTGCATATCCACACACAGTGTTTGTTTGAAAAGTGTCAAATGTCATAAAATAAAATAAATAATGTGCTTCTTGCTACGAGAGATATAATCAAAAGATAAAAAAAAATTTGATCTAAATTGAATCAATTAATCATCATCGCACATCATACCGAGAAATGAGGTTTTACAGTAAACAGTCATTATTGTCATACATACATTATAAAATTTTGTTATCTTAATCATTTATTTGGAATATTTAGAATTTAAAGAGAAATTAAAGTAGGAGGAGATGTTATAAGAATTATGTCCTTATGTCATCAGTTGTTTGCCATATTTCTTTGGATAAATAAACATTTAAATATAAATGAAATAAAAAGAAAAGAAGAAAAATTGTGTATTGGAACTTTTACTTCATTTTCTTTCCTGTAGTGGAATTTTTTTATCACATTTCGCACATTTGGAATATAAACATACATATTTGAAATATATAATACTATATGTCCCGAGATTGTTATTATTATTCAGTCTCCAGAACTCGACAACACATTGACATCGTGGCAAACATACGGAGGAATAAAAAAAAGTGAGTATATATACACGAGGAAAAGAAGAAAAAAAAAGAGTTTTTAAACGCCTTTCTGTGTATATTTGTACACAATAATCCATTCCATTCCATCAAATCCATTATATTATCATCGAGTGTGAATGGTACACACTCGCTTCATTCGATTCGCTTTTTTCTCTGTCTTAAAAATTCTTTCTGAGTGTATATACACACATTGTAGCGTAGTGGCTCTTCAAGTATGTCTATTTTATTGAAATCAGGTTAAATTTATTGCTAGGCCAATCAAAGACAAAAGAGTTGTTGAAATTGCTGATTTGTTCCCAAAATCTTGAAATTCTAAAGAAGTTCTGATTAATAATTAAAATTTTCTAAAATTTGCTAATGAGTACTAAAATGTGGCAAAATATTCCTCTATTAGAGGCCGTTCACTTATAACGTCCACCAAAAACATATATTTTTAGACCCCCCATCCCTTCCTCTGTCACAAAATCTTCTTACAAAAAAAATTCTATTGTTTAAAAATGTCACACAGCTTTAGAATCCATCCCTTCCTAAAAATCGGACATCATAAGTGAACGACCCCTAATCAGAAACCCTGAAAACTATTCTAACCCAGGCTCTAACCTCAACTCTGATAAACAAACAGACAATCACAGATTATTATATTTCCAATATTATTCAAAATAATCTTAAGAGAGACGAAACAGAGAAGGAAGAGTGACGACGTAAAAAAACGTACATCAATATACACGAGAGAAGAAAACAAAAAACAAAAAAAAAATACTAAAGAATGTTTTGGTTTAACCGAAAATCAAAACGTGATATAAAGTTTATGCTGATAAATAATGTAATAGGATTAAAATTACCATTGAAAGACAATTGATTGTAGTATTATTTCAGTAATTACAGCAACGAAAGAAATTTATTTTCTTTTTTTTCTGTCGTAAAATTGATAAGAAAATGAAATAATGGATTTTCGTTGCTATGGCTAATCAAGACAAAACATGTCTCTTCATGTGACAAATTGTTAGTGTAATGGCAATTAAATATTTTGAAGTTATTAGCAATTTGGAGGAATTTGTGTGTTTATTTTAGGTAAAACAATGTAATTTAGTTTACTATTTGAAGGTTGGATGTTTCATCAATTATTTAATTAGTTTAGCGTGCTCAGCTCATATATCGGAGTTTAATTAAATACACTTGAATTGGGTGATGCAGTGGGATTTCAATGAATAAATAAGATTAGAATGAGTCACGGAAAACTACACTATTGGAGTAGTATTTTAGTTATTCAAGACAGATTTAAAGAGGAATTTAGTTTATTTGGTGTCATTTAAGTAATTTTTGTGCTTTTTCTGATCTTCGATAAATTCTCAAAAAAATGTAAAGGAATTCAGCAAAAAAATCTGATTCCGTAAAAAATCCAGTTAATAAAATGGAAATTCAGCAAAAATCGAGCCTTAATCGATCAATTACTAATTCCAAAGACTCAGCAATTATTCAAGAATTCAACAGAAAAAAGAACTTTTTATTCAAAAGAATATTGCAGAATAAGTCAAAATTCAATTAATAAAGCAAGAATTGTGTAATATAATTGATGAAAACTCATAACGTTCAATTGAAAAGTTGATGTCCCACTTAAAGTTCTTTTACAGAAGAAATACAACAAAAAAAATCTATCTAATTTATCTTTTATTTAACATATAGAATTTTATCTTCAAATACTGTCAAATACCAAGAAAAATACACAAAAAAATTCCCATATTTCCTAATATTTTCAAAAAAACGCTCGTAATAGTTTCTCGTGTGATCAAAATAAACAAGCTAGAATAGATATCAATATTGATAATATGATAAGAAAAATTAATAGAAATTTAGTTGCTAGGTGTCTACATAAATGAATTATAACATCCACAAAAAAATATAAAAATTCATTTGGAGCCCAAGAAACAAAACTTACCCCATTATTTTAATCTCATCCTATTCAAACAAACAAGCACAATTCGTACGAATATCACATTCAAAAAACTACTTTTTGAGAATTCAAAACCAGTTTTTTTTGTTGATTTTGTGTTTCGTATTTTAAAATTCTTGTACAGTGCATGTTTCGTACGTAGTAAAATTCCACAACGTCCAGCTTCTTATTTAATTTTTTATTTTTCTTCTCTCCTTTTAACAGAAAGAAAAGAATAGTGTGTGGAGTGTGGAGCCATAAAAAAATTAAATGAATCTCATTTTGGTGCTGGTTAGAATGAAGGCGGATTAAGAGTGTATCATAGTATTTTTTTATGTATATTCTCTCGAGCTATTATTAATTTTGTCTATTCGAATGGAATGGGTATGCCCAGAGGTGCCTAAAGAATTAGTTTTTCTACCTTACGATAATAATCCTGTTGCGTTCTATTACGAATCATCATCATAGTCTGGCGTGCTTTTTTTTTCTTCTCATTTAATTTCACTTCTCTTCTTTTTTTGGTAGAGTGATTACATTTTAATTATGAATCATAATTCCTTTCATACACGATCAATTTAAATTTATGGTATATTTTTTTTCAACTTAGTCATCAGTTTTTGTCTCGATAGTAAACTCCAGCAATGAAATAGTATTGTACTATGTTACAGTAGCGCATTCTTAGTTCATTAAATTATACACTTGATACTAGATTTTTTTTTAATAATAATACAAACAGTCAAACTGAACCCAAATTTCTCTAATATCTCTAACCAAACAAAATGTTGTTTTAAAAAAAAAAACAAGCAGAATATTAAAAAAACTACAGAAAACATACAATTCAATTTCAAATATATAACAATTATATATGAATGGATAATCAAACTAATTGAATGAATTTCTGGTTCTCATACGAATTTATTTATTTTTTATTATATAATCATCGCAGACAGATAGTATAACAATAATGACTGTAAACAAACAATTGGTCGAATTGAACTTTATGGGTTCCACTGAAAATTAATTCTGTGTTAATCAAAATAAATTTTTAGTAAGTGTAAAAGTGTTCTTGACGTTAATTAGTGGGTTTAGTATCCATTTTAGGGAGTGGCAATAAATAATGCAAATATGAATTGAATGAAATAATTTTTAATAACGTCAATATCGATTGTTAAATTGAGTCAAAAAAAAATTCTCAAGTTTTTTTAAAATTCTGAATGAATAATTTAGAAGCTTTTCCTAATTTTTGAAGCTATAATCAGACACATACGTCAAACAATTGATAATTTGAATGAAATTTCCATAAAATGATTACATATTATGATCTCAAAAATATTTTTGTTTGAATTAATATTCGTATTACAAATATATCAGATCGTGAATCGCCTCCATTTGAAAGTTGATTAAAATTTCATTAAGTCTCATCAATTAAATTAATTATAAAACTTTTGAATAATCTTCCTAATTGTAGATGTTTTAGAATTGCTTCAATTATGGAAAAGATATTGTAATTTTGAAATTGAGCAAGTGAATGAATGAGGTATGCTAATTTATTCATTTTTAACTGAACTTTTAAAAATATTTCGAATTTGGGATAAAATCAAATGACCATTAAAGTGTCTGACACCCTAAACATTACAGCTCAACATGTATCTTAACTTTGTACATAATTATATTCTAAATTTAATAAATAAAGTTTAATTTAAAAAATAAAGTTTAATTTAAAAAAAAAAAAAGATAAAATCAAATTTTTCAACGAACCTTAAAGATTTGAATTTGTAACGACTTTTTCAACTATTTTGTTTACTATCAAAAACAATTTTTTGCATTTTACACCTAATTTAACCCAATTTATTATCTAAAATGTATTACGCTCCCACGACTAATATGGCCCAGACATTTTAAAGCAATTGAAAGCAATCAAATCATTTTAAATCACAAATTATCATCAAGTCAAAACCAACAAGTTAAAGCTAACTCAGAACCCCTCAATCCAGCAACAAAATTACTATAGTAAAATCTATTCAAATATTGTAAAAAAATGACATTTACGTTTGAATGTCGCGATCAACTAGTAACAAAAAAAAAATTACATCGCTATTCATAAACCAAAAAGCTATTCACTGAAAGCTATAAAGTGATCAATAGCAATTAAGAAGCCTTTAGTTTTTCGTGGAATCGTTAACTTCTTCTTTTCACATTTCTTTTCATTTATGACTGAGCGTAGAATCTATTGAGAACACAAGTAAATAATAATAATAATGAGCATCAGCAGCAGCAGCAACGCAATAGAATGTGAAAGTGTAAAAAAATATCTATAGAACGAATATATCTTGATGGCAGCGAGATGTTATTATATAATTAACATAATGAGGTTCTTTAAAGCATAATTATGGGATTCTTTTGTCTTCTCATTTCTCCTCGATTTCTTCCATCGTCTCGCAACTCATGAAATATTTGAACAATCATTTATCGTAGGATTTAAAGTTTGTATATTGTGCACGCTTAAAGATCTCCATAATTTTTCTTACCCACACCCCGTAAACCTCTTCGCAGTGACCTCTAAGTTAGAAATGCTTATATATGTATACACTATAACTTGAGCCTTATTTTCCATTCCATACGGATATATTTCGTATTCTGTCTCTGATTTTTCTCTTTACTTTGCTCAACCGGCGAGACCGAGCGACCGACCGATGCACACAAATATATGTGTGATCTTTTTCTTATTCTTTTATAACAAAAATTTAATAAGTGTATAAATCTCATTTTTTTTACTTACGTTTTATAGTGGAAATGAATAAATATACACAATTCAGAAGTTTCCCGCGAAGATGCCTCGCTTGATTGTTGTTGTTTTTTTTATTTAATTTATTTGATTTTTTTCTTCTTTTTTACAAATTCGCAATTTTTCTTCTTCTTCTTTTACTCCTCCTCTTCTGCTGTCTGTTCTTCCAAATGTAACGAATACGAATTATAAAATTTAATTCTCTTCGTTTCCTCGTAAAAATACGAAAAAAATGTGTATAAAATGATAATATGGTTAGATATATTTTTAATCCACTAAAAAAATAATTATGTCACTCGTAAAGCACTCTTCATCTTAATTATCGTATTAAAGATTCGCATATGTATCCATAATTTTCTTTCTCTCTCACTCTCTTTCTCCTTTTCTCGCACAAGATGTGAATCACTTTCCTTTGTTATTATTTTATTTTCTTATTGAATCACAAAACATATACATTTAATAATATATAATATATGATAGGAATTCACTATAGCAACAGCAATGATTATTATTTATTTTTATAATGATGCAGTAATCACTTGATAAAGTAATCACTTCCCAAAAAAAAAAAACCGAATTATTAATTTGATTTTTTGTATATGCAAAAAAATAGTTAAATATCACTAATATTTGTATGTTTATAAAAAATAATTTATATAAAACCGTCGCTCTATGTCGTTATTAAGCAAGAACGTCGCGAGATTATTCTTTACTAACAGAATGTTCTTTCTCGACTGAATCAGATTCGGCAAGCTTGACTCGACATTTGAGAATGGAGAAGAAAAAAAAAATACGAAGCGAGAGAAAAAAAAAATGATGAAAAAAAAATGTTTATTGTACACACAACTCGACTATTTGCTCCACACACCATCACCAATACAATCATCATCTTAGATACATACTTACTTACTTACTCGCTTACTAGCTTTTAGGTAACAAAATGTTGATCACAAAAAAATTTATATATAATTTATTTTATTTATTCTCTCATTGTCGGCAAAAAATGAAATAAATTTTGATGTGTTCAAATTATTTATTCTGCCGTGAATGCTCTTCATTTTTTTTTGCGAATTATTAATAATTAATGAACTTGTCTCTCTCCATTGCTCTCACTCTCGCACATTTTCGCTGTTAAACTTTCGTCTTTTCTTCTTGCGAATCGTTACAATTGTTGTTATGCCACTTAGGCAGGAGGAGGTAAACGAGAAGAAGAAAAAAAATTCTTTCCTCTTCCTCCTTTTTTTTGGTTAAGGAACAGCAAGAAAAATTTCTTAATTAATAAAAAAAACGTGAATAATAAGAAGAAGGCAATAGAATTAATTTTTTTTCCTCTCTCATTCTGTCTCATTTACACACACTTCTTAAAAAAAAAATTTTTGTAGTCGAAAAAAAATCTCTTCAACTTGTTTTTCTGTCGTTCGGTTATGATTATGCTTTTTACTGTCAAGAATAAAAAGAATCCCTAACAGTATGGACGAGAAAAAAAAGTTCTTGTCATTTGAATTGGTTAAGTGTCTTTTGGGGCTTATGGGATTTAATCTTGTTTTCAGGGTAGCAACCTCGGTCATGATGATATGGAGATTATATAGCATGCACAGCTTCCATTTGGTCAATAAATATAGAGATAGAAAATAGACGGTAAAGGAGTGGTCTTGAAGATATTTTTGATGTATAGTTATGGTCTCAGGTGTTACTTGATAATCCAAACATTAGAAAATGAGGTAAAGTGCTTCGACGGGTCAAATGTTGAAGAATTTTGGTGCCACGGTGACTAGAGTTCTCATTAGGAAGATATTTTGACTATTCAAAATCTAAAACTTATTTAAAATATTTTTATATAGAAAATTAGGAAAATCAACTAAAAATGGTTGATTTTGAACAATTTGCTAAATTTCATTTTTTTTAAAAAAAAATTTGCAAACGGTGATTTGAATTCTCAATTAACTTGCACAACGCACTTAGCGAAATTCTGATTTCATTCATTTTTTTTTAAAGATCAAAGTAATTGTCTAGAGTATTACATGAATTTACTGAATTGGAATAAGTACTTAAGAGACTTAATCACTCTGAAGACTGTTAAAAAGAGAGGCTGTTCATAGATGACGTCTTAGCTATGAATAACCTCAAAGGAGCTACAAAATTTCAATTTCCAAATTAATGAAATTTCAAGTTAATCATAAACGCAGTTTAAAAATCAAATTTGTAGGGATCATATTAGGTAAGTAAGTTTTAAATCAAATATTTACATCAATTTAAAATAATTAATTCAATGTAGAATCTACCTAAATCTTATCTACATCTTAGTATAACCGAACAACTTTACCTGATTTCATAATTTTAATAATTCTTAATATTTAATTCCAGAAATTGACCAAACTATATTCTAATTGAAAAAAGCTAAATTTGTCATTAAAGCAGCTTAAAAAATCAACCATTTTCCTAAACAACATAATTTAAAGCTCACTCGAAAAAAATCATTCAATAAACTCACATTCTTTGATAAGAAAGACATGAAAAATACACAAAACACACACGAGTGATGATATGCGAAAGGGAGGAAAAAGCCATTTTTTCTAACGAAATTCATGTTATGAATGCTCATACTTCACATTTCCTTTTTGGCAATATGTTTATATGGAGCTTGATATTAAAAAGCTTTCAAATTTCTTCTTTCTTATTGACTCACATCGTTTTTCATATTTCTTATTATTCTTCAAATTTATTCTATTTTTGTGTCCTTTGAGAGTCGCAAAAATGTTTGAATTTTTTTTTTTTTTTTTTTTTTTTGTTGATAAAAAATATTAATAAAGCATGAAAGTATGGAAGCTACCCGAGATGTGTATGAATTTTAGAGATTTTAAAATATAATACCTGATTGAAATTAATCCATTCTGGATAGCATATTGAATGGAATTACCTCATAAATCTCCTATGTACACACATGCCTCGTTTTTATTTACTTAATCCGAAAAGATACCAAACGACATTGACTTGAGGTTGTCATGTCTAAAAATTGTCATGCTTTTAATATTAATTTGCCTAAATACACAAGCATAAATAATGACTAAGACTAGAGAAATCTATGGTAATTTCTTCCGCCCTCACATCAAACCTCAGGTACCAAGACAACAAATTCGCGACATATGAAAACATTTAATAAAATATTACCAGCAATCAAAAGCTGTCGTAAGATTGTTGTAGCAGTCGTATGGTGTCGCCAAGACATTATACCAAGAAAAAAATGTGAAAAAGCTTTTGTTCAATTACGGAAAGTGAAAATAAAATAAAATAAAAAATCAGATTTTTTTTTGTGTTCTTTCAATCATTATAATTATGATCTCATTAAAAGTTTTATATTTTGCTGATTTAAAATTCAAAACGAGAAAATAACTAGTAATGAAGCGGATCACGCTTCATGTGCATATTCACACCGTTCCAAAACTCTGTATTGGGTCAGCAAAGCTTCGCTTTGCATAAGATTGAAGATTAATTCTCGATCGGGTCAGCAAAGCTTCGCTTTGCATAAGTTTGAAAATTAAGCCTCCATCGGGTCAGCAAAGCTTCGCTTTGCATAAGATTGCAGCTTAAGACTCCATCGGGTCAGCAAAGCTTCGCTTTGTATAAGGTTGAATATTAAGTCTCGATCGGGTCAGCAAAGATTCGCTTTGCATAAGATTGAAGATTAAGTCCCGATCGGGTCAGCAAAGCTTCGCTTTGCATATGATTGACAATTAAGTTTCCTAAAAAAATCAAGGCTTCCGCAGATTATAATCTTGAAAAAATCCCATACAAAGATTATAATCTTAAATAATCTTTCATACAAAGATTATAATCTTTAAAAATCAAAAATTATAATCTTCATACAAAGATTTTTTCAAGATTATAATCTTCATACAGAGATTATAATCTTTAAAAAATCTTCATACAAAGATTATAATCTTTGATTTTTAAAGATTATAATCTGCGGAAGCCTTGAAAAAAATCGAAAAATTTCACATTTGGTCTTAATTTTCAAGCACTAATTGATGTTTTTGGACATGACAACGTATGTACGACTTTTAGGTCTAATTATAAGCTACAATAATCATAAGTTTTTAGAATTTTTAATTCTGAGTTGTAGGGACAGGAAGGCGAAATGTCCAAAAAATGCCGATTTTTTGAACTTTTTCGACTTTTTGACCAACTAAAATTGGTTTAAAAATATTTTTGGTATTTTTCCATAAAAGTTCTTGCATTTATTGATCAAAAACAGAAAAGTTTACAAAAATCCATCCATACAGTGAGCCACACGATTTTTTTTGAAAATTTTAAATTGTAGGGGGTGTACTGGTGGTTAAATTTTTTTTTTTTGCATTTTTTCTCAACAAAACTTTGTTTTTTATTGATTCTGATCAAAAAAGTTCAATCCGCAATTTATGTGAAATTTTTAAAATGTATTTTGCAATAATCGGCTAAATTATGCCTAAAAAACACACTATTTCGTTAATTTCTCAGAACCGTCTGCATGGATCGGCACCAAAAGATTCACAGCACTTTTGAGTGATAATGCGCATATTTTGAGACATTTTTGACAAAAAATTATTTTTTCGTAGTTGAGTTATGCGACGAACCAACGTGCTTGTAAGCATACACCACCACTATTTGGGGTCGTGTCCGGAGGCATTAAAACCTTTTTCAATGCGGTTTTTTGTATTTTGTAGATAATTTTGAGGCCGAACTTTTCACACCGAACAGTTTTTGAAAATTTTGAGTTTTGGCGCCAAAAAACTAAAAAAACGATTTTTCAAATCTATCGAAAACAATATATTCACAACGTGAAACGGTGTGAATATGAAAAAAATATATTTCTTGGGAGTTATTACAATATGATGGCTAATATTAAGAATGGTCAGTGACAGAAATTTATATAATTTTATTGATATGATCTTCAAAAAAAAAAAAGTTTAAAGATCCTGAATCTATTTTTTCAAAGAACATCACATACAATCTACCCCTATCTAGACTGAATAACATTATATAATATCGTGATTACTTATTTGATCCCCACGATCCTAGTAATAAATTCGACAAGAAATAAAAAATATTTATAAAGTCAAACATCCTCGAAAATGTGGCTCCAAAAAAGCAGGTAATTGTTTATCAAAAAAAAGAACAAAAAAAAAATTATTTTCGGATAAAAATAGCATCAAAAGAAGAATTCAGAGATCCATAGCGATACACGACAATCTTCTCATTGTATAATCGAAATAAATAAAAATTCTTTTCAATAAAAAAAAAATTTGAATAATCAAAAAGGATTATTTCATGAATGACGTTATAACTATAGTAAATTAGCTTCTTATTGTTTTCAAATTCACATAGAATATAAAAGGCAGCATGCTTTCAATGGCTTATAATCTCTGAAAATTACAAAATCACGATTATATTGCTACGTAAGATGAAGAAGAAAAAAAAATAAAACAAAATTTAGTAAGTAGATGAATTGAATGATTTCATTCTCTTCATTCTCTTTCAGGTATTTAGTGTGGAAGACGATAAAGTAAATGAATGTGTGTATTAAAATAAACAAAAGAATGTGTATTTATATTGAGTATTTTTTTTTTTTTGAAAAAACTTTCGGCGAATATGTTAATGCTATGTGCTTCCTTACTTACCTGCAAAAAGAAAAATCTTCTTCTTTCCCTCTTATTCGTTCTTCTTCACTTCATATACACATATAGGCTTCTTACTATACGGTTGATTCACGATGGAATTCTTTTTGTGTGCTTCTGAGTAAAACAATTAATTGACAGTTTACTTTCGGCAGAATGGACTCTTTCATTTCATGCTTCTTGTATTTCATTGGCATTTTTTGACACAACTTTTTGCTCAATGAATGTGGATTTTAGTAGTCATTTTTTGCTGGAACTAAAGTTGATTTTATGATATTTTAGTTAATTAGAATATTTTGAATGATTTAGATCTTCTGAATAAATCACCATTTCCATTCATTAACATATTAATGAATATAGGAGAGTATTATTAGGATAGTAGCATATTATTAGCATATTATTAGCATATTATTAGGAGAGTTTTATGGAAATTCAAAAGTCATTCTGGATATTTTTTTAATTCATAGCAACCAGATTCCTTCAGATTCATATTAATACATTTTTAGTAATGAGTAATGACTTGATTTTAGGGATCTTTGATACTTCACCAAGATAAAAAAATTTCAAATTTCCAAATTTTTCAAAAATGCGCACCAATTCCATTGCAAATAAGTCCTCAAACTACATTTTCGGTTTATTCGTGTTTTTTCTTTAAGTTTGTCTCCTTTTCATTTAACGGAGACCGTCGTCGCGCTATCATCATTAAAGAATCTGAAAGAATCTTATATTTTTCTCAAAGAACGATGAGTGAAGGAGTGAGTAAAAGAGATGGCACAAGAAAGAAAGAATAAAATGAAAAAAATTCACAACGGCATCGTAAAAAGCATAAAAAAGTGCACATCTTTTGTTCTTACACAGCAAAATGTTCTCAATGTCTTTCAAGAATTGCCCTTTTTTCGTCGGAAATGATTGTGATTCGAAAGAATTTCAATGAAAATGATGATATATAATACGCACACATGTATTTGGAATGACTGCATAGTTTGTTTATAATGTGCGGCAACTTGAGCATTATCCGAAAAAATAACAAGAAGGAATGAAGAGGAAAAAAAAATTATATAAAAGTTATGAAACTAAAGTAATATGAAGAAGAAATATCTTCATCGACCCATCTTTTGAGTCATTTAATTCCACACAATATATATAAACGATTTAAAGAACGAAAATAAAATAAAAGGAAAAATCACATCATTCGTACTCATATCAGTGCCGTCGACTATATTGCTGTTGTTGTTATTGCTGGTTGTGAGAAGAAAAAATAAGAAAAAAAGGCTAACAATGAAGTAAAACCAGAAATGTACACAAAAAAAGAAAGAAAAAAAAAATACATGAAAGATTCAATTCAACACCCAAGAATGGATAAAGAGAAGAAAAAAAAATTATAACGACCTTGGTGTGACTGCTTACGAATATCACAGTTGTAGTAAATGCTAGTGAGTCTCATTACGATTGCGTTTCTAGTTTTTTTTACTATTCCCTTTTCTTCGATGCATTCTCATCGTTCATTTACTCATTCAATCAACAATATTATGCACTTAACTTGACTTTGATTGTACTCACATCTCACTTTTTTATTATTAATTCCATTCACTTGTTAGTCGTTCTTTTTAAAATAAATCAAAATTCCATTCTGATCAAATTAAATTTCATTAACATTTTTCTTTAGTGTGATTATTGCAGCCATATATTAAGAGATGAGTGACATGTTCTAGGAATCAGATGGATCTTGATGACTGTTTACAAATTCTAGTATCTTATCTGTCGAATGGTTGGAAATATGACTTTAGTTAAAATTCTTTTTAAACTTTTCATAATTTGAATTTCAAGAAAAATACGTTACAAATTCAAAATCTACTAAATATTGACAAAATAATTTTTTTACAAGCAAGAATCATAAAGTAATTTCCATTCCACTCATTTCTCATGAGTCATGACTCATTCACCCTTCCAATTTATTTTGACGTGTAGGACGCCAAGATTGGCAGCCGCTGGCAAAGAAACGCTTTGACCCAACATCCCACAATGATCTTTTTACCACTTTCGTTCCTTCTTACACAAAATTTTTCTCATTTCTTCTTTAATTTTTATTATTGGGTAATTATTTTCTCCTTCTTTCCAACTCTTCATTTTTTTCTTGGATTTTAAAGCTAGATAGATCTATGTATTAATAAGAACCTCATTTTCAATTATCGCTTCAAGCGCTTTTAAAAATTTAAATAAAAGATGCTAGATTTTCAGTGGCGTGTATTTCATTGCAATGGATTAATTTGTACATCTTTGTTGTTTGCTTTTCTAATTTAATTGATTATTGGTAGGTAGAAAGATTCCACAAAATTGATTTCGAGGATGATTCCATCGTTGTTACGCTCTGTTCCCCCCAAGTGCTTTGAACTTCGAACTTTTGTTGAGAGAGGAAAAAAAATATTTCTTCAAATCTTAAAAAAAATAAAGTCTACAAGTTCTTCAGTAAACACGATGGAATTCCAGTTTGCTTAATGTCCGGTTATCTTCTTTTAATTTTTTTTCCAGTAATTTAATCAATTTGCTAATTAAATGCAAAAGTTATCTTAAATTTTTTAGCCCATGTGCTAACAAAATAAATAAAAGTATGCAACATTGAGTTTGCTGCTAACCAGAAAATTTATTTTAATTTTTTTTTACTATTGATTTGCTTAATGTTTTATTTGAAGATTTAAAGATAAAAGACTTATGACAAGATTATTTAAATTTACACAGTAGATTGGAATGTACAACAACAATAACAAATAGTAATCGATAACGCATCTTTTTTGGTAGTTGTTATTTGTTGTGGAATAAAAGGTGAAGAAGCACATTGGAATGGATCTTATCTTGGGTTCTAGCTGTGAACTTCAAATTTGTTATGCTGTGCTTTGTGATTTGTTAATTTCTGATAGATTTTTTAAGGATGATAAATGGTGAATGTAATGACAAATGTCAAGGGTATTCACGACAGACAAAATTTAAATGATAAGCTACTGCTGAATGGTTTTAAATTATTTTATAAGTTGAACTTTGTGAACATTATTGATTCTCATAAAATTCCAACTTTAAATTTTTCCTTCAGCATCTTCAATGACAACTTTAAGGAACCGAGTGCATCCACCTCTATCTCACCATCCAAAATAATTAAACAACTTCTAGTGAATTTGTAAGAATCTCCAACTCCCATTTTTTAAATTTATTTACGGAGGATTAGCTTTGGGAAGTAAAATTTCTTTAAGAATACATCTCGCTCTACGCGTGAAAGTGAGATGATGGAAGATGATTATGAATAAGAAAACATGAAAAATAAAGAATGAAAAGGCAAGCGATTATAATTAAATTGTTACGTTTTGAACATCATTACATGTGAAACAATTTTTCTTTACACTCGTACAACAAGAAGATTTTAACTTCTTTTACTCAATTTTTTTTAAATGATCAGAACTTATCCATTCAAGAAGATTAAGAGAAAATCAAAAAGTCATAATTTTTGAGTGAATAATGAAGTCAAATTTACCATCTCTTTCACTGATTGTGTAGATGGTCTTAAGATGAAAAAATCTTGTTTTTCTCATTGTATTGCTATTATTCCGTTCTTCTTTGTATTCTTCTCATTTTTATTTTATTTTTTTTTTTTTGACGAAGCATTTAAAAGGACACTCACAAAAAACGATCGAGACTGTTTTTCTTTGAAAATAATTAACATTTCTTTCATAAATTTACTATGGCTACACATTACTGCACGTATGCGTGAAGAGAGAGAAAAATTTTTCTTATATATTTTTTTATGTGTGAGAAACATTTAAACACCTTGCGATTGACAAAAGGCACTTATCTCAAGTACAATGGACGATATATGTAGGTATCTTTGATTGGAAAACTTTACCCTCCCTGTGATTTTGAGACTGGTTTTTTTAAAATACTTTTGGTGAATATCCAAGCATTTTGGGATTTTAAATTAAAAAGCAGTTTAGAATCCAAATCAAAGTGTAGATTTTTAAAAATAAAAATAAAATAAAAATTTTCTAATCGAATTTCAATAGTATTCAAATTTTATAGAAGATCCAATCCTAAAATCACCTCAAAAATTACTATTTCATCTCGAACAGCAAGCATCATTACAGCATAGCATTTCAAGTATATCACACGAATATAAAAATGCGTTCAAGTACCTCAGCATGATCATTAAATTTTACAAAAAAATTTTTTTAAATGGATTTAAAGTGCAATCCGCTTATTCTTTTCTTCTTTTTGTTATTCTATCTATTACAATAATGTCCTTTATTCAATAAACTGAAGTATGAAGAAGGGAGGGTAGAATGGAGGGACAGAGACAGAGAGAAAATAAATTTTCTTAGGAGAAAGAAAAGTTCTTAGAAGCAAAATGCAAACGCACAATGGTCTATAGAAAGACAATGAACGAGAAAACGTAAGAATGGAACAAAATCAGATTTTAACAATAAATTTCTTACGCTCCTTTTGTGTTTCTCAAGTGCCTTCCTTTGTATTCCCATTATTCTCAATTTTACTCTGTTCGAGAGCATTCATGCTCATAAAGGGACTTAACAGGTAGAATTGATAATTTTTTTGTACTTCTTCTCTACGATTCTTGGTTCATTTTTATTGATTTATGATTTAGTGTCGGTGCTAAGATCTCACTCACTCTCTTTCTTTACTACTCCATCTCCTTCTCCCTCATATCTATCTTGTCGCTTTTTTTTTGGTCGTTTCTTTATGGATCAAGGAAAGATATATAATATAATAATAATAATAATAAAAGAGAGGGAAAAGGTTCAAAGTGTGAAACTCATAAATAGATTTCAATGAAAATTGTTTTCAAATCACAACAATACAATACAGTTCTTGTGAAAGCGATTGAAGTTTTGTATTTTGAGGGTATTCAATTGGTGGTAAATTTAACAGCAATATGAATGTAGCATGAAAATGCAACAATAGTATTTTAATTAAATATTTTTACAATGTCTTACAATGTGATACTTATTTTTTTCTCAACTTTTCTGTAGGCGTCTTTGACCTGCTTGATGATGAAATGATAAGAAGAGATTTGCCACTTCTTTCATCCGTAACCTAGGCAATTTTAAAGCAGATGTAATGAAGACAAAAACAAGCAAAATATTAAAATTTAATTATCCTTTTCATTTGGTGTAATTAGCAATTTTCAGGTAATTTGGTATAATTTGAATCCTTAAAAAATCTTAATGGGGAGGAACACTGAATCTACAAAGCAATAAAAATGTCATTTCTTCAATTAAATGCCTCATCCTTTTCATTAATTCATGAGTTCAATTTCATAGCTTTAAACGCCTTCACAATTCAGTTTATATTCTTCCATTACAAATGTCTACTATACCTTATTATTTATCATCATCGGAGATGCTAGAATATAATAAATTCTAAGAATTTCATCCTCGACTAATTACTATTTGTTTTTAATGAATTATTAAGAAAAATAATATTATATTTAATTACAATTTATTAAAATGTGCAATTAATTAATGTAAACAATCTTGGTTTTCTTAAAGTAATCAATTCTCAAGTTACGATTTCTTAATTTTATATTACCTAAATTTTTGAAAGTCTTTTCCATTTTTGATTTTTAAAAGTCATAACGTTTTTGAAAATTTTAAAATGCAGTGCTCGCCTACTACGCTTTTGTTTTCAACAGTAAATACGTGGATGAAATAGTTTTTGCATTAAAAAAATTTAATTTACTTAGTAATCGAGGAGAAAATTGTGAATATAAGTGTGCAATATGACTGATCAACAGGTTCCAGAGACATCTGTGAGTTTGGAAGTTCATTGTCATTTATCCTACTGAAAATAAACATAATTTTTGAAAATTTTCTTAGGAAGTTGAAAACATCATTAATAAAACTTCAAAAATCATCACAAAGCTATCGGAAGTGGATACAAGAATTGCAACCACTCAATCATCTGTTAATTATGATTTCCCTGTTGAATCTCGTCCAGCATATGAAATCTTTAATCACCTAGAACATCTTATTTTACTTTCTGATTCTGATGACGAAGACGAAATTTTTATGCCGAGTCTTGATGGTAAATTATCAATTTTTCACACATTTAAAGTTGTTTTTATTATATTATTTCTAAATTATTTTAGACGTGTCACACTTGGCAATTGTTTCGCAGTCTGTTTTATCTTATATAAAAAACATTTCTCCCGGTACGCGCTTGATGAAAATAGCAAATAATATTTATAAACAAGTGACTTATTGGATTTCGTCTTTATTCCTCAATAATTCCTTATCGACTTTTCTTCCTACTAATGCGGACTGCTTATCAAAGTCATTAAGACTTGCTTTGACATGCAAATTTGAAAGTTATATTAAAGATGGCCTAAGTAGCATTAAAAGTTGCTCTGTTTACGTAGTTAGTAGTAATCCATACTTGCCAGACTTAAAATTTGCTGTGCATCTCACTGGTCTACCACAAAGTTCAATTAGAATCGTTCCTGTAATTGAAGGAACTGAGACAATTGATATGAATGAACTTGAAAAATTAATCACTGCTGATAAAGCAAGCAACTCTGTACCCCTCTACCTACTTGCTGACCTTGGATCATCATTTGTTGGAGGAGTCAATGGATCATTGAAGGATTTATGTGAAATAAGTGAAAAACATGAATTATGGTTGCACATTAGTGGTCCTATGATAGCTGCTTTATCGCTCGCTAATTCACAATCAGACATTACAAAGAATATCTCATCGATGACACTTGATTTTGAGAGTTGGATTGGATTACCAAGTGTTCCAATAGTTTTATTATATCGACAATATCCTGCATTGAAACAAGGAATTTTTGAAATTGAAGGTGAAATGAGGAAGCTCGATGCATTTCCTTTATGGACTGTTATTCAAAATTTAGGACGTGATAAGATTGTTAATTCCTTTGCACAAGCTTTTCAAAGTTGCAACATTTTATACGATATGGTCGCTAAGACAAAAGGTTTCAGATTGCTTTCTAAAAAACCTGTAAATTATGATCCAAAGGAGGCATTGGCAATCGATTCCTTTACTTCCGTTGTTTTATTCCAATTTGATGGTTCTGGCTTGAATAATCTTCCAACTGAAGATAATTTGGAACCAGCAACAAAGAAAGCAATTGATAAAGTCGATAACGTGTCCTATTTCGATCGATTGAATTCATGGTTGGGTCAAACATTAGAACGTGACTTTCCACAAGTTCAACTTACTTTGATGGATCATTCAATTTATGGTACATGTATTCGATACAGTCCTTTTGAATTGAGTACTGGAGAAAAGGTTAATTTGCTTAGTTTAATTCTGAATATAAAAATACTAATAATTTTAACTTACTTCCAGGTACCAACTTTAGAAATGTTTACTGAATTCTACGAATTTTTTGAAAATCAAGCGGATATTTTATGCGCGACAGTTCAGAAGAAGCACACATTCATTGAATTGATTGATAAAAGTCCAGTATTAAGAATTGTTCAACTGGCTGATGATTGGGCAGGTCTAGGAGGAGTTTATTACGTCCCAGAAATCATGGGAAAAATGGAGACAGATCAAGAAAAATCTGAATTAAATAAATTAAACATGCAATTAGTAGAGAAATTACGCTCAAGTGATAATGCTTTTAGTCTTGGTGAATCCATTGATGGATTAGCATGCATTCGTTTTGGAATGGTTACCAGTGAAACTGACATTGAGGAATTGTTAGATTTAGTTATTAGTGCGGGTAATGAAATTCAAGAAAGCTCGAAAGTTCTCGATTCAATGGCTGAATTAATCAAAGCTGGCATCCATGCAGCTGAAACTGACTTACAAAAAGAAGCAGACGAGAAAGTATGGAATGATGGAATTCTTAGAGTTGTTCCTGTCGTTGGAAGTGTTTTAAATTGGATAAATCCATTACCAAGAGAAACAAGTACAGGGATCAGAGGAAGATCCTTAAACTTACAGCAAGGAGTTGTTGAATCTACTGAGAATATCTACAAGTATCATATGCAACTTCCATTAAATCCTTCACAACAAGGCAAAAGCAGTACAAGTCATTCCAGAAATGAAAGCCAAAGTAGCACAAATTCAGCAAAGCAAGCAGTAGCACAACAACAAGCTGTTGTACAAAATACAGCATCACCTGTTGAAGAAGCTAAGCCAGTTGCTTAAGTAACGCATTAACCTAGATAAAAAAGGATGAAAGCTTTTCTAAGTAAGGACAACTTGAGTAATCGTCCATCGTTTAGAGCTATTCATTAATCCGTTCCAAATAAAAAGAAAAAATATATCTAAATTAAATTAATTTAACCTACCTTATTATTCTTTAAACAGCAATAATATTGAAATAGTTTTAATTATACGAAGAAGAAAAAAATGTGAATGAATTTTAATCGTAAATTAAATAAAAATTGACAAAACTTATTTAAATAATTAACCCACAATATTCCTTTATTCACATATTAAAATGTTTCTTTTTTACCACATTTTTTTTTTTTTTCAGTTTTATTTAGATTTTGAGCTGAGAAAAACTTTCTACATTATTTTCTTGTGGATTTTTTTTTTCTTACTTATTTAGTTCTTTTGTGGATATTTTTTTATTATGAGTTCTGAGGCAATTTAAAATCAAAAAAATATTCTTTTTATTGTAAAAAAAATTATTCTATTTATTTAATTAACTAATTTATTTGCTCAAAGTAGAAATCATTTTGTTGTAAATCTCTAGTCGTTAATTAATTGAGAGCATTATAATCGATAATCAATGATGACATTCCATTAATGCCAAACATATGTAGGCGTACTCATTCTTTTATGCTATTATAATTAGCAAAAAATTTTCAACATGTCAATTAATTAATGACAGAGCTCATCTCGTCTCTCAATATCCTCTTATTTTCAAATATAATCGATTCCTTCCCTTAATGCTTCTCAATGATAATTTCTTTTGGCAGTTTATCTAATGATAGTAATAATCATAATAGAATTTATGCTTACAAAATTTGACTTAATTTCATTTTTAAATCATGGAGGAAAATTTATAATTTGGAACAGATTTAGAACTTTTTATTATTTTGGATTTATAGTTAAGTAACAGATCAAACAAAAGAAAAGAATTTTCATACAAATAGCGAAAGGGAGGGGGGGAGGGGGGGTCTAAAAAGTCGTTTTTTGCGTAGTGTACTAAGTGAACGACCCCTTAAGAACTGTAGAGCACTGAATATTTATTTCAATAAACAACCACTGATTTTTTATAAAGACTCTAAAAATTTCCAAACTATACTTCACCCTCCTTGATATCTTCATTGTCTTTTAACATGAAAAGAAATATCCGCATTGGTATAATTTAATTTATATTAATTTTTTTGGTATATGTATGTGATAAACGCTATAGTTGTTGATTGATAAAATATTTTGTAATGTTTGAAAATCTTTATGTAGATATACGTGGGCTTCAAAAAACATTTAGTCTTGCATTTTTTTAATACCATTATTCATATAATAATAATCATAATAAACATAATAAGAATATTTTTTTTTTCTTTTTCCTTCATCGTCATTTTTCAAACATATTTGAGGAAATTCTTCTTTTTTTCGTCAACAATTTTCCAACAGAATTTGAGGAGAAGAAAGAAGCTTTGGATTACAAAAGTATAAAATATTTATTTTGGAATGCATTATGTAACGTGTAACGAAATTTGTTTTTTTTTTTCTTACATGGTGGATATAGATATAAATATTTATTTTTTATTCCTTTATGTAACGCAACGGTGTGTAGGTTGAATGGATTAATATAAAAATTGGTCTCTCGGGAGCAACTTTTTTCTCCTCAAATGTAAAAATTGCGCAAAATCTTTCATTTCTAATGCTTTTATCGCAAAATTGTTTTTTTTTTCTTTATTTATTAAGTTATTCAGTACATTATAAATTCAGAAGTTTTTTGTCTTATTTTTTTTTTTTATTTTCATTTACTAGTTACTTTATGTGATGTTTTTTGAGATTTTTTTTGCCGCTTCAATAAATGATCGACCATTTAAAAAATATTTTCTATAAAAAAAGCGTTAATCATGATTTGAATGAGTTGTGACTAGTTTTTTCCCTTATGTGGAAGTAAATTTTTGCTAGATTTTTGGTTGCAACTTTCTCACTTGATTTAATTTTATCTTAATTTCTACAATTTTTTTTTATACAATTACATTTTTTTTGAGTATTTTTCTTCAAAATTTTGAGTCTAATTTAATTATTTTTAATAAGTTTAGCTTTCATTTTTTTTCTTTTCTTCAAGTGCTCTCGTTTATAATGATACTTGAGTTGTATGCTAAGGAGTTGAGGCAATTTGATTTTATGGAATTGATAGGCTAATTGTGATGATTTTAAGATTCAATCCTTAAATGATGCTGAAGTTTGAACATTTGATATTTTATATTTTAAAATTGGCTCTAATTGTTGCAATATACTGTGTTAAAAGGAACTGCGTTATTTAATTCAAAACATAGCACTAGAATTGATGACATCCTTAAATATCACTATTTTTATAAGAACCTCTAAGTTCTATGACTATAAACTTTTAATGACTAGACCCACTTCAAAAAATATCTTCAACTTTCTTCCAACTAACTTATTGAGGACAATTTACAAAACAACTTGAAAATGGCAATGTATCATAAAAGGAACAAAGAGCAACGTACACCATAAATTTTATCATGATGTTTTAAAAGAGGGGACAGTAAAGTGAAATAAAAGAAAATCTTTTATTGTAGTTTTCTTACTTTTTAGTTCATAAATGACTCATTCTACAGTTGGGGTGTATTAAATTCTTTATAAACAGGATTAGCAGTCACTAGGCGCTAAACAAGCTACTTTGTAACTATGACTCTGATTTCTATAGATTGTTAAAGAAAACTCGTGAATAATCCTCAAGTGCTTCTAGTGAAGGAATAAAAATTTAACATTCGACTTCACTAAAGTTTAAAATTGTAATCTTTGCACGATAAGGCTTCCTTTCACTCTATTATTTACTAGAGTTTCTATAACATATTAGGATCGTGAATGTTTCAATAAGCACCGAATTCGTATGTTTTTTGTTTGAAATTTTCATTTTTTTATTTCATCAAACAGCACTCCTTGATTTTTTTCTTTCTAAACCCTTCATTTTGCTTTATAGTCTTTCACTTCACAAAGAACAATAGAAACTCTTCAATTTTAATCAGTTCCAATATTTCTTTACACTTTCTTCATAAAATTTCATCTCCATTTAATCAAATAACTTCAACTCTTCAACACTTATCCCCTCACAATTTGAAATCCTTATTATCTAACCCGTTATACATTAATTATTAAAATTTATTTTTATTCCATTCGTTCATTCAGCTTCACACTTTAGTTCCTTCCTTTCTCACAATTCACTTAAAAATTTTTTATATTTTTTTTATTCGCCTTTTTAGGAATGTAAATTTTTATGAATTTCGATTTTGTAATGAGTATTTTTTAATCTTGACTAGTTAATCGTTTAATCTTGTGATTTTTTTTTATGAAATAACATACACAACTGTTAAAAATTGTTTCCTTAATTTTCTTGTCTCTCTCAAAAAATTATATCCTTCTAGTATCCATCCATATTTTGATGTCACTTTTTTGATAAAGAAAAAAATTGAAAAAATTTATATACAAAAAAAATTGTTAATTGTGTAGTATTCAGCCTTTGGCTTTCAATTATCCTTTTGATCATCATCATTTTTTGTGTGTTTTATCCTTTAGAAGCCTCAACAATTCACTTTTTATCAGGGTTTCATTCACTTTTGATGTTTGTCATTTAGGAAGAATTAAAATGGAAGAATAAAAAAATTCTAAATGTTTAATTTCCTATGAAGTTCAAAGAGAAATTTCTTGATCGTCTTCTTCAAGAACTTTTACATTTTTTTTTTTCTATACTGTAGAAAAGTGGACCTTAAGGAATCTGATTTGTGATAGAACTTGATATTGAATCTCAAATAAGAGACAAATTTTAAAATGATCATAAAACTGTTGTTCATTGACAAGACTTTGTAAAGATTAAAACATTACTTATTTCATGGGACTATTGATCTTTTTGTAAAAACTTTTAAACACATGTGAGAATCCCAAATGACATCAACAGTAAGTGACCCTTCATTAAAAATGTCTTTTTTCGTAATAACTTAAAAAACTTTTTATAATCTCCATTGGACCATTTTGACATCTTTTTTATCCTTAAAGATTATCGTTAATCATCTACATTAGATAGAGAGAAAGACAGTGTGAAAGATAAGATTGATGGAAGTTTAAAAGAGATTTGTTAGTGATAGGATTAGAAGTGAATATGACGATTAATAAAAAATTGACACTCTTCAACTTATTGGCCGAGTAAAATTGGGTGTGTGTCTGTGTCTTTTTTTTCTGTGTGCATGATTTTAATGAGTATTTGTGTGTGCATATTTTTTCGAGTCTCATTCTAGATTGTATGTCATGAACCTTAGTTCCGCATTTAAAAAGAACATATTTTTTTTGTTGTCTCGATGAAACAAGCTCGCGATAAAAAATAATCCTGTGTATGATATGTCTCATCATTTCACTATAACATGTGTCACTTTCCATTGGTCTTTCCCTCTCTCAATAAACATCATCCTTTGGCATATTCAGCACAAAACTTTTATGAATACGTTAATTTATAGTGATACAAATGGAGTGTTACGAACAAGTGCCATTGACTCATCAACATGATCATTTTTATCCTATAATTCTGTTCATAATTCTGTTACGGCGTAATTATCATCTGTTGGTGGTGGCGGTGGTGGTAAGTTTTGCTGTTGTTGCTGCATTAATTGTTGCTGCTGTTGTTGATTTGAATTCATTTGGCTGTTTGGAGCGTTATTTACGATTGAAATATTATTAGAGTTAATGGAGTTTTTGATATTGCTATTATTATCACTACTCGATTGTTGCTGTTGATGTTGTTGTTGTTGATTAATGTTATTATTATTGTTTAAATTTCCATTAATATTAGTATTATTATTGTTATTATTATTATTATTGATGTTGCTATTTAAATAATTTGGTTGATTTGATTCAAATGAGCTTATTTTTGGCAGAGGTACAGGTTTTCCTCCAATCGGCCTTTTCTGTGTATAAAATCTACAAGGAATAGATAAAAAAAAATGTTCAAAGTCCTCGTGTTGTTAATCGAGGGACTTAAGCGCATTTTTGTCGCAGCGATCAGTAATCGATTAAATAGAAACTGCTTTTAGGTAATTACAAAATCCCTTAATTCTTCTTTTATCATCAAAAAACCCTGCAAGAAAATAAAATTTTTATAAAAAAAAACTATATAATAATAACAGAATCCATTAAATTCCGTCTTTCTAGCATGCACTATGCATGAAAAGTCTGTTCTCTTGATGATAAATACAAAACCTTACAAAAAGAAAGAAAAAAATTTTGACCAAAAATAACGGTCAAAAAAATTTTAAATTCCAACGGTAAAAAGAAATTCAAATTTTTATCGAGGGGTTTTCAACAATTTTTTTCCTTATATAATGTTAAATCGTTGATTACAGGAATAGTAGATCGTTTAACGATTTTTTAATAAGCGAGGCCGGAATAACTCGATAGCAGAAAGATAATTCATCATAACAGAACTCTTAACTATGTCTGGTTTCTGAGATCTCAGAGCTCATCCAGCCAGCCAGCCAGCCAGCCAGCCAGCCAGCCGAACAAAGTGAAAATATAAGCGTCATTTTTTGCAAAAATGCGCTAAAAACATCATGCAAATAAGAGACCCAATATTAGACTATCAATAATCAATGCAATACACACCTGTTATGCGGCAAATCATTATTCGTTCCTATACCTATATCATCATTATTTCCCTTAAATGTTCCTACTGATGGAATGTCAGGTAAGGGACAATTTTGAATTGATGGCCTTAAATTCGCATTATTCATTACTTGTGTATTTGTTGTCATTTGTGTTGGTACTGTTACTGCACCAGTCGTAACTTGTGCTTGATTATTATACTTTGGTAATTGTGGAACAGTCGGAATTACTGCTGGCACCAAATTTTGTTGATGTTGTGCATTAAATTTTGCACCGTAACGTCCGAGCGTTGAGCATTTATAAATTTGCTTGTCACGATCAAACATCATATTATTATCCATACTAGCATGCTGCTGTGTCGGTGGTGCTTGTGATGACTGGACATAAATTGAATTATTTGCTGTCACGACAGCCATTGAAGCTGGTGTATAAATCATACCCGACGATGTTACATACTGCTGCTGAAGTTGAGCTTGTGGAATTTGTTGAGGTTGTGTCATAGCTAATTGTTGTGTTACTTGAGGCGGTGGTGGAAGTTGATTCTTATCTTGTTGATTTGGATTTGGTTGATAAATTTGTTGAGGTGGAATTTGATTCATTTGTCCTTGAGCCTGAGCCTGAGCTTGAGCTGCTGCTTGTGCTTGTTGTTTTCTCCTTAATGTTTGATATTGCTGCTGTTGCTGAGCATACAATTGCTGTTGTTGCTGTATATAAATTTGTTGTTGAGGTGTATATTGTGGATTCCCAGAAATGGTTTGAGGAGGATGAGCTGCTGTAGTTATGACTGGCGGTGGTGGCAATTGTTCAGTAAATGAAACATTTGGATTATATTGTTTATAATGTGCATGCGGTGGAACTTGAATTTGTTGTTGAGTTTGGTAAATATTTTGCTGTGGTTGAATATGAGGATGAGGATGAGTATGGTCTGTACAAGCTGAAAATAAAAAAGAATTATAAAGCTTGAAGTTTTATTTAAGAAATGAATTATTTCCTTACCGCTGTTTTGTCTCATATGATTTGGACTATGATGATGAGCTCTACCAAGTGTTTGAGTACCCATACCCATTGGTCGCATTTGTGGAGGATGATGATGTGCTGGAATCATACCTTCATGGTGCTTATTTTTGTTTGGATGTTGTAATGTATGTGATCCACTAATAACCGGTGGTCTAAAAATATTGCAAACCCCATTATTAATTCTTATAAAATTCACTCTACTAAATCTTAAAAGACATTTTTAAGTCACTAAAATTTCATCACAAAGGAAACGCAGTAAAACATTTTCACACTTATCTCACACCACATGCAGTAAAAACTGCTCCACTTTTTTACTTGAAAAAGTCATAAAACAATGAAAACTATTTGCTTCTTTTTTTTCCTTACCCATTTTGCTGTCGTGGTAAAGTTCTATGTGCCATTGTCTGATGATTTTGCATTTGTTGTTGTTGCTGTTGTGCAATTGCATACTGTTGCTGCTCTTCAACTTGGGCGTAATCATTGCGCTTGCGAATATAAATCCATGTGTGCGAGTCAATGAAAATCTATTAAAATATTAATATTTCATACAGTCAGTCATAGAGGAGGAAAATTCAAAATTTCAAACAATATATTACCATTATAGTGAGTAGACATGCAGCCAGGAAACTTGCAATGAGCATTAAGACGAGACCAAGTAATCCACCTTCACACAATCCACGTGTACCGACATAATAATTGTAGTGTATAAGCTTACAATCCACCAGTGCAGTTAAACCTAAAAGATAATGTTTACAAGACATTCAATATTTATGGACGTAAAAAATTGTCTCGAATAAATATTTTATGATTATCAATTATTTTACCAGTCAAGAGTCGTTCACTTGTATTCAAATCGGAAACAACAGAGCTCAATTTGGGTTGTAATCCTGCCTTCTTGAATAATTGAACTGAATATTTTGACACAATATTCATCGAATTTCGAGCACTGTTAATTGCAGTTTGAGACTCTCTTAATCGTTGTGTAAATGGATTTGCACGATGACTTTCACATTGTGCATAGTATAAAAGTACGTCTGCTGGTAATCCAGATGGTGATTGTGAGACGAGATATTCGGCTGGATCGGCACATAAATCACCAATTGCAACAGACACGGATAAATAGATTCCAGACATTAACCATGAACCTGTAACAGCGACTAGTCCACATACAGAGAACAAGATCAATGCACAGCGTGAATGTCGTGCAACACCAACGAGTAGAACAGCACATAATACGAGTAGAAGTGCCAATATCGCAACAGTTCCAGGCCATCTTATAAGTTCATACTGATCTCCTTTCTGTGAAAATTATTATTATGTAGAGTTCATGTTACGGATATATAGTCACTCACTAATACAACAATATAATAGCAATCAACTTACATTCAAGACATGATTCAAGGAAATTCCCATCAACGGTCTCCTTATGTCGCCAGCCGCATTCGTAGCAATTGTTATATTTTTCTGCACCATATCCAATGAGTTAATGAGTAATGACAAAGCTGTCTGATTTGACACTGGCTCATCGAAAACGTCTGCCAATTCTGTCAGCTGTGGTCGTATTTTTTGCGTTAATGTATGTTCAAGTGCATTTGTTTGATTTCGTACTGAGGACACAAGATTATCTACTTTTCTGCCTGCCGTTAACATTTCGAGTAAGCCGTTATGCAAATCATCATTTCCATACAATCCTGTACATAGAAATGTTTGACATGAGTTAGTGAACGTGTATGAAGAAGAAAAAAAAAACGAAAAAATTCTAATTTGATTTGACGGCATAGAAAGTATAGAATATTTTTGATATTTTTTCTTTTTTGTGTTTTGTGGATGAACATTCATGTCATTGAAATTTATGATACTTCAATGTGAGGGTGTAAAAGTATACAGTTACCAGCTACTACTCGTGTTGTGTCAGAAGAAGACACGAGAAATTTATATATATGTCAAGTAGTTGAGAAATTTTTATTAGACTTACCCAGACCTATGGCTGCACAACACAATACAGTGACTATAGAAAGCGTTACTTTGAGACTCGTGATGGAATGTGCAGGGCGAGGTTTTCGATCGCAACATCGCGACATTAAATAAAGGAGTAGACAAAAAAGTGAAATGATGAGAGCAGCTGCGGGAATAGATCCCAAAAGACCAAGACTCTATATGTGTATATGTTGAAAGAATAATAAATATGTTAATAGAGAGGAAGAGAAAAAAAAAATTAATGTATAGAAGTTGATGGAATTAATGTCACATTTTTTATAGACATTAATTTCTCATGAATATTCCAAAGAGACAGAATTAATTAGTGCCGCACTAACCTCAAGATATATTTCATCGGTCGGCCTAAAAGTGTTGTTTGTTCGATGAAGTGTGATATTAAGATGTGGTAAAGAGTGAAGAATTTTAGCTAAAAATGGAACTTGATATTGTTCTTCGAGATAATTATCGTAGCCCATGATGTTCATTTCTGTTTAAAGACTCCAATATAAAACTTTCCTTTGCTTTCACACAAAAACTTTTTTTTTCTTATTTCTACTTTTTTATTGGATATCTTGGATTAATTCCTTAAATTACACACTTTATGACTTAAAATGTTATTTTTTTTTTTGCTTACGACTGAAATACGATAATTTATATATTTTTACAGGATAACTTTCTTTCTTTTCTTCTGTTCCTTTCTTTCACATTTTTCCACCTTCTTTTTTTATACAACTTGCAGCCACATATACACACACACACACACAGACACTTAAAATGAGAGAAAAATTCTTTTTTCCTTCTTTCGGAAAAATGAGCCGTAAAAAAGGATCCCAAGAATGATGAAAAATTTTGTTTCACAATTTAAACTCTTCGTCCACCATTTTAAGGATAAATTTTATGTTTTTCACATTATATGAGCCTTAATCTAAGCACTTCACATATTTTTAACATTTAATTTCACTTTAAAGTATCTTAATTTTAATTTTTTAATTAAATATCTTTCTTATTTTCCGATTATGTGCGGGCACACCCTTCACGAGATTGTGGAAAAGTGGGAAAAGTGAATGTATAGGGAAAAATCAAAACTTCTCTCGCGGTACTCGATACATAGGACACTCTTTCTCTCATTTTCTCCAAAAAATTCTATTTTTTTACTCACTTTTTTCTACTCACATCTCTCAAACATTTTCTTACACATTCATCTACATGCTCGCAAGAAATATTATTGATGTGTGTTGTTTTTCCCTTTTTTTTTCACGCAGTTTGTAGAATGAAAAGAAAAAAAGTTGGAAAAATGTTTTCGGTTTGTTTATTTTTCTTAATCTATCGGCATTAATTCAATTCATCATATTTTTATTGGTGATGTTTGACTCTCTTTGTCTGTTAGATCATTTATACTGAACGACTGTACATTATGACACAAATTTTCATTCATTCAACCCCTTGAATAAGAGTAAATTTACTCTCAACCCTCTTTTCATTCATAATGTGCAACTCTGAGCAACTCTACATTTCCATATATTATTAATTTTTTCTGAATTTTATTGAAATTTAAATGGTCAATTAATTCATAATTTTTACAAATCCATTCACAATCATCAAAAAATAAAATTATAAAAAATTTCCTCATTAAAAATTCTCTCCAATTCTCATGATAGTTATATCTATGGAAATTGAAGGGACAGCAACTACGTAATATTATTATTTATTTTATTTTTGTAGACTTTAAATCAACCAAAGACATTTACCTACTGTAATTACAAATTAATTTTTATTCAATTTAATTGAAAGTTTTAAATGTCGTGTGACATAAAATGTGATTAAATTTTCATCAATTTTAAAGTGCATTAAAAATTATTAAAAATAATTAAATGTTAAATGTGTAATATTAAATTACACTGTACCATATTGTGGAGACATAAAAAAGCTTTAAAATTTTATCTTTTGACTACAAATAGAGAAGGTAAACATGAGTCAACTTTAAATGCAATTGAAGAGTTGACACATGAAGGTTAGTGTGACTGAATCCGTGCAATAATTTCATGATGTATAATAAAGCATTAGCAATATTCCATAATAACATTCATGAGATTGTATTAAATCTCAAAGATTCCTGTTTGGAGAAAGTTCTCTATTATCGCGATGAAGGAAATGTAAGTAGATCTTTGACATTTATAGAAAGTCGGATGTCATTAAAATTTATCATATTTTTAGATGAATATAGTGCTGAGTGTTTATGCACAAGAGAATGAGGAAAAGTACGTCATACGCTTTAAGAAAATATCATCTGACTCTAGTAAGTGAATAGGAATACATTTATTTATAATTTCATAGACAAACAAAAACTAATTCAATTTAATGCTCGACTCAAACAACTGTCGTCAATTAAGTGCTACACAAAAAAAAAAAAAATGCTTATCTCATTAATACCGTAAACAGCTCGTTTTACAAAAATAGCGACGTTTTATGATAAAGTTTTTTTCTTATAAGATATCACACAATGTGTACATTCTTGTATTAAAGCGACATAATCATTTTTGCTTTACTTTATGACTCATAAGTTTATGACTCTGGCTAGGTCACATTAGATTAGAATGGGTGTATTATTTGGTTTATTTACTTAATAGGAGTGATTCATACAATGATACTAAACTTTTTGCCGGTTTGTCTTACTTTTTGTTCATTAAACAATAAATTCTTTTATGGCATTGCTCTCAAATATTATTTTTATAGGCTGTAAACTGACCAGCTTTCATTTTCTTTTGAATTTGGATTAATTTGTTCGTAGTTTTGTTTATTTTAATTATTATTGTTGCTGGAGAGCAACGATAAATTCTTTTAAACAAATACTGCTTGTGTATTGAACTACTGACCTTATTATTATCATTCGAATGACTACTACCTTGATAAAATTTCCCCAAAGTAAATCAATATCCTCAAACATACCACATCCCTGTCTAAATTTATTATATTCCATTTATAGCAGAACGGAACTGTAACGATCATAAACATGAGCTCATGTCCTTCATCGTTTTCGAAGAATTACTGCAAAAGTACTTTGATCACTTTACCGTCGTGCCAAAAATAGTTTTCGTAGATGTCGACATAAACGCATTGAATGAATTTCTAATGCGTGACCGACCCGGTAAGCTGATTCTTTTATTTTATAATTTTAACATTATTCCAACATTAATGTGATTTCATGATGTTATGCTATTTTTACTGTAACTATAAAGCTGTACGAAGGAAGAAAATTATTGGATATAACTATGGACTTGTTTATCGAGATGTGGCATTTTTACCGAAAGAAATTTACATCGGTAAGCCTATGAATAGCGAGTTCAAGGATTCACCAACAATTTGCATTGAAATAAAAGTTAAGCAAGGTTATATGATGGACGAGGATAGCAGCACGAGAAGCTATGAGATAAAAAAGTGTCGTTATTGTTATTTCCAGGTATGACATCAATGGAATCAATTAGTACCAATTTATTTAATTAACGTAAATTTATTTTTAATTTCAGTATTTAAAATTAAAGACAGCTAAAATTTCCAATATTTCACAATACTGCCCAATCGATTTATTCTCAGGCAAAGCTGACCGAATGAATCGTGCAATAAAAGGACTTTTTGAAAATCCACAAAATAATCTAAAAATGTTTCAAGACGGCAAAATGGTCTACAATGAATATTCGCCTGATAAAAGCTCACTAAAGCGTATAATGAAAAGCCTTTTTCCGGATGTGAAAAGTGTGGATAAGTAAGTTAATAAATTCATTTTGTTGCTACGCTTATTACTTAATACTTTTTTTCATCCTTTTCACCAATTTTTATAAAAAAAATATGTATAGGCAGGAGCTGTTATTAATAAACTTGATACGAAGGATTTTAATTAAAGATTTTACTTGCTGTGATATGAATGTTGATGTCTGTTCTACATATGAATGTAATGATGATGTTCATCTAAGAAATTGTCATCCTGAAAAATTTCCACAACTTCCTAAGAATTGCATTTTGTATAGTATTTTAAAAGCACAGCATTTAGTGAGAGATAATTTCTCTATTATGGAATATCTTGAAGATAATATTGAGTGTGAAGATGGCTATGATCAAATTATACAAGATTACAGGATGGGAAGCACAGCTTTAGATTGTTCTGTTATGGTCACTTTTCGTCGTATTAATGATAATGGAGATTTTGATATTGAAAGGTAAGTTGAATTTTATGTATTGATAAACTTAGTTGATGCATTGATTTTGACATGAAGTTGGGTGTACAGTAGATCTTATTCGAAAATTTCAAATTCTTTTACATAAAATCCCACATAAAATTTTTTACGTTCTTGAGGGGAAGTTAAAATGGGCATTTTAAGCATTACAAATTTCACGAGTGACCCCTTAGTAACGTCATTAAATCTTAAGTACTTGAAATCATTCACAGAAATCAGTTGATATTAATCAAAAGATTTTAAGAGTTTCAAGTGGAATTTGAAGTGCTTATTTTGAGCATTTTGCGTTTTCTCATCAACTGACCTTAACCCTACGAAAATTTTAGCCAGATTTTTGTCCGATTTCGCCAGACATTGGTCATACGACTTTTGCCAGACTCGGACAAATGAACGACTTTTGCCAGATTCTCCATATAGCAAATTCCTTAACTGCACGAAAATGCCCGAATCAACAAAGACAGTGCCAGACAAATTTTGTCGGGCCGATTTTTGGACGATTTTTGCCAGACAAATCGTTCACAAGTTTCACTTGTGTACGATTTTTGCCAGACTTGCATGGAATTTTGCCAGACTTGCATACGATTTTTGGACGATTTTTGCCAGAGTTTTTTTGTCGAATTTTTAAAAAAATTATTTTTCCCATTTTTCTTATACTTCACAAGCGCTGTTATTTTTTATCCATCCGATTTTCGCCAGATTTCTGCCAGATTTGGTCTTGGGATTCGAACCGTTGCCCGCTAAAGTTATGTTTTCCTTGTACCTCTGAGTTGTCCGCTGCGCCACTGCTGTCTGAAATGATATATTTTCAGAGTGGCGAAAAGACATATTTAAGTTGCACATAACTCAGAATTGAATGTTTTAACGTTTTTCATTAGGTAATTTTATAATTTTAAAATAAAACAAATAATGCTTAAACTTTTTAATTAATTTTTAAAATAAAAAAAAAAAAAAAATGAAACCATTTTAACATACTTTTAAGATTTTTAGAACATAGCAATTTAAAAATAGCTTTTTTATAAATTATAAAAAAGAATTTGTTTTGATTTTTGCTATGTTTTGAGAAAAAAATTGCAATTTCTCATAAATTATTGAAAATCGTTGCAACTTATGAACGATAGTAATTTTTGAAAATTTGCAAATGACTGGCAATAAAAGTATTTTTGTTTTTTGAAAGCTTTTTTTCCTTTTTTTCTAAAAAGTGCCTAATTAAACTTTTGTTCCGTCTTAAAAAATTAAAAGAACACTATTATCTGCTGTTCGCAAGAGGAAAAAAAGGAAAAGTAAAGGTCCTTTAGTTAATAATATGGACCAAAATAAAAAATAAAAATAATAATAATCTTATCTGCTGTTTCATTTGCTTGAATATTTGTTTGTAACAAATTTGAAATGCTACCTAAATATTATTTCTCACATTACTGTTCTATAAAAATGTGTCCATTCGTTTGTATTAGTTGAATAGGTCAAAATTTTTAATGTTTAAAGCAAATTATTTATCACGACCATTAATTTATAAGCTTGGTTTTTTGGAAAGATATTTGAACGACTTTTGCAAGAAAGTGCAAGATTTTTTTTTGAAAAAATTAAGTTGGCATTGTCGGATGAATTCTTGCGAAAATCGGACAAATTTCCATGTAAGACTTTTGCCAGAAAAAATCTTGCAATTATCTGCTAGAATTTTGCCCGATTTTCGACAGATTTTTTCCTTGCGTTTTTCTTCCAAAATTCTTGTATTTTCGTGTGGCTATGTAAAAAGTTGTTGCACGATTTTTGCACGAAAAACGCAAGAAAAAAAATCTTTCAAAAGTCTGGCATATTCTTCCATTAATCTGACAGACAGAACATGTCTGGCAAAAATCTGGCTAAAATTTTCGTAGGGAAGTTCTTAAAATTTCTTCGTATTATACTTTGTTAATTACTTGCTAGATAAAATTACAGTCATAGATAAAAGTTTTGAAATAACTGACGTATTTTGGCACATTGATTCATGATAATTCCATTCAAAATTATTTATCTATTAATGTCATCCAAACTTCTTAAAATAAACTGATTCCATCTTTTACAACGAAAAATTTCTTTCTTTTTTCACGCTGACAGCTCTTTTTGAACATTTGTTTTTCAAACTTAAATGAGCAGTAATTAAAGCCAAAAATTCACCTTGAGCCAAATGTCTTAATCACTTTTACTACAAAATCACATAATTAATATATTTTGGAAACAAACTGACAATCTTCCTCCATCTAATCGGATTGAATAATTTTGTTTGATAATTATTCATAATTAATCAAAATAAACCAAAAGAATGTTTGTCAAAATTTTGTGTCATGGGAAATTGATGAGCTTTTAAGGAAATGCAAAATAAAACTTTATTTGAACAGATTATTAAATTTTCGATCATCATTTAGAATTTATTTAGTAAGAAATAATTTATTTAGTATCAAAATAAACCATCAACCAAAATATTAAGGGTACCGCAATGAAAAGTAATTTACCTCAGGCTAATATATTCATAAAATTTCAAGACATTAATTCAATTGCACCACACTCAAAATAAAATCTAATTTTCCTTAATTTCTTCCATACAGTGATAAAGTTTTCGATAAAAGAAATTACATTAAGCTAACAGGAACAACAGGATATTCGCATCATTTTATTTCAAATGTTACAGTTGTTGACCTAGATGAAAAGAAAGACTCGTTTGCACATTTTCATAAATATAAGAAACAATACCAAGAAAGTAAAATTGCATATTTGGAATACATAAACAGTATGCAACATGTTGCGTAATTTATTTTAATTTATTTATATTTTTTACATTCAAAAAAAAAGGACAATAGATGAAAATTGGAAAAAAGACAAATTTTTATATACAGGATAAATAAAAAAATATACATAGTTTCCAAAAAAAAAAAACAGTCAGCCTTCAAAGTTTATTAATTCTCTATAATTACAGGATTATCCACGAAGAAAAAGTTAATACAACAAAAAGGTCGAAAAAAATTTCAGGAAAAAGGAAAAAGAACGAAACTTTTAATTGTTTTATAATTTTTTCAACAAGATCAATGAAATGCGATAAGTCACCAGAAAATTACCGTAAAAAAGTGTTGATTGACATTGGTGAAAATAGCAGAAAAAACCCACAAATTATTCAACCCTCATCAAATATATGACAAATGTGATGAAGGAGGAGTCGTAAAAAGTAGAACGGAAGCGATTCATTGGTTTAATCTTTTATATTGACTTATACGCATGTCCATGAAGATCTCTCACATTGAAAAATACAAATTTATCTGTGTTTAAGTTTACAGCAAATAAGTAATAATTCAATTATCTTCAAAAATAATATCATAAATAATAACCAAACAATTTCGCTTGAGTAAACTTCGATAGGGTTTCCAGTTACATTAGACGTAGCACAAGAGTTTTCAGCACTCTCATTTTCAGTAGAATCACTTCCCCAAAACCAAGTCATCAGAATTAAATGAATTCTAAAGTAAAGAAAAAACATAAAAATATTGAAATTATAAAAAGAAGACTATCTACCTTGTAATGAAATAGATATGTCAATTAATCAATTAACAATTTATTAATGAAAGACAAATATTCATATTCTTATTCATATTCATATTCTTATTCATATTCATACTCTCTGAGTAATTAAAAATAATAAGAGCATAAAAAATAAAAAATTGAGTAATTATAAAATCATGCTCAAAGAGAAAAAATTAAGAAAGAATAATTAGAAAATAATTTCATTAGGAGATTCGCGAATTAGAATTAGAACGATACAGACGCGATGAATAAAGAGCAATAAATTTAGAAAATATAATATAATATAATATATAAAAATTATTACATATTTTATCATAAAATATAAAATAATAAATATTTTCTTTATTTATCATAAAATCAAATCAATTAAGATTTTCTTTTAAAAAATATTCAACATTTTAAATTTACAGTGTTTTTTTCAACATTCTAAATTTTACTGAATATTTCCATTTTAACATTCTAAATTTATTGTGTTTTTTCAGCACTCTAAATTTCACAGAATATTTCCAATATTTTTAACATTCTAAATTTATTGATATGTTTTTTAAACTAAACAGTTTAGTTTGTTATTTAAACTAGACATAAATTTACTTTAACAATTTATGTTTAGTTTGTTATTTTTATCAAATAACGAGATGGATACAAAATGCAGCAAGTGCAATTTTGCACAAACTAATGCTAATAATCCATTAATAAAATGTGCATATGGTGATTGTGTTAAAGTGATTCATGATAATTGTAACACCAATCCTATTTTTGCCGACGGACAAAATGTTTTTGTTTGTGATACTGATCGAGCTGCTTATGAGCAGAGAAGATTACAAAAAGCACCAGGAAATCAGGAGGAACAACAACAACAACATCAGCCACCTAATCCTGAAGTTCCACAGAATACAGATCAAATTAGGATTCAAGATTTAGGATCTGAATCTGATGAAAATCGTACAAATGTTAGTCCACCAAATGATAACGTCACCAGACGAAGAAATACACAGGTAAAAAAGTATCAGTGCGTCATTTGTAAGGATGAACAAAATACTTCATTTGCTGTCATTGTTACTTGTTGGAAGTGTGAGAAGACATTTCACAGTACTTGCTTATCAAATTTCGGTGAGTTAAAAATTGTTAACAATACAGTAATTTGTCCTAATTGTAACCCATTTGAAAACATATCAAGAGATTCTGATAAAACAAGAAAAAAGATTTACAATAATAATAATCGAAAAAGTTTTTCTGATAATTCTCGTCCTCCATTAAATGATGGACGACATAAAAATGGCACAGATAATTTTCGTTCTCAATTTAATGACACACGAAATAATAATTATTATGATAATAATAAAAATAAAAATAACAATAACCACAGAAGAGTCCATATGAATTCAAATTATGAAGACTCAGCTGGGTCTGATTTAAGTTCAAGACCTGGAAAAGGTTATTCAACTCCCAGAAATAATTTTCAAGAAAAATTTGTTAGAACGCCACACGGTAGAAAATCAATGTTAGCCCCTGTATTAGATATTCAAAATACCGCTAATAATTCTGGTGGACGAAGTGATTATTTCTTGACTTATATTCAAAAAGAAAGTATGAAAGAATTACCGGTAGTAGATGAAAGTATTTATGCTTGGGATTCTTTCTATGAAGCTTACAAAGAAACTAGAGATTTGTTTTCATTAAATGAAAATTTAAGAAGAGTTCAGAATGCCCTTAGAAATACTGAAATAAAACAAATAGGAGGCAATTCTTTAAATCAAATTGGAGCTTTTGAAAATCAGTTAGAAGTTATTAATCGAAGAATTTCTAAAAAAGATTCATTATTAATGGAACAGGCTTACGAATTAATAAATGCTAAAAAACTCAGAGATGATGATTACGATGGCATAATAAAATTCATAGATAAAATCACAGATTTTCAAAACCTCTTATACACATCTCAAGACAGAAATTACATGCATAATATCAATTTCTTGTCCGATATTTTAGATAAATTCCCACGAAACATTTTTAATAAATGGACAAAAGTTGCTGCGGAATTATCTTCCAAACGTCAGCAAGTTAGTCTTAGAGATTTGACAAAATTATTAAGTAAAGAACAACCCTTGCTTGAGGTTAATAAAAATCACAAAAAAATTCAAGACGCTAAGCGCATAAAAAATAATGTTCACACTTCTAAGAATAACAACAATAATGAGGAATTGTGGTTGAATCATCATTCTCAAAGTAATGTGAGAGAGTCAAATGACGATGATCATTCTGAAGAATTTTGTTTCTCGCATGAAAGAAATTCGTTTGTAAATCTGAATCCTGAGTTGATTTGTTGGCGACACAAGAATTCTAAGCATAAATACAGTAAATGTAAATTACTTTGGCAACTAGATGGGAAAGTAGTAAAAGCATTAGCAATTGAAGCCAAACGTTGCATAATTTGTGGTATGCCTAAGCATGATTCAAAATGTCCAGTTGAAGACAAGTTAAAATGCGCTGTAGACGGATGTAACGAAAAACATCATGCTTTATATTGCGAAAAGAGAATAGGCGATAAAAATAAGCAAGTTAAAACAGTAAATTATAATCAACTTGTTGATGAATTAAATAATCGCGATGAACGAAATGAATGTGAAGATGAAAATTTTATTGAAGAACTCTTTTTAATTGAGCAAAATATTAATTACACAAATGTTGTAAACCAGAATTCTTCTTACAAGCATTCAGAAAAAATTCATACTGAGGCAAAAAGTACCTCTGATTTTATAATCAAGAAATCCTCAGAAAATATTTTGGGAAGTTTAGTTGTGAATTTAAGTAATGGAAAAGAAATTGCATTATTAGTCGATTCTGGAAGTACTTTGTCGTTAATTGAGGAGTCTGTGGCTAATGATTTGGGAATCAAAGGTCCAAACTTTCCGTTAGAAATTAATTGGACAGGTGGACAAAAAAGAGTCGATATGGGTTCAAGAATAGTTCCTATTACACTTCATAATGTAGACGATAAAAATATTTCTCGAGAATTCTATTTCAGAACGGATAAGAATTTAAAAATGGGTAATCATATTTTCATTGCTGAAGAATTTGCGAAATATAATCATTTGAAGGGTCTTAAATTACATGATTACGACGGACTCGTTGGCATTATTGGAATAGACAATCCGTGGATTTTTGAAGTCGCAAAAGTAATACGAAGCGAAAATGAAAATGAACCTTTTGCTGTATCCACACCATTGGGCGATTACATTGTTTATTGTAAATACACACCAAAGGTGATATTTGAGGAATCTGTAAACAGTAAGAAAGAAATTTCTACGAATGGAATATTTTATAATTATATGATGACACAAGCAGATTTGGATGAATATCAAAAAATTGAAAATGATATTTTTGAAAATATGAATACTCCAGACTGCATTAACGACAGAAAATTATTTGATGACGAGTTAGCTTTAAAAATGCTGAAGGAAAATGTTTATAAAGACAATTCTGGTCATTATCATGCGCCTTTATTGTGGAATAAAGATTTAGATCTTGATGTTTATAAATCAGAACATTTAGCTATCAGACGTTTACAGTTAATTGAAAGAGTCATGCAAGACAGTTTTGATGAATGTGAAGAGCAAATCACAAATTTGATAACAAAAGGCTATGCAAAAGAATTAATTGGCGATGAAATAATTAATTACACTGATAAAAGTTTTTACATTCCAATATTTTTCATTAAGCCCCAAAATAAACGCGTAAGAACTATTTGGGATATGGCTGCTAAAGTAGATGGCAAATCTATTAATGATTATTTACTTAGAGGTCCCAATTTCTACAATGACATTTTGAAGATTCAATTTCAAATGAGTGAATTTGAAAATCTTATTAAAGGAGATTTGTGTGAAATGTTTCATCAAGTGAGACTATTGGATTCAGATACTGAAGCATTGAGATTCGTGTTTAGATTCCAAAATGAGTTACATATTAGACATTTCAAAATGTTAGTTTTACCCTTTGGTGCAAAATGCTCACCTACCATTGCTCAGTACATTAAGAATCTTGTGGCTGAAGAAAATTCAAGTAATAATCCATTAGCCAAAGATCTAATGATAAACTCTACTTATGTTGATGATATTGTGTCATCTCTTAAAGATGAATCAGAAGCAATTGATTGTTTAGTCGATTTGAAAAACAATTTTAAAATTGGGGGTTTTGACATGTGTAAAATTAACAGTAATAATCCTGAAATTATTCAAAAGGTTAAAGATATTTTAAAAACAACAAAGGAAAATGACTTTAGCGACAAAACAGTTGAAAAATTACTGGGATATACAATTGATTTCAATAATGATACCATTTCAGTAAATGTATCTGTCCAGATGTTACCAGAGTCAGTCCGAAAGTTTGAAATAATGCCCACAAAAAGACAAGTTTTGCAATTACTTATGTCCATTTATGATCCTAAAGGACTATTTCAATTTGTAACAAGTGATTTAAAAATCTTGTACAAAAAAGTCTTAGATTTAGGTTGGGATGACCATATTTCTGAAGACTTGAAATCTGAGTGGACTAAGTGCGTTAGAAATGTGGAAAAAATTGCAGATGTAAAGCTCGACAGATGTTATTTTAAGGGTAATTACGATGAAGTTGAATTACATGCATTTGGAGATGCAGGGAAGGATATTTTGTGTGGGGTTATTTATGCTAGATTCATGTTGAAGGGAATTCAGGTGGGCTATGCTTTAATTTACGCTAAAAGTTTTATCGTTCCCAGAAAACCTGTAAGAACTGTTCCAGAATTAGAGCTTCATATGGCCAGAAATCTTGTAAGAATGGTAACCACAACACTTGACTTTCATCGCATCAAATTTTCCAAAATTTATTATTACACTGACAACACTTCAGTTTTGGAATGGATTTTGAATGGTGCAAAGAAACAGACGATGTTCATGCACAATCGACTTAAAGAAATAAGAAGTGAAAACAGAAACTCCCTATGGAGATGGATTGCCACAGATAAGATGCCAGCAGATTTAGGCACTAAAAAGAAAAATCTTGAGATTTGCAACAATAATAAATGGTTCAAGCCTGACATATTGGAAACAAATTTCTTGAAATTTGAGGAACACTGTTCTTTTCATCAAGTGGCATTGACTCCAGAACGAGGGGAAAACAACATGATGGAAAAAAATTGATGGAAAATTTTTGAATTGTCCACCGCGGTGGAAAATTGATGGAAAATTTTCCACCGATGGTGGAAAATTGGTGGAAAATTTTCCACCGACGGTGGAAAATTGGTGGAAAATTTTCCACCACGATGGAAAATCGATGGGAAAAGAAAAAATTTTCCATCAAATTTAAAAAAATTTTCAATGATAAAAATAAAAACACTGTTAGTCTAAATAATCTTTTGAAGATGGTTGAAGATGATAGGTTTTCATCAGAAAATTGATTTTTTGCATCGATTTACTTATTTGAGATGAAAAACTAGTAATGAAGCGGATCACGCTTCATGGGGTATATTCACACCACCAGTAGAACTTCTTTTGATTTCAATTAGAGAAAAAAATAATTATACTTTACCTACTGAATCAGGGTTCCCGAAGTCTCGGTCTCGACAAATTTTCGAGACCGAGACCGAGACCGAGAATTCCCGGGATTTCCCGGGAAGTCTCGACTTTAATTCTACAGTAAATTTTTGAAATTTTTTAAGTGTTTTGCAATTTTTATGGCGTTTTCATGCTTGTTACAAATGTCTGATTTAGAGAAAATTCAAAAAGATAATAAATTTTGGTTTTTTAACACAAAAATTTATGAAAATTATGAAGATAAAATTTTATTTTCCTTCATATAAATCTTAACCCATCTTTCATACATATTTTCAGAATATCAAAAATCAGTTAATTTGTTCACTTCATAAGTAGTAAATGTTAGTAATTTTCTTATAAAGTTTTAAGAATTTAACTTTTGAAAATTTATTTTCGGATGTGCTTTTCTCAAAAAAAAGCTTAGATTAATATTTTTTTAGCTAAAACACAGAGATCAAAGTCGACTTTTTCGGCTTAACTTATTTTTGCTTCTATTGACGAAATTAAGCCATTTACAAAGTTTTTTGATATTATAACGGTTCCTTATATTATTAACTAGCATATTGTATCATAATTTCTTAATTTTCATACGTAATCAGCTCAAAATTTTACTTCAGCTGAGAAATAAGCCGATCGGCTTAAAATCAGCTTAGAAAATTTAAAAGTTAAATTTTGAGTTTAACACTTTTTCAATTTTATGAAATAAGACTCAGAATAATAGAAAATGACCCTAGGAATAGTAAAAATATCTAAAGTACTTTGTAAATAGCTTAAGTTTATCAAAAAATGCAAAAAACTAGTTAAGCCGAAAATTTCAGCTTCGATCTCTGCTAAAAAATTCAAATTTACTTTTTTAAATGTTTTTTGTCATCAAAACTTTAATTTTTTTATTGTATAAATGCCTATTTAGATATACTTAAGTATCTTAAAAAATTTTCCTTTGAGATTTAAAATTTTTCTCCGAAGAGAAAATGTAAATTTTTTAGTAAAATAAATTTTTCTTGGTCTCGGGTCTCGGTCTCGGAAAATTCTCGAGACCGAGACCGAGACCGAGACCGAGAATTCCCGGGAATTCTCGGTCTCGGTCTCGGCATCGTGAACCCTTACTACTGATTTATTTATAATCGCAAAAAAACTTATCTAATTAAAAAATTTGCCTAAAATATTTAAGGAACTTTCTATTCACTTTTAGTGAATAACATAAAATCTATATTAGAGCTTTGCAAATATTCTTCATTTTCACTTTTTCATTATCTTATGAATCGAAAGTCTGGGAACAGAAAGGGAAAATTATCACACCTTCACTTGCTTCGCATCGGTCAGGATGTAAAAATTTGTGAGCTTCGCTCAACCTAGAGTAACCGACGTTCAAACTTCATGTGTTCGAGCTTCGCTCGAACACTTTACATTTTACTTCATGAATCCAAAGTCTGAGGATGTATTGGGAAAATTTTTCACACCTTCACTCGCTTCGCTTCGTTCAGATGTAAAATTTGTGAGCTTGCTTCAACCTAGTTTGAACTACGTTCAACCATGTGCGGCTGAGCTTCGCTCGAACACTTTTACATTTTACTTCATGAATCCAAAGTCTGAGGACGTATTGGGAAAATTTTCACACCTTCACTCGCTTCGCTTCGTTCAGGATGTAAAATTTGTGAGCTTCGCTCAACCTAGTTTGAACTCATGTCTGCTTCATGTAAGCTTGAGCTTCGCTCGAACACTTTTACATTTTACTTCATGAATCCACTTCGTTCAGGATGTAACCTTCACTCGCTTCGCTTCGTTCAGGATGTAAAATTTGTGAGCTTCAGCTCAACCTAGTTTGAACTACGTTCAGTCTTCATGTTCGAGCTTCGCTCGAACACTTTTACATTTTTACTTCATGAATCCAAAGTCTGAGGAAGTATTGAGGAAAATTTTTCACACCTTCACTCGCTTCGCTTCGTTCAGGATGTAAAATTTGTGAGCTTCGCTCAACCTAGTTTGAACTACGTTCAAACTTCATGTGTTCGAGCTTCGCTCGAACACTTTTACATTTTACTTCATGAATCCACTTCGTTCAGGATGTAACCTTCACTCGCTTCGCTTCGTTCAGGATGTAAAATTTGTGAGCTTCAGCTAACCTAGTTTGAACTACGTTCAAATCTTCATGTAAATGAGCTTCGCTCGAACACTTTTACATTTTACTTCATGAATCCAAAGTCTGAGGACGTATTTTTTACAACTTCACTCGCTTCGCTTCGTTCAGGATGTAAATTTAGAACTCACTTCGCTTCGCTTCGTTCCGCCCGACTTTTATAGATTACATAGGAGTGTCGAACTCCACTTCGCTTCGCTTCGTTCCGTTCGACTTTTATAGATTACAGGAGTAATGAACTCCACTTCGCTTCGCTTCGTTCCGTTCGACTTTTATAGATTACAGAAGTAAATCGAACTCCACTTCGCTTCGCTTCGTTCCGTTCGGACTTTTTATAGATTACAGGAGTGTCGAACTCCACTTCGCTTCGCTTCGTTCCGTTACTGACTGTTATGCAGATTATAGGAGTGTCGAACTCCACTTCGCTTCGCTTCGTTCTGTTCGACTTTATAGATTATAGAGTGTCGAACTCCACTTCGCTTCGCTTCGTTCCGTTCGACTTTATAGATTACAGGAGTCGAACCCACTTCGCTTCGCTTCGTTCCGTTCGACTTTTATAGATTACAGGAGTGTCGAACTCCACTTCGCTTCGCTTCGTTCCGTTCGACTTTTATAGATTACAGGAGTGTCGAACTCCACTTTGCTTCGCTTCGTTCTGTTCGACTTTTATAGATTACAGGAGTGTCGAACTCCACTTCGCTTCGCTTCGTTCCGTTCGACTTTTATAGATCACAGAAATTTCGAACTCCACTTCGCTTCGTTCCGTTCGACTTTTTTAAAATTACAGGAGTGTCGAACTCCACTTCGCTTCGCTTCGTTCCGTTCGACTTTTATAGATCACAGAAATTTCGAACTCCACTTCGCTTCTCTTCGTTTCGTTCGACTCTTAGAACCCTTCAATTCCACATATTTCTCATGTTAAAGCATCAAAAATATAATATCAATGCTTAATACCTTTTAAATGTATGAATTTTCCATGTTAAAGCATTGAAATTCTATCATCAACATTTATAGCTCAGCATGATTCATTTTCGCTTGATAAAACAATTAATAATTGATACTAGTATAACGGTGATCACTCGTGACCGACTAAAACGCATTTTCCGCGTTTAGTAAACCGACTAAAACTTAAATCCAAAGATTACAAAATTCTAAATTACTAAATCGTCGGATTCAGCAAGCATTTATGCCCTTAAAATGAGATCCAGTAAGCATTCAAGATTAATTAATGAGATCCAGTGAGCATTCATGGCCATAAAGTGAGATTCAGTAAGCATTCATGGCAATAAAGTAAGATCCAGTAAGCATTCATGGCCATAAAGTGAGATCCAGTGAGCAATCATGGCCATAAAGTAAGATCCAGTAAGCATTCATGGCCATAAAGTGAGATCCAGTAAGCAATAATGGCCATAAAGTAAGATCCAGTAAGCATTTATGGCCATAAAATGAGATCCAGTAAGCATTTATGGCCATAAAGTAAGATCCAGTAAGCATTCATGGCCATAAAGTGAGATCCAGTAAGCAATAATGGCCATAAAGTAAGATCCAGTAAGCATTCATGGCCATAAAGTGAGATCCAGTAAGCATTTATGGCCATAAAATGAGATCCAGTAAGCATTCATGGCCATAAAATGAGATCCAGTAAGCAATAATGGCCATAAAGTAAGATCCAGTAAGCATTCATGGCCATAAAATGAGATCCAGTAAGCATTCATAGCCATAAAGTGAGATCCAGTGAGCAATCATGGCCATAAAGTGAGATCCAGTAATGATTCATGGCCATAATATGAGATCCGGTAAGCATTCATGACCATAAAGTAAGTTCCAGTAAGCATTCATGGCCATAAAGTGAGATCCAGTAAGCATTCATGGCCATAAATGAGATCCAGTAAGCAATAATGGCCATAAAGTAAGATCCAGTAAGCATTCATGGCCATAAAATGAGATCCAGTAAGCAATAATGGCCATAAAGTAAGATCCAGTAAGCATTCATGGCCATAAAATGAGATCCAGTAAGCAATAATGGCCATAAAGTAAGATCCAGTAAGCATTTGTGGCCATAAATGAGATCCAGTAAGCATTCATGGCCATAAAGTGAGATCCAGTAATGATTCATGACCATAAAATGAGATCCAGTAAGCATTCATGGCCATAAAGTAAGATCCAGTAACCATTCATGGCCATAAAGTGAGATCTAGTAACCATTCATGGCCATACAAAGTGAGATCCAGTAAGCATTCATGGCCATAAAGTGAGATTCAGTAAGCATTTATGGCCATAAAATGAGATCCAGTAAGCATTCATGGCCATAAAATGAGATCCAGTAAGCAATAATGGCCATAAAGTGAGATCCAGTGAGCAATCATGGCCATAAAGTGAGATCCAGTAATGATTCATGGCCATAATATGAGATCCAGTAAGCATTCATGACCATAAAGTAAGTTCCAGTAAGCATTCATGGCCATAAAGTGAGATCCAGTAAGCATTCATGGCCATAAAATGAGATCCAGTAAGCAATAATGGCCATAAAGTAAGATCCAGTAAGCATTCATGGCCATAAAATGAGATCCAGTAAGCAATAATGGCCATAAAGTAAGATCCAGTAAGCATTCATGGCCATAAAATGAGATCCAGTAAGCAATAATGGCCATAAAGTAAGATCCAGTAAGCATTCATGGCCATAAAATGAGATCCAGTAAGCATTCATGGCCATAAAGTGAGATCCAGTAATGATTCATGACCATAAAATGAGATCCAGTAAGCATTCATGGCCATAAAGTAAGATCCAGTAACCATTCATGGCCATAAAGTGAGATCTAGTAACCATTCATGGCCATAAAGTGAGATCCAGTAAGCAATAATGGCCATAAAGTAAGATCCAGTAAGCATTTATGGCCATAAAGTGAGATTCCAGTAAGCATTCATGGCCATGAAATGAGATCCAGTAAGCAATAATGGTCATAAAGTAAGGTCAGTAAGCATTTATGGCCATAAAATGAGATCCAATAACATTCATGGCCATAAATTGAGATCCAGTAAGCATTCATGGCCATAAAGTGAGATCCAGTAAGCATTCATGGCCATAAAGTGAGATCCAGTAAGCAATAATGGCCATAAAGTGAGATCCAGTAATGATTCATGGCCATAAAAATGAGATCCAGTAAGCAATAATGGCCATAGAATAAGATTCCAGTAAGCATTTATGGCCATAAAATGAGATTCAAAGCATTTTATGGCCATAAAATGAGATCCAGTAAGCATTCATGGCCATAAAGTGAAATCCAGTAAGCAATAATGGCCATAAAGTAAGATCCAGTAAGGATTCATGTCCATAAAAGTGAGATCTAGTAACCATTCATGGCCATAAAGTGAGATCCAGTAAGCATTCATGGCCATAAAGTGAGATCCAGTAAGCAATAATGGTCATAAAGTAAGATCCAGTAAGCATTTATGGCCATAAAATGAGATCCAATAAGCTTTCATGGCCATAAAATGAGATCCAGTAAGCATTCATGGCCATAAAGTGAGATCCAGTAAGCATTCATGGCCATAAAGTGAGATCCAGTGAGCAATCATGGCCATAAAGTGAGATCCAGTAATGATTCATGGCCATAAAATGAGATCCAGTAAGCAATAATGGCCATAAAATGAGATCCAGTAAGCAATAATGGCCATAAAATAAGATCCAGTAAGCATTTATGGCCATAAAATGAGATCCAGTAAGCATTCATGGCCATAAAGTGAAATCCAGTATCCATTTATCAATAAAAAGCGTGTAATAATAAAATTTTTTGCATATTTTGGTCAAAAATGACACATTTTCGTCCACTGTGCCTCACTGGAAGCATCTCATGACCCCAAAAACTATACAGCAAATCTATAAACTGTTTCCAACCAGACGCAAAAAACCCGAAGTCTTAATATTGAGTTGGTGTCGAGTTATCGCTCCGATTAACTAACTAACTAACTAACTAACTAACTAACTAACTAACTAACTAACTAACTAACTAACTAACTAACTAAATAACAGAATGCGTTTTTTTGCGATTTCTCTTGACTGGAAGCACCAAATGAGATGCGGTTTTCACTGTTAGATTGGTATTTTCAGGCACAGACTTTCCACCATAGATAGTATGGGATAAAGTTGTAATCCTGATGCAGCAAGTTAGAAAATGTGGTTTTCAGTTTTATACAAAAGCAATATATTCACCCAAATTGAAAATTTGGTGTGAATATGACTTATCAGAAAAGCGGTTTTTTGCATCGATTTACTTATTTGAGATGAAAAACCTATCAGAAAAGCGGTTTTTTGCATCGATTTACTTATTTGAGATGAAAAACCTATCAGAAAAGCGGTTTTTTGCATCGATTTACTTATTTGAGATGAAAAACCTATCAGAAAAGCGGTTTTTTGCATCGATTTACTTATTTGAGATGAAAAACCTATCAGAAAAGCGATTTTTCGCATCGATTTACTTATTTGAGATGAAAAACCTATCAGAAAAGCGGTTTTTTGCACCAATTTACTTATTTGAGATGAAAAACCTATCAGAAAAGCGGTTTTTTGCATCGATTTACTTATTTGAGATGAAAAACCTATCAGAAAAGCGGTTTTTTGCATCGATTTACTTATTTGAGATGAAAAACCTATCAGAAAAGCGGTTTTTTGCATCGATTTACTTATTTGAGATGAAAAACCTATCAGAAAAGCGGTTTTTTGCATCGATTTACTTATTTGAGATGAAAAACCTATCAGAAAAGCGATTTTTCGCATCGATTTACTTATTTGAGATGAAAAACCTATCAGAAAAGCGGTTTTTTGCACCAATTTACTTATTTGAGATGAAAAACCTATCAGAAAAGCGGTTTTTTGCATCGATTTACTTATTTGAGATGAAAACCTATCAGAAAAGCGGTTTTTTGCATCGATTTACTTATTTGAGATGAAAACCTATCAGAAAAGCGATTTTTCGCATCAATTTTCAACATTCAGTTGAATTAATTGTGTTAAATAAACAAATTCTAAGTGATAAAAAATTTGCTGAGAAATTTTTTTATCATGGTGGAAAATTTTCCACCGCGATGGAAAATTGGTGGAAAATTTTCCACCGCGATGGAAAATTGGTGGAAAATTTTCCACCGCGATGGAAAATTGGTGGAAAATTTTCCACCATGGTGGAAAATTGGTGGAAAATTTTCCACCGCGGTGGAAAATTCCCACCAATTTCCCACCAAAATTTTTTTCCATCATGTTGTTTTCCCCTCGCTCCAGAACCACCAGAGTTGATCAATTATGGTAAATTTGCAACCTTGTTTTCTCTAATTAGTTTTCTTCAAGTATATTTTAGATTTGCATATTGGATTCAGCATGTAAAGCCCATGATCAAAGATTTGGAAAAAGTCAAGGAAATGCGTTACAATACACGAAGAAGACAAGGAAAGAGAGAAGCCGAGATCAAAATTGAGAAGAACATCGACACCGAAATGGAAAAAATTAAATCTTCCAATTTCTCCTATGATAAAGCTTTGAAATTATTGATCCTTAAGGCACAACAAGAAGGTTTGGGATCACACACCATAAAAAACCACCCTGAATTGAAGGATCAAATTGCTTTTTACGACGAAAATGGAATCATAAAAATTAAAAACAGATTGCCTGAAAATTCAGAAACACACTTCGTGATTGCCAGATCTGTAGTAAAATGGTTGCCTAGACATCATCAATTCACCAAATTAATCATCATGCAGTACCATAGAATTAACAAGCATCTGATGATTAAAAATGTTATCGCCGGAATAGAAATTCGATTCTACATTCACAAAATATTCAGTGAAGTGAAGAAAGTTATCAAAGAAAATTGTATGTTCTGCCGCAGACACAAGTATAAGCCAGCTGTACCATTGATGGGGGATTTACCTGAAGAAAGAATTGGAATTTTTGAATTACCATTCACCTACGCAATGTTGGATATAGCTGGTCCAATTCTTGCCAAAATATCTGAAACTGCTACTGTTAAAAGATACATATTGGTCTATACATGTTTGACTACCAGAGCCGTATTTTTGGAATTGGTGCAAGATTTAACCGCCGAGGCTACTATGAAAGCAATCAACAACATAATTTGCCATGTTGGAGTTCCTCATACCATTATTACTGACAATGGAACAAATTTTATTGGAGCTAACAACAAGATGAACGAATTGATTGATTACTGGAACAACACATTAATAAAAAGAGGATCTATCATAGAACCTATCAATTGGAAGTATGGACCTGCACGAGCACCACATTTTCAAGGCGCCGTTGAAAGAGTTATTGGAATGACAAAAAAAATAATGTCCATGTTTTTAAAAGAAATGAAAACAAAATTATGCTTCATGGATGACTTCGCTATAAGAAATGTGTTAAATGAAATAATGGCGATGCTAAATAATAGACCATTAACAATAGTTCCATTAGACGAAGGCACTCATGAAATGTTGACTCCAAACAGCTTTTTACTAAAAAGACACAACAATCTAAGCATCCCATTTGTTGAAAAATCCAAAGATAACGAGAATTTCAACGATCCAAAAATGTCTTATCAACAATTAAAAGAAAGTATGAAACCACTTTGGGAGCATTTCATCAAGTATTACTTGCCCACAATAAATCAAAGAAAAAAGTGGAAAAAACCGGCAAAAAATCTAGAAGTTGGCGATATCGTGGTAACAGTCGACACTTCGTGTAGCAACATAAACGCATAAAATTTCGCATAAACAATTCAAGATTATATAATTATATGGAATTGCTAATTGAATGTTTTAAGAATTAATCATTAGATTCATAAACAAAAAGTTAAAATTGCACAAATTTGAAAAATTATTTGATTATTTGAATTGAATGAAATAAGGAAATGTTCTTAGAAAACTTTCCAATAGATTTTGGTTTTTCAAGGATTCATTACAGATGAACAGTTTGAATTCGATCACAAAAAATTGTGAAAATTAATAATTTAAAAGCATATATAAACTCATAAATGATTATCCTATAAGGCTAAAAAATTAAAAAGGACTATAAGAAACTTAATTTGGAAAGTTTGTCCTATTTAGCAAGGATTGAATCTAAAAAATTTATATTAAACGAGTTGATTATTGCAAAAAATTGTTGACACAATACAACTTATATGTACGTATCAACATTAATTCACTTGTAGATCTAAGTTCAATTAACTAAGTAATCTTTGAAGTAATGAGTTTGAAAAATTGAAAGTTGTTAAAAATTTTGAGAAGCAATTTATTAAAAAATTATCCTAACTTTATAGTTTGTGCAGTTTTTCCTTTAAGTAAATTTTTCAAGAAAAATAATCTAAAAATTTGAATTTAATAATTGTGCATTTGATCTTTTATGGCCAATATTAAATATTTTATGGAAGTTAAGAAAATGAGCAATCAAGAGTTAAAAAATTTCTTGATGACTTGATTGAAATTAAAACTCCTTTTCCCCCGCCGAGTGTTGAAAAAGTTGAAAATTTTATGTTTTTGTTTTTTCTAATTAATATTTATTAATTGAAAAATACAAATTTATCTGTGTTTAAGTTTACAGCAAATAAGTAATAATTCAATTATCTTCAAAAATAATATCATAAATAATAACCAAACTATTTCGCTTGAGTAAACCTCGATAGGGTTTCCAGTTACATTAGACGTAGCACAAGAGTTTTCCGCACTCTCATTTTCAGTAGAATCACTTCCCCAAAACCAAGTCATCAGAATTAAATGAATTCTAAAGTAAAGAAAAAACATAAAAATATTGAAATTATAAAAAGAAGACTATCTACCTTGTAATGCAAATAGATATGTCAATTAATCAATTAACAATTTATTAATGAAAGACAAAAATAATATTCTTATTCATATTCATATTCTTATTCATATTCATATTCTTATTCATATTCATACTCTCTGAGTAATTAAAAAATAATAAGAGCATAAAGAAAAGAAAAAATTGAGTAATAGTGCTCGAAAAGAAAAAATTAAGAAAGAATAATTAGAAAATAATCTCAGAAAAGGATTTCGCGAATTAGAATTAGAACGATACAGACGCGATGAATAAAGAGCAATAAATTTAGAAAATATAATATAATATATAAAAATTATTACATATTTTATCATAAAATATAAAATAATAAATATTTTCTTTATTTATCATAAAATCAAATCAATTAAGATTTTCTTTTAAAAAATATTCAACATTTTAAATTTACAGTGTTTTTTCAACATTCTAAATTTTACTGAATATTTCTTTTTTTAACATTCTAAATTTATTGTGTTTTTTCAGCACTCTAAATTTCACAGAATATTTCCAATATTTTAACATTATCTCTTATTTTTTTACCCTCATACAGTAACAGGTCGTTGCATTCTTCAACATGTTGAGAGGTGATTGAAAGTTCAAAATTCGAAGAAATATTTTTTGTTCGAAATTTATTCAAGGCTAAATGGTTTCGTTTACAGGAAAGTCAATGCAATTTAAAAAGGAAATAAATATGGATATGAATATGAAAAAAAAAAATATTAATTAAGTAAAGTGAGTGTTGTAATCCTTAGCTCACCGAGGTTGTAAAAGAAAATTTATGCCAATGATTAAGAAGAAAGAGCATGAAAAATTATTTTAATGCTAATAATGCTCAATAAAAAAATATGCTCTCGCATGATTGTCCAGTATTTCACCTTAAAGCTTTATTAGCCTCTCGTTTTTTTTGGATGGCTTTACACCGAGGTATTTGAATTTATGAATTCCTTTTTCTCTTGTTTTGCCATTTTTATAAGTATTTTCATTATTATTACATTTAGAAAATTTGGGGATTGTCTGCTTGATGTGATGTCTTTCAGATTTTTTAACAATAATTTATTGAGATTAAATTGCTAAAAAAGTTCTAACCATTCAAAATTAATAAAAAATTCAGAGATTAAATTCATAGTGATGAGTTCAAATCCTTTAAAAATTCTGAATCCAAGAGCATGATACTTTTTTTGCCCTCAAACTTAACGAGTTCAAATTCTATTTTTTGGATAATAACTTTTTACGTGCTTATTGTATGGTCAAATAATGAAAAAATGAGTGTATATTCAGTGAAATCAGTGCTATAAGGAGTCATAGTAATGTAATGTACACATTTCTATGTTCTGATCACCTGCGGACTTGATTGTAGTCAAAAAATTCACCCCATTCTCTCAATTTTCTTCTTTTTTATTTCTTTTTTTTGGTGTGCCTGATTTTATTTGTGTGCGTGAGAAAATTCCTTGCGTTTTTCTACTATTTCGAGCGAAAGAAGCTAATGCCCAAAAAAAGTCATCAAGCAAGTTTACACAGTTTCATGACGACCAGTTGTGCTTACACATTTTTTGCTGTATGAAAATTAATTAAAATTTTCTTTTTTTGTGGTTCGTTCTTTTGCCTGCTTTGGCACAAGTACAATATTTCTTTCTTAACATTATATGTTTTTATAGATTAAGAAAATGTTAATTGGACAGAATTAATTTAGTGACGGAGTAAAAGTTCGCTACTCGTTAGTTTATTTCATCTTTGGACATAAGAGCGAGTAGACGGATAATTTTTTTTGTGAATAAAAAAAGGAAAAAAAAATTGTTTTTCGTGAGAAAAAAAAGAAGAACCGAAATTTTGTGAAAATTTGGATGAAAGTCAAGAAAAGAGTTTGATTTGGATTTTGTTGAACAAAAACTAAGCAAATTGGAATCGAAAATTTTTTGTGGATTACTGTTCTAGAAATTTTTGATAGAAAATGGTAAAACTGAATATATTAATTAATGATTTTTGAAAAATGAAACATATTTTTTGCGATGAAAGTTTTGTGACAGCGGTGAAGAAAAGTTCATCAAACTATTCACAATTTCATGATCAAAATGCATTTTTCAACTTTTTGGTGCATAAAGAAACTTTTTGCTCTCTTATCAAGATTTACATTTTTGTATAATAAGAAAATAAAAAAAACTTTTTCTCGGATTGTCCTTATTTTTAACTTACTTTACTTTTTTACTATATATTTTTATGTTAACTCATATCTCATAAAGCAAAAGAAACACATGCCAGAGTGCATTTATGCATAATTTGAAGAAATAAAAAACTTTTTCTTTAACTTTTGCGACATTATTTCAAACACTCATGTGAAAGTTTATTTTCCGCAATGAATATTCATATTTGAATTGCGATGTGATCGAAATTCTAGTAGAAAGAATGCGATAAAAAACGCAAACAGCACAGACTTAACTTTCAAAGTTGTGCGACAGTTAAAATACAGGAAACTTTCGTTTGATTTCATATCATTTGATTGACTTATGGCGGACATAATAAAAGTGGCTAGAGTGAAATCAAACAAAACCTTGGAACTTTTTTTTCTTTCCTTTAAAGAGGGGAAAAAAATATGTGGCAAAAGGAAAAGAATGAAATCTCTCAAAATGTAGCGAAAGCTTTATCGATTTTTCCTTACTTGACCATTAATTTGCCTTTATAATTTCTCCTAGCATTCTTCTTCTTTTTCTTTTCTATACATTTTGTTTAGTTTAATTTAGACTGGTGCAGTCTAGGACATTCACTTTTTCCGACTGTTTGATTAATTGTTTGTTTTCTAGACACTCATTCAAGTTAATCGAATTGGTTAACTGTAAGAAGAATTTTTTTTTTTACTCATGATCATTAAAAATTGATTAAGGGTTGCTGCTTTTTTCGGTCTAATATTTATTTTAATTTTTTTTTTTGTGTAAAAGATGAGTAGGCCCCAAAGGCACAAGTCAGATAATCGAGATGAAATCCGGCATCAAGTCGTAATGAAGCCAGCAGCACCCCGGCTTAAATTTTATGCCAATTTAGTGCTGGCCTCACTCCGGCTTGGTGCCAGATTTCATCTCGATTATCCGATTTGTGCTTTTCGGGAGGTATTATGTATGAAAATTAAAGAAAATCGAAAGAAAATTGAAAAATTTAAGTTAATAAAAATTAATCATTTCTAATCGATCCCTTAACTTAATATTAGACATTATCAACCCAAGAAAATTTTTAATGCTTTTCCTACCTCAAACTTCTACACTTTCTGTTCAACTTACAACTTGTTTCATTTGTGGTGTAAAGAAATGAAAACAAAAGGAATAAGAAGGCAAAAAAAGTAAAGCGACACACAATTTTTCTTCATTTCACTTCTTATGACCACCCTTTATGTTTCACACAATTTTCCTGACCCAAATATGAAAATCACGACGCTTGACTCAATGGTTTGTAAAGTGAACATAATTCCTCTCTTTTTTTCGCGATTATAATTGCTGACTGGGTGTTATGTTTATGGTTTGTACGTGTATGTATGTATAATGAACAATACAATATTTTAAGAGATTGATGGTATAATTGCTGTACATTTTCTTTTTGTTTTACTGACCGATAGACCGCATACTAGAACAAAATGTAATTTTAGTTTTTTCCCATTACTGCTCCTTTATTTTGGACTACTTCGTCCGTAACTACCATCATCATATTTATACATATAGTTATGTACATTATAAAAAAAGCAACACCATGAAACATTACATATCATTTATGGAAGAAAAGAAAGAAAATTTTCCTCTGTTTTTAGTTCAATGCACCGTTATCTTGATCCGAGAAAATGTGTGGCTTTAATTTTTTTTTTTATTTTTCTTCATTTTGCTATATGTAAACTTTTTTAACCACTCTCATTTTGATTGTAACTGGCATCGAGTTAAGACATAAAAAATCCTTTTTTACTATTTAATTCATCAAACATATCTATTTTTAAATAGTGAAAAAATAGAGACAAACAAAACAAAAATATATATCCTTCATGTTTTTGATCATAATCTTCATTTTAGTGCATTGTGCTTGACGCTCGCATACAGTAATATACGAATTAAAGTTGTAAAAGTTTTAAGAAATACAGGTATTTTTAGTGATGTACTGTTGACAATATCGGTGTTGTGCCTTAGCTGATTTTATAATTTTATTTATCAACTTTTTGCACACATATGTTGCTGATTCATCTATTGGTTAATGTTGAATTTGTTATTGGGAAAAATTTATTTTTAATTTTAATTTTTAAATTATACTTTTAGAAACTCTCATCAATGACAAGATTGATTGAATTAAAATTATTTGACTCTCGTGTTTAAAAATCATCACGTTCAATTGGACTAAAAATCTCAAAGTTTAAAATCGATTGGCTAAATTGATCGATCATGTATGAAAATCAGGACGCGTGACTTAAAATTTAGTTGACGTCAATAATTTAATTTATGAAAATTACCACTTTGAAAAAATTTCCTTGAATTAAAATTATAGTTTTAAAAATTTATTTTCGCATGAAATGTTTAAAAATATTTTAGAGCAAGAATTTTTTATTACAATTATAAAATTAAATAACAATTTTGAAAGGTTTTGAAAATAGTTTCAAAGTTTTATTTAGTAAAATTAGAATTTTGAAATTAGAATTTAATTAAAATACAGTGAAACCTACTTTAATTTGGGAGTGATTTCCCCAATACAATGGGTTCACTGCATAAACTGGGAAATTTTAAAAAACCTATTTTTATTGAGTAAATTTTAAAAAGAAAAGAAATTATCAAGTTTATGGAAAACTATTAAAAGTTCAAAAAATATTATATAAGGTTTTAAATTTTTTTAAAATGAAAAATTTAAATTTTCAATGACAATTTACAAGATTAACCGAAAAAACTGAAACAGCAACATTCAAAATAATGACACTGAACTATAACATTATAATTTCCGCTTTTGAAAGTAAATAAAATTCTTTTTAGAATTTCAACAAATTTAATTTTATTTTAGCACATTTAGAGCTTAAAACGAATGGTATTAAAATTAAAATCCATGCCTAAAAATACTCATGTGGAAAGAAAAAATGTGAAATATAAACTCAAAAATTTATTTGAGTAAATTAAATAGAAAAAAATTTAAAGTTCAATATTGTTGTTGATGTTTAGAGTAAAAATTTATTTTCGTTGTTGTTCGAGGCGATAAAAGTTTGTTCTCAATTCTCAAATGAATATAATTTATTATAATTAATTACGAAATTGAGTGCAAAGACCTGCGCCTCATTAAAAGTTCAAAAAAGAATTGTTTGTACTATCATTCATCATCATAAATTCATAGGCGAGCAGTCAGGACGAGGAGAGTATTAGTAGTGAGATAAATCCACCTGAAGCGAGTGGAAAGCAATCAGTACTTGAACGTATAAGACAGAACCGTCAAAAGAAGCAACTTACTGGTTTATTTGTTAATAAGAGTAAAGCCGAAGCTTCAAAATCACCGAGTCCAAGTGTTCAGAGAGTAAATACACTTGCGAGAGATCAACAACAAGAGCAACCGAAACGATTCTTTGAAAGCGCAATGATGGATAAGAGCGCAGACGCGGGAAATAATAACAACAGTATTGAAATGGACAAAACAATCGTCAATAGTGATGGTCAAGCAGTTGGAAAGTCAGGAGCTACATTAGGTGAAAAGAAATTAAATGGAGCAGCAGCAGGAACAAGTACATCAATTGCTACGACACCAATAAATAATAATTTAGTGAGTTCAAAAAGTAATTCAAATTTAAAACCACCAGATACGCCAGACGACGACGGTTATTCATTAGGAAGTAATCTGATTGCAAATCAAGATCCAAATTTAATTCCACCACAAGTGAGAGAAAAAAGCGCGGTACCACGTTCGAACTGGGGTGGACGTGCAGGTAGTCCTGGTTCAGGTGAACCAAATAGCGGTCAAATTAGTCCATCTATGGATAATTATAGTGATATCCATGGACCATCAAGACCGAAATCACGACAAGATATGCCTGGAAGTAGTGGTGGTGGTCAGGGTATGGCATATCCATCTGCACGTTATAATGTATCAAATTTTTGGAAAGCACGTCGAATACTTTTTTATCGAAATGGTGACCCTTTCTTTCCTGCTGTTGAATTTCGCTTTAAACCTGGTCGAGATATCTCGACATTGGATAAACTTTTGGATAAAATATCTTCACGTATGGATTTACCACGCGGTGCACGATATATTTTTTCAATGGATGGTGATCGTAAAACTTCACTCGATGAACTTGAAGACGGATCATCATATGTTGTTTCATCGTTCAAACAATTTAAGGTGAGTGTGAGAAAATAAAAATACATGAATTTTATGTGCATAAAAGAAAACATAAAAGGAAAGCTAAAGAAATAGTTCAGTTTTACTTTCAACTATTGCATTGTGTCCTGATTTTCATACATTTGGGACTAAAGTATGTTTTACATACCGTACGAATAATGTAAACCCCTTAAAATGTACATACACGTTTTTTTCAGTCGTGCAAGATTATTGCACAGTAAATTTTAAGTCTTTTTTCCTTTCCTTAGAAGAAAAAAGGGAGAAATCGATAATTGTAAGCATGTCGTGCTTTATGAAAAAGAAAAGAACGCTGGTCAGCAAGAAAATATTACCATGTCGTGAAAGCGGTCAAATATTTTTATTGAGTTCAAAATCATTTATAATTTTATTTTTATTTTTCCTTTTCTTTTTATTCTTTCTCCTCAACTTTGTTTCACTTTCTCTTCAAAAATTTTATTCGGGAAGTTGCTGTTTTGAAAGATTTAAAGCTCAAGTTTTATGTTTATGTGAAATATATATCAATTGAAGATTTAGACGTTGATTTTCATGGTTTTTTGGGTCAAGTTTTTGTAAGATCAAAAATATTTATGCTTGTCAAAATTTGCATAATTTTTAGGGTTAAAATATTGATATTTATAATGAGCATTACTAATTGATGATTACAGTCTGACTTTGATAATGAAACTTTGTAAAATTTTCCATGGTCAATTCTTAGTTAATTTTTTAAATCATTAAGTAAGAAATTTTTAATTTAGGTCAAATGACTAAATTTATTTCAAAAAGTTCATAAAATTCTCAGGAAAATTCTCAAAATTTCAAAATTTTTATTTTATTCAAATTGACTGTTCACTATAATTGATCATGATCAAAATGGCATTATCCGTATCAAATAGTTGCTTATCAGATTAGTCACAGTTCCACAAAACAATTACAACTGCAAAAAAAGTATGATTTTCGTAAACCTAATAATTTTTATGTCCTTGGTCATACAGGTGGAAGTTGATAAGAATTTCTGGGTCACTGATGTGCTTTAGGCTAAAAATAACCACCCATTCAGACATTATAATATTCAGTCGTGCTTTTTACGACAATACAAAAAGCATTGAATTTTCATTTTTGTGACTGGGAGATGTGATTTTTTTTTTCAACAGCCTGAATGCTGTTCCTAACTTTTTTAAAGTTTGGTTAAATAAAAATATCAATTTAAGTCCTTGATCCTTTCCACAACATGACAAACAACATCCAAAACAAAATTAATCTGACTTTATTGCAATTATGATAATATCTTACAATTTTTATGACTTAATATGTTGTTACGATAACAACAGCAGGTATCAGGGATATTCAATTCTACGAATGAATATGAAAATGGCACACGATATGTGTACAATAAAGGAAAAAATGCGTTCAACTGTTTCGTGAGCGAGAATTTAGGCCACAGAGTAATAGAAATAAAAACTAAAATTTTTTATTATGCATTCCATAAGTGTTTTTTTTTTTTCAAAAATGTCCATCGTCAAACAGAGAAAAAAATAATGAAATTTACATCCGGAATACTATCACAAAATGTATCGTTAAATGTAAAATTCACGGAATTAATTTTTTACATTGATGATGTAAAAAAAGTAATTTTCTACTTTTTCTTCGAAAGGAATAGCATTTCCATTTTTTTTTTCTTTATGATTCAGCAAGGTCAATTCCACAACCATAGCCATTCGAAAATTGTTCAAAATCATGCAAATCATATATATCAGAAGCGAAAATGAAAAATATATAGTCGAGAAGCTTATAAAAATGTCCATGTTAAATGTAGGAACTATGACTTCACATTTTGAAGGATTTCCTTCACATTTCTTTTTACGTTGACGAAGTGCTTTTAAGATATGAGATATTCAGTGCAACTGGTTGACTTAAATCATAATAATGCTTACAAATGTTTATTTTTTCATCAATTGAAAAAAAAAATCCTTCACACACCTAATTCATTTCCATTCATTCGCAATTTTCTTCTGCTTCGATACTCAATTACAAATGGAAATCTCAACTCTCACGATAAATAGTGGAAAACCCATCAATTGTAATCAAATATAATGTGATATGCAGGATTAAAATTTTCCGCAATATCGTGTAATGGAAATTTTCCATTTTCTCAAAGAAAATTTTCTACTTCCGCCTTAATTTGTGTGTAGTATTTTTTTCGCAAGCACTTTTCATAATGATGTTATTTGCTCTGTTTGTCTTTATGTCTGCATTAATTTTTGGGTCTACGTTGATAATTTTTTTTTTTACCTTGAATTTAAGTATGAAATAATTTTTTAATAAATATAAAAATTATTGAAACAAAGTGAGTGAAACAAACTCAAATTATTACAGTTATAATTCAAAACAATTAACTATAATAACTACAAAAATCTAAACATCAGCAAACTTTTAATTTCTGTTATTGAACCTTAGAATGCAAACAAAAATTCAGTATCTTAGTCATTAGCTTTTGGCTCACCCTTAATGCAATAAAAATTTCATGCAATCACACAATCAACTTAAATGCTTTCCATTGTACATCAAAAATAATATACGATATTGCAACAATTTTATTAACCCTTAAGATTTACAGATTAGATTTATCGACATTAACCCTAAAGATTTCAAGTACAACTCTTTGAGATTCCAAGATTAGGACTTAAAACAAATTATAAAGAAAATAAGCCTTGGATTAGTGCCATGTTTAATAATAGCAATTCCTCTGCGCCACCGTAACACACGCTACAAATATCGAACAATACTTGATTCTTTTTCTCTCTTCTCTGCATATAATCAATTTACTATAGTTACAAAAAAAAAAAAAAAATTAGCATTATTAAGGTCACAGAGTAAAAGAAGGAAATAGAAAGAAAACTCCCCAAAAATCCAACCAATTACGTATTTTTCATATTTCATGCTCCTTAATTGTGATTTATAGCTTTTCTCAATGATCACGTGAGGCAAGAAAAAAAAAGCTTTAACATTTTTACACTAAAGGGTGCAGTTCTAATAAGTAATCAATCCTCATTATATTTAAACCTTTTACCCTTTCACATCTACGTGATTGAAAGCTGATGTATGATCCATTTTTCCCGTACATACACATACGATAACGATTTTAATTTAAATGGTAATCGAGAAAACGAGAGAATGAGAGTATAACATTAGTGCTAAACGTTTAACGTCATCAAATTTGTTATGACTTTAATGGCACATACATGCAATGCTTTTAAGATTTCTAATGTAATGATAAGGCATTTTTTACTATATCTTGATTGCAAAGTTTCTTTAACCTAAAAACTAAGTTTTTTGAATGAGGTAGGAAAAGTTTTACTATATGTTTTTGATGGAGTTGTTAAGTGCCTCAATAGTTCAAATGTTAAGGCATGCCTTGTTAATATCAATTTAAAACTGATTTGTTTATGAGATTTTGGTGACTAAAGTTTGTGGAAGAAATTTCAGGTCAAGTTTTTTTCATTGAGTATTAAGAAGTTATTTTAAGTTGAATGGTCGTTGATTTGAGTTACTGAAGATTTTACGGTATGACCGAATAGATGTGTAGTTCATGAAAGATCAGTTTTGAAATGTTACCATAAAAAAGCTCTAAAAGTTGAATAAAACTTTGTTTGTACTTGCAATTTCAAAATAATCCTTGATCTTAAGCTAATAACACTTCAACATACTCTAACATTTTGAATAAATTTAAAAAACATCTCGATTTGTCAAACTAGTTATTTGTCGTTATAAAATGAGATGGAAATTAAAGGAATTATGCAAAAGAAAAATACGAGTACGTAGAGCTTTTGAGACATTCAAATGTGTTTTTAATAACTAGTTTCCTCTTAATTTTAATTACTATGCAAATTAGCACTGTGTTCATGACGAATTGTTATGTCCTTGTTTTTCTTTTCTGTAGAAAAAAAAACTTATTATTATTCACATTCCTTCCTCTCAATGAAATTTTTCATATTATCTCAATAGCGTGAAGAAATATAGCTTTTGAATCATAATTAGTTGTTAAACTCTCGACAAAAAAAAGTTTTAGTGACAAAAAATTCAGGTTGGTGATAGAAAAAAGTGTTATATGTTGCGTGTGAGCAAATAACACTTACTATGTACATAAAAAAACATACTGATCTTTTCAACGGCCTTCATTTTTCACCTCGTGGACTCATTTTTCATACAATCTACCCCAAGTGTGTTTCCATGTTTTCTCATTTCGACTGTCAAAACGATTATTTAATTAAATACACGTAAAGTGGCATTTTTGATGCCATAAGAACAAAAAAAAAATTCTTTCCACTTTTTGCCATTTTTTATGACATAATTTATGCCACTTTTATGGGTAATTGTGGGGCGAAAAGTAAATGCCTTTTTAAGGGAAATAAACTCTTAAAGTAGTTGTAAAATAATAATATATTTCAAATTACCTCATTTTTGTTATCCGTTATGGAAATTTTCACATTTTAAACTGAACTGTGAAAATGACGTTTAAATAAATTCATTTTTCATAATCCACAAGAGTTTTAATGACCATCACGAGCTATCAAATTTTACAAATTATCAGTAATTGGCATAGGAACATTTTGCCTTTACCATTTCATTCATGTATTTACTTATAATATTGCCATAAAATTAACATCATGATAAATAATCATTCGAAGTCACGTGTAGACGTGAAATGTAAAATTCAAACAGTAAAAAATTGCGATTAACATCAGAATTCCATAAACTTCCATGTTTAATTGTACTGTAAATACATGAAACAAGAGATGTTTTAGTGATGGTCGAAGTTTGAGGATAATTACCCACACCAGACAGCCAACAACGTAAAAGCACGAATTAATTCTTTAAGATTGACTGAAGATAAAGGGGGAAATTTTGTAGGGTAAACATGAAGATTTTAGATATTTAAGGAAAACTTTAGAGCTTTATCTTGTAATTTTTAGTTTAATTAATTTGAAACCCATTTTAAATTCTGAAAACCTCCCTTCTATCTTATCTCAACTACAAATAACTTAATTAAAGTGTCCATAAAAAATAATTATAACTTCAAAAATAAAAAAAAGAATCCAGACCATCAGACACACAATCTAGCAAATCGCATAGAAGTCAACGAAAGCTCTTTTTTGCGTGATACAATTCCACAGATGGACATGTTTTTTTTTTTTATTCTTTCCATTTGAAAACTTTTCTCTTCCGTTCTCCTTTTCCCTCTCATTCTTCTCACAACAAACTGACCTTCAATGAGCGAAATGTCTTATTTCCTTTCACCATAGAATTAAGTGGAATAGAAAATCTTGAATTTAACCGTCGAATGGAAATGAATGACGAAGGGAAATTTTTTATAATTACCTCTTCATAATCGCCTTGAATAATATGTAAAACGCGTATGTTTTTTTTTTGTATCCATATTCAGATTTTAATGTGAGTTGAAAAAAAAAATTGGAGCATAAAGATTATCGCAAAAGGAATTTCACCCCATAAAACATAAAAGACATTTTGGTTAAAAGTTTTTCTATAACAAACACTAAAAAATTCCATAAATTGCCTCCATTTTTACGATAAACAAACAAAAACGTCTATTATACTTTCCTTTACGCTCATTTATGTCTAATAGTTATGCCTGTATAGAAAAATTTTTTCATGATAATAACTATTTGACTCCATACACGACAAAACATATTGAATATGAGGAGTAAATGTGATTGTCCCCAATCACAAAAAAATATGAGAAACACCTCCCTCATGCAACATTCTCACGCTTTTTCTCATGCTCCCTTTGAATACGAGTAGTGACTAAATGATATGGTTTAACACACCATCATACAATTTAATATTGTATTTGATGTCGTTGTTTTCATGCATAACAACGTCGACTATATATGAATGTATATCGTTATGTGAAAGAAAAATAATTTTTTTGACCGTTTTTACATGTATAGCCATTTAACCATACAAGAAGAAAGCATAAAATGTGAGAGTCCTTTTCATGCTGCCATATTCGTATGTTGTGTCAGTTGATGAAGAGCTCTTGAAGTGACTAGCCGAAAAATAAATTTTCGGAGTGGAAATTTTTTTTTGTCAACTTTTTTTTTAGTGGAACTAAAAGAAAAATTTTTATAAGTGAAACAAAGGATCATAAAATAGATATTAAGTGAAAATAAAATTTATAAATCAGCATCAATGTATGACAGTGACGATGAATATTCTTTTGTTATTTTATCCAGATCAAACTCATTCAAAAAGGTTTCGAATTATTTTTGTAATTTCTATAAACTTGTCAGTGGCTTTTTTTGGGGGAAAAACCCAGAAGAATGTTTTCCTGTATTTAGAATTTATCGGTCGTTAACATGAAATCACTTACACTTGCTGGTCGTTCTCTCCTTTTCTCTTTCGCTCTCCGGATAAAACTTTTTTTTGCCACTATTATTATATAAAATTCATTGATTACTACGATATTAATAATATTTTTTCTCCATTTTTTTTATTCTCGTTTATAGCCAGCAAGTTATGGCAAAAAGGTAAGCTCTCAACAGAAGAGTCATAAAGTAATTAAGTTAAGTTAAAATTCTTAAATTTCCTCATAGAATGGCGTTTGGTATCAATCACCTGGAAATCAAGGATGGGGAAATAATCGTACACGTAAATCATCAGTAATTGATGCTGATAATTTGCCTTCATCAAGTTTAAAGCCAAGCGCAGGGCGTGTTATAAGGATAATTAATAATAATGATCATTCTGTTCAGGTGAGCTTTCACTCTTCATTATTGGCTTTTCACGTTTCCTCATATTTATGTTTTATTGTGGTGTAAAATGAATATGTTTTGTGCAACATTGAAGGCTTTTTCAACATACCTTAATTATACCATGTTTTGATTACCGTTTTTTTTCAATGCACGAATCTACGTCTCGGCGTTTTTTTTCGAAGTACTTTTCCTGTATTTTATGTATCAACATAGTATACAGCGATGGATTTTTTTTACAAAATCAATGAATGAAAAAAAACAGCATTTGCATAAAATTTAAATGCATCAGTAGAAGCTTTCAATTTCATTCGTAAATTGCTTTCACTCTTTTCCTCCCCCATTTTCCTTTTGATCCCTTCATTCTTTACAAACAAACACAATAACACCCTCAAGAAAGCACAAAAAAAAATAATTTTTTTGAATGAAAATGTTGTTTTGGCTCCTCTCACATGGAAGTTGACGTAACGTGGGACATGCAAAATGAAAATGGAGTTGACTTTGTTGCAATAAGTAGTTGTAGTATATTATATGCTAATAGCATGCAGATTATGAATTTCAATAAATTTGATCCCATCATCATATAAATATGAAGCATAGAAAAAGTTTAAAAGCGTATAATCTTGATAATGTTTTTAAAAGAAACATTTTTCATGCTTCCATATCTTAATACACAGAAAAGTCCCGAAAGCACTTACTTAATGTAATCCTCACACTTAAAATATTTTCACAGTCTTACAAAAGAACCCGAAATTAATCATTCTTATTTCATTCACTTGTCAATTACACAGTGTCGAGTTTTGTTAAATTTGCGTACATCACAGCCATTTGAAGAAGTCCTTGAAGATTTAGGTCAAGTATTAAAAATGACGGGAGCCAAAAAAATGTATACTAATACTGGTCAGGAAGTGCGTAGCTTCTCGCAATTAAGAAACGAATTTGCAGAAGTTGACACATTTTATTTAAGCAATAATTCAACAGTTCCAGTAATACCGTTAGGTCCAGGACTAGTTGCTTCACCCATTCGAAGATCACGTTCACGAGCAAGTTTAACTGGCGGTCCAGAGCCACCACCAACAGAAAAGGCACCAATTTCAATTCGACAACAAAGAGCACGTAGTAAAAGTCGACCGAGAATACTTTATGCACCAGAGAATGAAGTTGTTCGATCTTCAATGGCAGCCGTATCATCTTCAAGTATACCACAAGAATATGATAACATGAAGGAAGATCCAACTCGTATTGTTATTCGTGGATTACGACGTACATTCTATCCACCAATGCATCATGCACCAGTTGACAATAGTCCACCAGATAAGAAATTATTGTTAACATGGGTTCATGGATATCGAGGAATTGATTCCAGACGTAACTTATGGGTATTGCCTTCTGGTGAACTTTTGTATTATGTTGCTGCAGTTGCAATTTTATATGATCGTGAGGAAGAGAATCAACGTCATTATACAGGGCATACAGAGGATATTATGTGGTATGTATATGCGTGAGATGCAGGAATGCTTTAGTTTTTTGAAAAATTGAATGAAAAAAAAATAGTGAAGAAAATCAACTTAGTCATAAATTACAATTTATGTCAAATTAACAAATTAGATATGTGTTGATGACTGTAATTTTCATTCAATATTCAAAAAGCTACCCTACCTTGCATATTAAAATTCTACTTAGTCATGATTATATTAATCCTTCTCATCAATCAATCATTTCACAGTATGGATGTACATCCTTCGCGTGAATTGGTTGGATCAGGCCAACGTGGTGGGCGTGATAGAAAGTCACAGGCACATGTCAGAATTTGGAGTACAGAATCTTTACAAACTTTATACGTTTTTGGTATGGGTGAATTAGATACGGGTGTGTTGTCAGTAGCATTTTCACAACTGAATGGCGGTAGTTATATTTTGGCCGTTGATGCTGGTCGTGAAAGTATTTTGTCTGTTTGGCAATGGCAATGGGGACATTTATTAGGAAAAGTTGCGGTAGGTCTTTAGATTAAATAAATTAACATATTTATATTCAATCAAGATAACTAAATAATATTTCAATTCATTCGTAGACGTTACAAGAAGGATTATCAGGAGCTGCTTTTCATCCATTAGATGACAATTTGTTGATAACACATGGTAGAGGTCATTTAGCATTCTGGCACCGTCGAAAAGATGGATTTTTTGAAAAGACCGATATCATAAAACCGGTAATAATGACTTGAATTCTTAAGCTCATTTCTATGCCTCATTTATTACATTATTTTTTACGTCGTCCATTTCTGACAATGAAAAACAGCCTTCAAGGACTCACATAACAAGTGTTCAATTTGAGCCTGATGGTGATGTTATTACTGCTGATAGTGATGGTATGTCTGCAAATTTCATTCATGCTTCAAATTTTTAATGTGTATACACGTTTTGTTAATTATGTAGGATTTATTACTGTTTATTCTGTTGACGCTGATGGAGCGTATTTTGTTCGTATGGAATTTGAGGCGCACAATAAAGGAATTAGTTGTTTAGTTATGCTTTCTGAGGGAACATTATTGTCTGGTGGTGAACGCGATAGAAAAATTTGTGCTTGGGATTCACTACAAAATTATAAAAAGATTACAGAAATTAAGGTAACATTTAATGCTTTATGAAGACAAAAGTTTAATTTTAATAATTTAAAAAAAAAAATAAATTTTAGCTTCCTGAAAATTCTGGTGGCGTTCGTACAATTTACCCTCAACGACCAGGTCGTAATGATGGAAATATTTATGTTGGAACAACAAGAAACAATATCCTTGAAGGATCGTTACAGAGAAGATTTAATCAGGTCATATTTGGCCATGGAAGGCAGTTATGGGGTCTTGCAGCACATCCTGAAGACGAATTATTCGCTACGGCTGGTCACGATAAAAATATTGCTTTATGGAGACGTCATAAACTTATTTGGACGTCATCGGTAAGAATAAGAGTAGAAAAAATGTTAATGTTAATGTTCTGCATCTAATTAGCTTATTTTTCTGACTTGCTTCTGTCAAAATACAAAACAAACATTTTTCATAATATTTAGGTTGGCTATGAATGTATTTCACTTGCATTTCATCCATTTGGAAGTGCTCTTGCTGCAGGCAGCAGTGAAGGTCATTTGATTGTCGTTAATGCTGAAACTGGATCAACTATGCTTACATTGCGTGTTTGTGGATCACCATTGAATTGTCTCGAATACAATCAAATTGGTGATATGGTTGCTATAGGATCACAAAATGGTAAATATTTCCATTCTCGTCATACTTGTACGAAAAAAAATTCATGAATTTAATATATTCATGACTTAATTTATGATTTATTTGTTCAACTTTTCACCCTTCTTCTTTCTCTCATCCGCTTCAAAAACAAAATAAAAGGTTCCATTTATTTATTCCGAGTTTCACGCGATGGATTCTCGTACAAGAGAGTTAATAAAATACGTGGATCTCAACCGTTAACGCACCTTGATTGGAGTATTGATTCATGCTATTTACAGACAGCGACAATCGATTTTGATTTGTTATTCTGGGATGTTAAAGCTTTATCGCCAGAGAGAAGTCCCGTTGCAATGAAAGATGTTAAATGGGTAACGCACAATTGTGTTGTTGGTTTTATGGTTGGCGGTATGTGGAGTAATCGTTATTATTCAACACAAAATACTCTCATTACAACTGCAACACGATCAACACAACACGATATGGTTGCAAGTGGTGATGCTGATGGTTATTTGAGATTATTCCGTTATCCATGTATAACGCCACGTGCTGAATTTGCTGAAGCTAAAGTTTATTCAGGAACAATTGCTTGTGGAAGATTTTTGTATGGAAATAGAAGTTTAGTAACTGTTGGTGGCACTGATGCCTCTTTGATGATTTGGGAACTTGCCGATGAATAGCCATTATGGCCGCGGTGGAGACGTAATTAGAATTCCAATTATGCACAATAATCAATGAGAGCAATATCGCTGATAATTTGATAACCTTTGTAATCAATAGGTGTGTCCACAATTAAGGGAAAAAGTACATCAAATGTTGATCAACCGAATATTGGATCAAGCCCTATGGAAGAAGTTCCAGCAACCACCGCAGCACATAAATGGGTGAGTAAGTAAAACGGACCTGTAATTCAATTGGCTCGCTCCTTGTATCCATGAAAATTTCTCTTGTCATTCACCCTTGCACAACCCCAACTATAATCAAAAATTTGCACTTAGGAGCAAGTGTCAGACGACAACTCAAGCAGCCAGAACTCAAGAATAATGGAAATGGGGGACGAGGAGGAGCTGTCATTGGAGGGGGAGTTCTTGGAGTACGAGGAGGAAGTGGACGAAGTGGAGGAAGTGGAAGTGACCAACCAGAATCAAGTTCAATTAAACTTGACCGATGAAACAGACGGATCGATTGATAATAGTCGAGTTGAATATGCTATTCTTCTTCCAAATTCTTTTACAATTCTCGACTCAACATTTGATGATCAAAATTCCCTTCTATAATACTTACTCTCAAGACACACGATGAGAAACGAAGATAAAAAAAATAATCATAATAAAAAATTTTTTCACATTCTTATTGAAAACTATATTGAACACATTGAATATTTAAGAAAGAAAAGAAAAAAAAAATGTATTTATATTTTGCATCAAACGGGTTAAGATACATAAACATCATACTCTTTTTTTCTCAATTTGTACGAGATACGAATGAAAATGAAAATCGTATTCTCACTTTTTAATAGACGCAAGTGGTAAAAAAAAATATAACTGAAGAAAAAGTTGTAATAATCAGAATTTAAATGAAAATGAAAATGTTGTTGACGTACATACATATAAGAAACATTCTTTCTCTTATATACTCTATATGAAATGGAACAATTTATTTTAAGAAATTTTTGAATCTAAATTTTTGAAATGAAAAGCATGAAAAAAAATATATATGATAATATTTGAATGATGCCTTTGATATATTTACTGTGAGACGAGATGTATATTTGGAATTTCGCTAAAGATATATAAATCTAATATAGGGGCACTTTTTTGAGGTAATAATCAATAATTTTATTGATGACAAAAAAATAAATTGATAAATGCAGACATTTTTCTTACTGCATACTGCCAATATATTTATGATGTAATGAAAAGTGCAAATCGATTGAGATAGTAGGCAATTTATAATTTATAATTTTTCATTGTTTGTACTTTTTTTGTTGCAAAATTTCAATTGGACTTCATATTTATTGTATTCTAATTATAAATTCATGAATGTAAATTTTATTGGGGTTATAGACGCGTGAATTAATTATGATCGAGAATGAAAGTGATTTTTCCATTAGGATGGCATACGAAGATTGAAACTCACATGTCTTCCTCATGTTATTTTGACATGAAATGAAATTTGTTATTAAATCGATTAACTGAAAGATTTGATCATTAAAGCCATTATCTCAAAAAAAAAAATCCTAGTAATTTGCCTCCTGATTACGCTTCTAATCAATCGTTATCCTAAATAATCTGTCAAAAAATTCAAATCATGCTTTCAACCTCTCACAATGAAGTCCAAAATAGTTAAAACCCAGCACCTGTTCAATCTGCATAGCAGCTTATCAATTAACATCCAAAAAAACTAAATAAATCCATCAACTTGGCTAATGATCTCATGCTACAAATTTTGATTTGATGACAAATTTCCTAATGACTAATATGTTTTAAAATGAGCTCTTGCGATCACTCTTGATCATTATCGTCAGACATGTCTATAAGAAAATGAAAATGAAAAAATGAAAAAATCAATGTTGATTTAAACGACAGAGGAAAAAAAATTAAATTTCTTAATTTAGAGGAAATGACAAACAGAAATATGAAGATTTTTTCTGACTCAGTAAAAGAGTCATAAAGAGATTTTTTATTATGCAAAAAATTTCTTATTCACACTTTTTAAAAAAATAGATATAAAAATTGTTGTTTGAATTAAAATATTAATATGTATGATGAAATTTTTATTCCAAATCGTGATAATGTTCTATGTAGATTTAATTGATAATTAGTTTTTAAAAAAAAGTCAGTGAAAAAAAATGAATTTTTACTCCATCATAATTCCTTATGTGTTTATGTATATTAAATATTTTATTCTTTGTTTTTGTTATCAAGAAAAATTGAAATTAAAATTATGAAACTCCATAGGAAATTTTAAAAAGTTTAAAAATAAACTAAATTAAAATTTTTAGAATCTAAAAGCACGTGTTTTCATTTATTAGTGTTATTTCATAACATTTTTAAAAGGAAAATTATCAGGTAGGAAGTGAATGTACGTGTGTACAATTCTCAACGCTGTTTCAAATTTTCGTTGATTTTTCAAATAAAATTCAAAAATTAAAATTTCTCATATTCTCTTGAACAATCTCCAATATTTCCAGCAAGATGGAAAATTCTCCATGTATCTGCAATGCTTGATGAAAATCGGATATTTTCGTTCCTAGTCACGATGTTATAAAAAAATCTTGCGAAATAAATAAATCAAAAAATTGTTTATTCAGTCAAAATATTTCACCTGAACGTGGTAGGTGTCATTCTAACGGTTTAACAATGGCTCTAGCTTATTCCATCTAGGTAAATTTGCATCATTAATTTGGCATTTCCTGTAGTTTCATAACTTGTTACTTAATTTTACAGTCAAAAGTCTTTTCAAACTTAAAAAAAATATTTGTAACATTTAAGTAATTAATAAGAAAATGATTTTGTCAAAAATTGTTGCAATATTTTCCACTTATTGCAATTCGATGTGCTTTTTTGCAAATGAATTATTGCATGCACAATGGTCTGAAATCGAAAAAAGTGTCCAAAATTTATATTTTGTTGTAAACTTTAGAGGTCGCAAAGTTTTGTTTGATTTTCTTTATTTTGAAAGTGTCAATAGCTTTGTCATGTCTTAATCATACATCTCTGAAAATATGAGCTTATGACATTAAGGATAAGTATGATTTCTCATTAAAAATTTAAAATTGTTTCTCAAAAAAATTTGTGCACAAGCAAATTTGTATGGAAAAATTTGGAAAAACAAGTGAAATTAAAATGCAAATATCTCAATTTCCGCATATTTCCGCATTATCAGATTATGATTAGAAGGTGAATAAAGACTCAATCTTACGATGCATGTGAGTTTCAGAGGCTCATTCAGACGACAAAATAATATAATTAGCGTTTAAAGTTTTGGAAATTTTCAAAACTTTAATTGCATTTTCCCTAATGATAAAGCATTTGACTAATGTTTTATAAGCTTTAACATAAAATTTGAGCATTAATTAAGGTATTGATAGTGATTAGAACATGCAAAGAGCAATAGAAAGTGGAAAAATTTATGAAAACTTTTTCATGGTGTTTTTGTAAACAAATTTTTCGTGACTTTGGATAATTATTGACAGAGTTAGACAACGATCGGAAGCTTGATATTTTCACAGAAGATGCGTTAGTTTATGTTTTATAATCCTGCATTTAAATAATGAGGTTTAAAAGACACGACTTAAAATAAATTTTGGACACTTTTTTCGATTTCAGACCATTGTGGCATGTTCAATAATTGCATCAAAATAACCGTTATTCCGAGTTAACGGTCAATTTTTTGAATTATTGGGCAATAAAGCTGAGCAAATCTAAGTGGGCAATTGTGGGCTTTTAGAGATTTTAGGGAAACATAGTATCATTTACCGGGAATTTTATTCCTCCTTAATTTTAAGCTTAATTAAGGATTAATATTGATTTTCATTTTAATTATTTACTCCAAAATTCAACAAATTATAGAATAATAAAGTATAACATCATATAACATTACAAATTTTAGAGAAATCAATAGCTCGAGAATCGAGATCGAAAAAAGAGAGAAAATTTTTCGTGCAAATGATATCCCTAATTATTTATTCATATTTTCTTCTTTATTATTGTTAATTTATTTAAGTAATAATTCGAATCTATTTTTAAAAAGTAATTTGAAAGCATTTAAGAGGTGTTTGTTTACATAAAACGAGTGCTGGAGAAAATGGAGATTGAAGAAAAATACAGTTTTTAAATAAATATTACAAATATGAAATTCGATTTTTGAGAGCAGTGAAAAGAAAATAAAAAAAATATCTTTTTAAACTCGGCTAGAGCAGCCGTCAAAGGTGAATTATTTTAATCATACACGTTAGTTTATGACTTTATTGTGCTGATAAACATTTGAAATAGTTGAAAAAAGTGACCTTTGAGGGAGAAAAATGTGCAATATTTTTTTTTTATTAGGCTAAGACCTTTTCAATTTAAGGCAATTAACTTGTGGAGCAAAAGAGAAAAAAAAAATATTATGCTTGAGAGATTTTTTCTGCTATAATCAATTTTATTGTTTCGTGCACGAAGACAAAAAATTATTAAGCAATCTTTTATTATTACTTGGTGTAAACATAACAAAATAATACAATAAGCAACAAACTCCCCATAAATTTCAGATGGACGGGCCGAGAACTATTGTTCTTCAACGTCAAAATGGGGCTTTCGGATTCACCTTACGACACTTTATTGTCTATCCTCCGGATGTTCAAGATCCAGCTATTGCTAAGAAACTTGAACAATGTGGTCTTGCCAATTTTTCACAACCAATGGATACAGTGTTTGTGAAGAAAGTTATACCAAATTCAGAGGCTGATAATGCAGGACTCAAAGAAGGTGATAGACTCATAGCTGTGAACGGTATTCCCGTATCTCTACAATTCCAATTTGCTGATATTGTTGCTACTATACAAAAAACTCCAAAAACATTAGTAATACAGATTGTTCCTAAGTGCTATGACATATTACAAACCGTATGTATTTCATTTGTGTGTCTACATATTTACAGTGGATTAATGCAATATTTGCCTTTTAAAATTGATATCTTCATTCGTTTGTTTTTCCTCCCTTTTTGTCCATATTTATTATAGTTTTTTAGTGAAACAGCACATAATCCCGAAACAAATCAACGCCCACAAGCTCAACAAGCAGTAAGATCAAGTTTAATGCCAATTATGAGTAATAAACGACAACAAGAACCGTTCTCATTGCAAAGTGTACCAGAAAAACAAGAAGCCCTATATAGTCCATTAATGCCGATTATAAACACATCAAATCGAAATGTCTACGCTGGAAATGGAAATCCAATGGCAATAGTACAACCACGAATATTGCAAAATATGAGTCAAGTGCAATATGATCAACAACAGCAGTTACAGCAACAGCAGCAAGGTTTCAAAAATCAATTTGTCGCAGGTATAAATACTGAAATAAAGGATGCAATTTTGTCTCGTTTGCGACATCAAATTGAACAAAAAGAGGAATTTTTGAAGCGTCCAAACAAGCCTTTAATATTGGAACCAACTCCAGAACAAGGAAATCGTGATCATGCTCATTTCCAACGTTCTACATTAAACTTTCCACAGCCAAATCGACTGAAACCTGATAATTTTGCTGATATGAATTTAGAATATGGACGATCGCTAGATTCCATGAGACAACCACAATCTGTATCTCAAGAGCTCTCTGATATACAAAGCAATCGTTTTGCATTAAGGGAACAATTTTTTAAGGATGGAAGTAGCACAAATAATGCCTATTTTTCACTACCCACCTCACCCTATTATATCCAAGATGGACAGCCATCAAACAATACATCATTTATTGGAAGTAGTAGTAGCATGATGGAAAGTTCATCTTTACGTCCAGAAGATAATCGACATTTGCGTGTTATAGGATCATCACCGATTCCATCACAAGGTTTAAGAATTGTATCCGAGCGAACTAAACAGTTTGAATCAGGTCGCCCACTCTCTCCTGATGGAATAGATCGAACATCTTTATACAAAAGTGAACTTAGCAGGTAAGAAAGTTTTATAAACATTCTTTTTTCCTCTTTTCTTTTTTTTTCCTTTTCGTTTCTCCTAACGTTAACTAACGTTCAAGAAGAAACAAGAAAAAAAAAATGTATGAAAATTTTCTCTGTGATGTATTTGGGAAAAAAATTGAAAATTATTTTTAGAATAAACACAAAACCACTGGTGTCTAATGTTGCCCTGAGACGTCAAGTATTTGAGGCAAAGGCGAATATTGATTCATCATGGAGATGTTCGTCAGATGACAAAATCAAGGACAACAAAGAACTAAAGTCATTGCCAGTAAAGGCGCGCTCACTATCTGTTGAGTCAATGAAAGAAAATGACAAGCTTGGTGATGCAATTCATATTAATCACATTAACAACAATAATGCTTTTATTAAAAAAGAAAGGCCTAAGCCTGTACGTGAAAACTCATACTTGACAGCTGTAAGGAGTTCACCTGAAGTATTACCAGTGATATTAAGACAAAAAGTAACACAACGTGCCGCAAGTGATGATGAGGAACGAAAAACAAGGAGAACGTCTTATCTCAAGGCTACTGCAAACGAAGAATATCATTTTACAACCAGCGATACAGATCAAAATTCAGTCTCTGTAACAGCGGATGATGAAGAAATACAACAGCAATTAAAAGTGTAAGTTAATTTTTTCTTCCTTTCCTGTTTATTACCATTTATTTCCAATTACATCTTGCATTTATGGAGATTAATTTTTATTTTTTCGTCTGTCTCAAAATGAAAATTATATATTCATGTAATGAAAAAAATAGCTCATATCAAAAGTGGACGCCCCCAAAGTTTACAGTTGATATTCAGTTCTTGAAACGAATTTTTGAGGAGCCTCAAGCATCACAGAATTCTCATGAAATCTCAAAAGACAATCATACCGTACACGCAAGGTTAATAATAATTATGATAATTTTCAAGAAGACATTTTTTTTCCTCTTTACAAAATAATTATTTTCCGCTTAATCTAAAAAACACTCATGCGACTTTCTAAACATTCTTGCCGGTGAAAATGCTATTAGTTTATTTTATACATATTTTTCTTTAACGGGTTAATGTAAAGAAAAAAAAATATAAATTCTGCCTACGCTTTAAAGTAAAAATTAACAAATTCACGCTCTATAAAGATTATTAAACTTTATGTGTGAGAAAAATATTTAAATAATTGACTCCAATTTGCACCTTCTAACGTGTGACGTGTTATTGGCTATAACATTAATTCTTAGCACATCTTTTTCATATTTTTTTTTGTATCTTTCATAAAAATACCTAACAAAAATTCATGCTTATTGATCATTTCGTCTGTTTGCCTGTTTGCTGAAGACAATTTAGTACAAAGTCATTCTGTCAAATTTTTGGCATCGATAGAATCTTTCATATTTTTTTTTTGTTCAGTCCTCAATTTTGAAATCAGTTTGATAAATATTTATTTAAATTCAGAAACTCAGTTTTCATTCAAAAGTGATCTAATAAAAAAATTTGATCTTCCTGTTAACACGATTAGCATATGCTTTATAAGATTAGCAAATTGTATTACCATCTTTTAGATTTTGACATCTGATCATTCTGAGTATGAAGTTTTAAAATTTCTTTAACAGTCTAACAATACTTTTGCTGAGGATACGTTCGTAAAATTCTTAATGCTTAGGGAGGGGGGAAGGGGTCTAAGATATTGTTATACTTATATTGTTACAAACTTAGGGGTTGACACGATTTCATCCGGATGAAAAATTCTATTGTTCCGGAAGAAATTTTCTTAAGCTGTCAACCCCTGGGTGGGGAGGGATCAAAATAGTTTAAATTTAATTTCTAAATCCTTGTAAGAATTTCATGACTGCTGAACAATTCAAAATCTTTACAAATATGATGATCATCTCAAAAATTCCAAACTACTTAATCAACTAATTTAAAGTTGATTCAATAATTTTCACAAAATCTCATTCATCATATCAAAAAAGTTTTCAGTGATTTAATAAAGTCTGAATAGTCCTTTCAATAATAATAAAAATAAAAATCTTTCTCCATTGAGAATCAAACAAACAACTAAATTGTTGGGAAATAATATGCAAACAAAAAAGATACACAAGCAATTTATAGGTCATACGTTCTGTATGACCCAGATATTGTGTAAATTCATATCTTTTGCAACATAGCATAGCAACCCTGATGTACATAAAATCACTCAACAATCCAATAGAATTTCTTTCATTGCAACAGTAGTTTTAGGGGTCAAATGAAATTTTTTTGGCGGGAAAATGCGCTACGCACATCATTATTACTTAATTACCCTCAATATTGTACATACACAGTTTGCGGTGACGAAATAATTATTGCTTCTATTACTTTACTATGTAATTCTATTTTTTTTTTTTAATTAACTAAAAACAAAAGGGCTTTGATTGAAGAAAAACAAAATTTAATTAAAAATACGTGTTCTTATCAGAAAATAATTTTTACAGCGACAATAATAATAAAAATAATAATATTATCATTTTTTTAAATTTCACAGTCATGCATCAAAGGCAAAGGCGTTGTCCTATTTCCGAGATAATGCATTATCGGATGTAAATATAGCAATAACAAAGCAAGGAATTTTACACGTAAAGGTTACTTTAATTAACGGACGGGTAAGATTGAAGATGCTTTAATGCTCTCTGCTATTTAATTTGCTTATAATTAAATTTTAAAATCCATTTTAAATTAACAGCGTTCACATGATAGAAATTGGAGGCAATGCAATGCTGAATTAAAAAGAAATATTTTAAAGCTTACGATATTGAGAGAGGGAAAAGTAAGTCAGGTAAGTCAAACTTATTAATTAATTTATACGACAAAATTTCGATTTCATGACAACAATTCGGGTTTGTGGTTAATTTTTTTTTTTTATGTATTTCTATCGTATTTGGATTATGGTGGTAAATCCTTTTTGGGATGTTTTGGGTAATTATTCGAGACCATGGAAAACTTGAAGTTTGATGAGCTCATTATAATAAAATGAAATTAATGCAGTGTTGCTGTTTAGGTGCATTAATGGTCTGTTAATATAATGAGATTGATTTTTGAAACCGTGTGGTCAACACGACTTTGAGCCATTACATCTTAATACTCTTAATTATTGCCATAGAATACCAAAACCGCACACTACGTACGACTTTTGACAACTAGATAACAACACTGCAATTAGTTATAAAATATGCCCGCACTAATCAAACTTATTGACGGTATTAGTATCGAATAATGTTAAACACAAAAATTTTATTTATTGAATATGCAATCATTCGATCAGTATTGAAAGAGTCATAGACGACAAAATATCTTTGTGCACCTGATTATTGTCAATTATTATTGTCGCTGATCAATTATGCAAATCACGTTCATTCCATCTAAATGATTAAATTAATTGCTTTTTTCATACTTCAAAAGTACAATTTGTATTATTATTTTTGTTAATGTTTGATAAAGAAAAGTCAAATAAGTTGGAATTGAAGCCAAAAAAAAAAGTTTTAATTAAGTTAAATGATGCTCTCAAGAAAGTCATCCAATACCAAATCCAGTACAGAATTAAGACAGAAAGTAAAAGTTAAGCAGTCAAATAGTCATAGAATTAAGAATGAGACACCACGACCAAGTTTACATTGGAAAGACGTGAAGACGGGCTTTAGGAATTTCAAAATAAAACGTTGGAATTCGATTGGCTCATGGGTATAGTCTCGCGTATAAATACATTGTTTATTCAAGCTTATTTAAATCTTAATTGAATGTCTATTGTATTATAATTTATTTAATAGAGTCCTGACTCAAGTGGCGGAACAATTGACTTAACAAACTTCGATGTTACTGATGGAAACTATACGAAGCGAAAAAATGTTTTTCGTCTTTCATCATCTCATTATCCTGCAGCATGTGATAGTGAATGTGAATTACTGTTACAGACTCAAAGTTCACAGGAAATGTCCGAATGGATGAGCTGCTTGAAGAGTGTGGCGAGAAAAGACGTGAAAACAGACACAGTAAGTAGACATTACATTCTAGTATGAATTGGCGCCAAAAATTAATCAACTAACTTTTTCGTTCCTAATCATCCAAGGAATGTTCAGCAGACGTTGGAATTCAAAAGGCTGAACCACAACGAATAGCTGCAATAGAAACGATGCAAGCATCAACACTAAGTAGCGATGATAATCCATCTCCATTGGCAAAGACACAACAACGAAAATATCATTTTGGATCTCGTTCGCCTTCTGGACAATCACCAGTTACTAAAAGTAGAAAGGCACCACAGAATCTATTAGTTACATCATCTCCACTACTAAATCCATCATGTTCAGATAAAGAGACAAATTCCCCGAAACAAAAATCAACATGGAAGCATTTTGTGACAAATCAGTTTAAAAAAATGCAACCGCAAAATGATTCGCCAACGTCAAATGTCAATGAAGGTTGCACATTATCTCAATGTACACCGGTAAGTCAAGTCTCCCCTTCGGTTATTTTTTTATGATTGATTGCTTTACAACGATTCTATTCATGTTTGATTCTCTTTTTTTTATTAGTCGGAAGAGAACTTTTACGTGCCACTAATAGTATCAAAATGCACAAAGATAGTCGAGACGAGAGGCATGTGTATTGTAGGAATTTATCGTATACCAGGCAATACGGCAGCTATATCAAACTTAAACGAGTTAATAAACCGCAATGGAATGGATGAGCAAACCTTGAATGATCCAAAATGGGAGGATGTAAATGTAGTGTCTAGTTTACTGAAATTATTCATTCGAAGCCTTTCCGAACCCATTGTATCGAACGAATTGTATGGAAATTTTATCGAAGCTGATAAGAAACCTGAACATAGTCAGCGATTTCAAGAGCTTAAGAGCCTATTAGGGAAACTTCCAAGACATAATTATGAAACATTAAAGCATCTCATAGCGCATTTGAATAAAGTTAGTGATAATGCATCGACCAATTTAATGGAACCGAGAAATTTAGGTAATTTAAGAGAAGTTATAAAAAAATTTAAATTTAAAATAAACGTTGAAAATTCTTATTAATTTTAGCGATTGTGTTTGGACCATCAATAGTGAGAAAGTCAAACGATTCTTTAGAAATGGTAGTTAAAGATATGCGGCATCAATGTCAAATAGTGGAATCTCTTATCAGTCATGTGAGTTAATGCATGCGGCATCTTTATGTTCTTTTAAGAGATTAATGTGTAAAAATATATTTATTTTTATAGTATGGATATTTCTTTGAAAACGAACCAATGCCGAGTGCAAAGACTAAAATATATCAAGCTTCCACGGATTCGGGATCTGAGCTTCCATCAGCAGATTTTCTTTTAGAAAATGTTGCCAAAATAGAGCGTAAGATGATGAAAAATATTTTTATTAATAGTACCAACAAATTAATGTCATTTCATTAATAGCACTAACTAAAGATGTACAGAAAGATACATCGTCGAGATTTGTAGCAAATATTGTACAAGCGGCAAATCGAAAAATACGAAAAACAGCGCAAAGAAGAAGTACATCATCATCAATGACACCAGATTCATTATCACTCGAAAGCATGACTACGGTAAGTCATAAAATGATCTTCATCTTAAACGATAATTGTTAATGAGTAGTGACTAAAGATTTAAGGTGTGAAAAAAATCTCATTTGATGTTGAGAAGCTTCTTTCGCATATTTTATGATATTTTAGACATAAACAATAATAATGTTGCTTACTACAGATTTGGTATCTGTGATACATTTATGGGGGGTTTAAAGTTTTGACAACTTAGAGACAGGATAGAAGATTTATTTCAGATACCAAACCTGTTGCTTACAAACTGATTTTTTTTAACGCTAAACAAAAACCAAAACTATTTTCATGTTTAATCACAATATAGTCGGCAGAGTCAAAAGATTTACAAAAGGCAAATCCGAAAATGTCAAAACTGAAAAGCAATGAATCGTTAGCGGAAACTCCTCGTTCATCGGAAGACGACTTTGATAGTGCATTTACCGAGAATTGTGAAAACGGTAAGAACTTACTACCACAACTATTTCTTTTCTTTTTTTTCGCTTGCAAATTACTTTTATTTTTTTTACTAATTTTGCCATTACTATGAGTTGTCAATTATATTGTTAACTACCTCATTCTGTTATATTAATTAAATCTATTGAACATTTCAGGATCAACATCTTTAACTGCCACCGTAACAGCATTACTGGATAATAAATTACGATCACTGCGAAACTCATCTGTTGAGTCGGATAAGGAAGAAAATAATGTGACACAAAGTGAGACATTGTCAATAGCTACAACAGTTTCATCATCATCGACATCAACCACAATATCAAATTCCAATCCACGTTATTCCGTAATAAGTAAAATGACGCATTTACAGCATCCACGACCATTAACATTAGGTGAAAACATTCCATTTGCCGATGAGAGTCCAGAGAGGCCGTTAATACAAGCGCGTGTCAAGCCAATAAGACAATCATTAAGTAATAATATTAATATTAATAATTCTAGTAGTAATAATAGTGAGAAGCAAAAAGGTTCTGAGCTACAAATGGATCAATCGAAGAATGATAAAAGTAGCTCAAAACAATCATTGGAATCATCATCAGATACAGATTCGTCAACAACAAGCAATTATCGAGAGCATATGAGGTCTGTAATTCGTTTGGAAGATTCGGTGCTAAGAAAAGTTAACAGAATTCTAACAAATTTGGAGCATCTCGAGAGGAAATATAGTTTAAATCGATCTCTATCATTGAATTATAAGAGTCATAGGAGTAGTAGTAATAATAATAATGAATGTTGCTGTGCTAATAAAAGTGATAAAGTACGTTTATCATTGACAAAAGATGAGAAAACAGATAAGAATATAAATAAGCGTCGGCAGCTGCATGACACGACCAATACTACAAATAATTCTCAATCAACTGGTGGAAATTCTAAATATCGTAGACATAATGGTAGTCGTTCAATCAGAAGACGTCATACGATAGGAATTGGTGCACACGATTATGATTACAATAATCCTACAATAATCAAAACAAGTGATCGAACAAGTTTTATGACACCCATCACAAATTAATACCCATTAAAGAAAACGGAAAAGAGGAAAGCATGGGAAAAAAATACAAACACACACACACAAAAATTCATGAATTAAATACATATATTCAAGATGAATAATTTTATTGCTAATTTTAAGGAAATTCGCATCAGTTTTTTTTTAGTTGTTTCATCGTCATTTTTATCAATCTACAATTTTTTATATATTATTTTGCTTGATTCTTTTTATTTTACAAATGTTTCACAGACGAGAGAAAGCGAGAATTTTGTGCATGTATATTTTTTATTGCATTAATCGATTCATTAATTGAAAAGAAAAAAATTCACATTTCATAGAAATAAAGAATTAAATTATGACAAAAAAAAAATTTTTTGTGACTTTTCATTCCCAACGGGTTTCTTTGTAAATTCAAAAAAGTCGATTTATAGGGAGAAAGTTGAAATAGCTTTGAAATATAAAATTTTGTACCGTTCTACAAGAATTTTGGCTGAAGTCTACTTTAGGGGGGGCCAATTTATGAAATTTTCAAAATGACTTTTTTGGTCTAAAAATGCTTAAAATGAATAGAAAATACTAAAATTATGTTTTAAATACTAAAAATGAGCAATTTGAGGTATTTTTTTGCCAAAAAAATATTTTTCGAAATTTTTAAATTTTTCAAATTTTGTCATATTTTTAATGATTTTTAGACTAGTTACGTAGACAGAAATATGTAAATATCATAAAATGTTAATATTTTAAGCTAAATCAGTACTTATAGGCCTATAAGTAATGATACTGTAATGATCCCTTAGACAAAAGATCCGTAAATACTGATCTAGTTAAGTACTGTAATGATCCCTTAGACAAAGGATCCGTAAATACTGATCTTGTTAAAGACTGTAATGATCCCTTAGACAAAAGATCCGTAAATACTGATCTAGTTAAGTACTGTAATGATCCCTTAGACAAAAGATCTGTAAATACTGATCTAGTTAAGTACTGTAATGATCCCTTAGACAAAAGATCCATAAATACTGATCTAGTTAAGTACTGTAATGATCCCTTAGACAAAAGATCCGTAAATACTGATCTAGTTAAGTACTGTAATGATCCCTTAGACAAAAGATCCGTAAATACTGATCTTGTTAAAGACTGTAATGATCCCTTAGACAAAAGATCCGTAAATACTGATCTAGTTAAGTACTGTAATGATCCCTTAGACAAAAGATCTGTAAATACTGATCTAGTTAAGTACTGTAATGATCCCTTAGACAAAAGATCCGTAAATACTGATCTAGTTAAGTACTGTAATGATCCCTTAGACAAAAGATCTGTAAATACTGATCTAGTTAAGTACTGTAATGATCCCTTAGACAAAAGATCCGTAAATACTGATCTAGTTAAGTACTGTAATGATCCCTTAGACAAAAGATCCATAAATACTGATCTAGTTAAGTACTGTAATGATCCCTTAGACAAAGGATCCGTAAATACTGATCTTGTTAAAGACTGTAATGATCACTTAGACAAAAGATCCATAAATACTGATCTAGTTAAGTACTGTAATGATCCCTTAGACAAAAGATCCGTAAATACTGATCTAGTTAAGTACTGTAATGATCCCTTAGACAAAAGATCCGTAAATACTGATCTTGTTAAAGACTGTAATGATCCCTTAGACAAAAGATCTATAAGTACTGATTTAGCTTAAAATATTAACATTTTATGATATTTACATATTTCTTTCTACGTAACTAGTCTAAAAATCATTAAAAATATGACAAAATTTGAAAAATTTAAAAATTTCGAAAAATATTTTTTTGGCAAAAAAAATACCTCAAATTGCTCATTTTTAGTATTTAAAACATAATTTTAGTATTTTCTATTCATTTTAAGCATTTTTAGACCAAAAAAGTCATTTTGAAAATTTCATATATTGGCCCCCCCTAAAGTAGACTTTTACCAGAATTTTTAAGATTTTTGTATTTTAAAAAATAAATTTTAATTTTTAACGACTTTCTGTGATTTGAATTCCTAGCGGCTTTTTGAAATTTGAATTAAAAATCACAAAAGGACAAAGTGACATTTTAAAGCACAATACACAATTTCTAAAAGAAGTTGCAAAAAAATTCAGAACGCACTCTGCCGCTGTTTTCTAAACTTCCTTCTTTAGTGTTTGAAAAATTTCTTTAAAAAACAGGACATAAAATTAATAAGAACATACAAAAATCTTTGGCTCTTCTCTTGCTAGGAGCAACTTGTTATCTATTCCGGTATATTCTGAAGAGAAGAGGACGTAAAATGGACAAAAAATCTAATCAAATTTCTTTAACAATGTGAGTTGAAAAAAAAAAATCAAAAAAAAAAATTCTTCTTATTAACTTATGCAAAAATTTATAGAGCCTTTAATAGTACAGACGATACACAACATTGCTATGAAACAAATGGAGCTAACGTTACTGTTCAAGTACCATCCAGAACAACAAATCAAGGAAGTTCAATGGTGAAATTGAAAAACATTATCGGATATAAATGGGAAAATAAAAATTATCCAGGACATTTAGTTGCTATACATAAAGATGGAAAGATCATTGCATATTCAATTAAAGTTAATAATCAAGGCATGGTTAGAATTATTAACTTTGGATTAAACAATAAACGAGCATTAATTCGAGGATTTACATCTGAAGTATTGGATCTTCAATTTGCTAACAGTAAGGATGTTGTAATTGGATGTATTGAAGAAACTGCATTGCATGTCTATAAATTACCATTTGATGAAACTGAAGATACAATTAAGTGCATTTTATTGGTTAAAATTGAAAATCCAATTAAAGATCATGTTCCATTAATGGATAAAATTAGCTTTTGTCCATATGTTCCCGAAGAAAATGACAAAGAAGATGAATTTTCGGTTCAATTGCTTGTGTGGGTGCGCGGTAATAAATTTGAATGCTATTCATTAAAGTCTATCATTCATACATATGGTAATGGTGTTCATAAAATTGAGAATATTAAGGAAGGCATTGTTAAAAGTTATGATGATGATCGATCATTGATTACATGCTGTACATTATCACCCGATGGAACAACATTAGCAATTGGAACTGAAGACGGTTTTATTCGATTCTATCAAATTTATTTTCATGAAACAAATCCAAGATTACTTCATTCATGGAATCCACATGACGGTGCGGCAATAAGCAATTTCTTCTTTCTTGATAATCACACACAACCAATTGCTGGAAGTACTTTATGGAAATATATTGTTACGTTAGCTAAGAATAATACAGAAATTAAAGTGTCAAGTTGTGATTCATGGAAAACTTTACAAACAATTCAATTTAAATCAGCGACTGATGTACATTTATCATTAAAAGCTGAAATTGATCGCACATCATCCTACCTCATACTTAATGACATGACAAATCGTCAACTTTATGTACTGCAAATATTAAAGGAAAATGCACTAAGTCAGAATGGCGATGAAATGAATGGAAATGATGCAGCAGTTGCTCGTGTTTTTATTAAATCCATTGCTGAATTTCATCTTGCATCGTCTGTTCTTAGTTATGGAATATCAAATGCATCAATTCGACGCTATAAATGTGCATTAAGTGAAAATTACTTAATTGACGAATTGGAAGATTTTGACGAAGAAAATAATTCCGTTTATTGTGTTGTCCTTAAATTGTTCATGATTCTTCCTGAAAGTCTTCAAGAATGTCACATTTTATATCAAACAGCGTTAAATAAGAGCGCAGAAATTCTTAATACTGAAGTTTCATCATCAGCAACAAATTCTAAATCGCCAGCATTACAGCTATTAAATGTTTCAAATACAGCTGCTGATATTAAAAAGAATGATTTAACATTAAGAACTCCGCCACAAAAAGCATCGCAATTAAATTTATTGACACCAGATTCATTTAGTTCACCAGTTGAGAAGCCAAAAGAAGTCAGTCAAGAAGTTTTGTCGACAATTTTCATGTTGGCTAAAAATAATCCAACTTCACCTGCTGTTCTGAATAACAAAACCCATGAAAATGTTCTGAATCTTGCAAATTGCTCATTAATTGAGGAAGAAAAAATTTTCCAACAAAAAATCGCTTCTGAGCCTCAAATTCCATTAAAATCAGTTTCTGGTGGATCAAGTCCAAGTCGTGAAGTACGTGATATTATGTTACAAGCTGATTCACAAGATAATGAGGATTATTATCCACCAGAAGAAGATGAAGATGAGGAGGATATTGATGAGCCAGAAGATAAAGCTGCTGTTTTAAGTGCTTTAAATGCTCTCGATGTAACACATTTTAAAAATATTGATGATGATGATGACGATGATGAGGAGGAAGTAAGTTCCATTTTTTGGCTCAGTAGCATTGGACCTACGGAATTATTCCGCGGAAAATTTCCGCTGCGGAATTTTATTCCGCGAAATTATTCCGCAGAAGATTTTTTACAAATTTTTATTTTTTAAGAAATATTCCGCGGAATTTTTCCGCGAAATAATTTTGTTGGTCCAATGCTACGCACCCCCATTTTCTATAATGTCAAAAAAATTTTTAAAAATAAATTTAATTTTATTGTTTTTATTAAAAGGATGATGGAAATGAAGAAGATGACGAGGACGATGAGCCTGAAATTAAAGTTGTTAAAACAAAAAATCATGAATGGCCACAAGCACCACAATTTGTTGATTCATCAACTGCTGCAAGCTCTAAACAAATTGAGACACTTTCGAATCGAATGAATCAAATGATCGGTAATTAACGTATTTCAATTATTTGAATTTTTGAAAAAAAAGTCATTCAGTACACCATGGGTTTGTTTTCGTTCAGTTTTTGACTTTCGTTAAGTTTTTTTTTTGAATTTTTGAAAACCGTTAACTTAAATTTTTTTAAATTTCAAAAGACCGTTAAATCTAAAATATTTTTTTAAATTTTAAAAAACTGTTAAAACTTAAAATTTTTTTTTGAATTTTTAAAAACCGTTAATACTCAATTTCTTTTCAAATTCTAAATGACCGTTAAAGTTTTTTTTTTCATTTTTAAATTTCAAATGACCGTTAAATTTTAAACATTTTTTTATATAATATTTCAGAAATCATGGAACAGCAATCTCGTTATATTGCCGAGCTACGAAATGAAATTTATGGCTTAAAATCTCAAAATAATGCAGAAGCAATGTTAACACAAAAGTGCATAACAAAAGTTGAAGAAAATTGCAAAAAATCTATCGACCAAAATTACGACAAATTATCTCTGTTGCTTAACAAGTGAGTAAATAATTATTACATAATATTCAAATCATTAATTAAATATTTTAAAGGGGTAAATATGATCAACGTGAAATAACAGAATCGCTTATGCAATTGTTTAATCAATTGTTCCGCACACAATCTCAATCATTGGAAAATGCAATAAAAGATAATTTTAAGAATATTTGTGGACAAAAGGCATTTATAGAAAGCATAAGTCTATCAATTCTGGCTGGCATTCAAAAGTCATTAGAACAAATATTCAAGAAATCTTTAGAGGACATAATGATTCCATCCTATGAGAAAATTACAAATGAAATGTTCTTAGAAATGGGAAAGGCATTTACTGCTGGAACCAAAGAATGTAAGTTCCATAAAAATTGTAATTTATATGATTTTTAACTTAGATTTTAATCCTAATATAGACACAAGAGCATTTGATACATACATGAAGCAGTACGGAGCAGTTCAATTCCAAATGACTGAATTTTCTGGTGCCATTCACCAAATTCCACAACAAGTGAAGAATGAAGTCAAATTACAAAATGAAGCAACCTTAATTCCTCTAGTAAATTCACGATTCTCATTCATTAAACATCAAATTGAGACACTTCAAACTAAAATCATTCACGATGTTAAGGAACAAATTAAGAATGAAATTCAGAATGGATTTGAACAGCAAAAGTCATCATTGGAAGATTCAGTATTATCAGCAGTAACACGTTCACAAGCAGAAACACCAGCGCCAACAGTTTATGATCATCAGGAGTCAATTCGACAGCATCTTGCTCACGGACAAATTAATAAAGCATTTCATCAAGCACTCATTTCTAATGACTTGTCACTTGTTGAATATACAATCGAAAAAGCTGATTTTAGTGCTGTTTTTAAAACCCCTAATTGTGAATTGGAACAGACTGTCTTGTTGTCACTTATTCAACAAATTACTGTTGATATGAGTCGATATAGTGAGCTGAAGAATCGGTAAGAAGCTTTTTATTGAAATTTAACCGTTATTTTTTTGTTTTTTGAATTTAAAATTTTAAATTTTTCAAGACCGTTAAATCTTAAATATTTATTGACCGTTATTTTTTGAGTTTCAAATTTGAAATTTCAAATCTTTCGTGGATGTTAGTTTTCAAATTTTTCAAGACCGTTATATCTTAAATATTTATTGACCGTTATTTTTTGATTTTTTTAAATTCGAAATTTCAAATCATTCATGGCTGTTAATTTTTCAAATTTTTCATGATCGTTAATTGCTGAAATTTTTTTCAAATATTAAATCTAGCATCTCTGAACAAATACGTTACGTGCGAAATTTGAATTTGTTCTAAAATAAATCGCATTAGTACGGCTTATTTTAGTACAAGTCGTCCGTTAAATTTTTAAGAAACAAATTAAGATTTATACACTTTCTATTTGTTATAATTAGTTTAAATTTTTTTATATCAAATTTCATGGCTGAAATTATGGAAAAATCATTATTATAATAAATAAAAACTTAGGAAAAACACTTAATTTTGCAAAAAAGAATTTTTCTTGGTCGGATTATATGTAAAAAAAGATTTGAATTTTTGATTTTTTTCAAAAATTGAGGGCCTTTTAACTAAAAAATTAACGGACAAAACAGCTGTTCAGAGATGCTAGTATTAAATAACTGTTAAATTTTTAAAATTTAATTTTTTTGCAGTTATTTAAATGAAGCAATCATCAACTTAAACATGCACGACACAATTACCCGAGAACACGCACCGAAAATCTTGAGAGAACTCTACAACACATTCAATACATTTATCTCAACGCATCCATCAAATCAGTTAAATTCAAGTATGAAAATGATCATGTTAGCAGCACAATCAATAGCAAATATGTGACCACGGCAATCTATATCTGGAAATATCTTGAATTTATTTTAACTGAGACATCATATAATTATATTTTGAAAGGATTTAAAAGTAAAAAAAAAAAATCAAGTAATTTTAAGGAGCTATGAAAAATTTAATTTAATTTTTCACCTGAAAGCGAGATGAGATGAGATAGCTGAGAGATGAGATATGCATTTTGTAGACTATTCTTAACATTTTTTATTATGCTATCTAGAATGTGAGTCATTTTTTGATGAGAAATTTAATAATTAATAAAAAATTACAATTTTAAAGTTAATTCAAGCTTTTTTTATTTCCTCTTTGACATGTTTTGGAATTTTGATTTTTCGCTTCTTATTCTTGTTCTTGTCAATTGCTTTATTCTTAATTTCAGTGAGTTTTAACTGTTTCTTTTTACACGACAGTGGATTTGGACCACCTTTCTTCTTTTTATGCTTGACTTTTGGAACTTTCTTTTCCTCAACAATTCCTTCCTTTTTCTTCAATTGGACTAACTGTTCACCTTCAAAACTTGACACATTTAATGATTTCTTTGACTTTCTATCTATAAAATTTCTTGTTGCTAATGACGGTTCCTCTAATGTTGGAACTACATTATGTAGATACAATAAAGCTATTCCAATTTGTTTTCTAATCCATTCTTGAAGATCTCTGTCTTGTGTAGCAATAATATAGCGATTATCCTTCACTAATGACTTGATACATTCAGATCCAGTCAATGGATTCTTTTCATGTCCACATTTATTGAGTTGCATACTTTTGAGCTTTCTGGAAACTTGTAGAAACTTTGGACCTAATTTATCTGTTTCCATGATCATGCAGGGAGTTGTTAGCACTCTTAGTTCCATTTGGATGTAGTTCTTTAGCTGATCTTCCAATTGAAGTTTGTTCTGGAATTTTATTCAGTGAAATTTATTGAATTAAATCAAATAAACACAAAAACTCACTTTTATAGCCGCAAAACAGAAAGTTCCATCGATGAGGACTTGAATTGGAGGATGATAGCCAAAATTATTGATGTAAAAGTTAATTCTTTTACTAGCTTTCTTATATCTCGTTACTTTCATTTTTTAATGCTCAATGTTTAATGTTTTTGTTATTGTTTTCATAACCTCAAAAAAACATGCTGAATTGTGCTGAATAAAGGAAAAAAAATTCAAATTTGAAAAGTTCGTTAAATGAAGACAAAAATATTGATTTTTTTTTAGATTTTTTTATTTACATTAAATTTTTGTTTTTGCCAGTTCTCTCAAACAATTTAGAGAAATTTTTATGGATGTTGATGTCGAATAACTATAAAATGTGTCATCTAATTATTATTTAATTAATTTACTTTCTGTACCACATTTGAAGTGTTCTCATACGTTTAACTTTCTTCTGAAGCTGCAAAACACCATACATTAAAGCCTCAGCTGTTGGCGGACATCCAGGAACATAAATATCAACAGGAATAATTCTGTCACATCCACGAACAACAGAATATGAATAATGATAATAACCGCCACCATTTGCACATGATCCCATTGAAATGACCCATCTTGGTTCTGGCATTTGATCAAAAACCTTTCTTAAAGCCGGTGCCATTTTATTTGTTACAGTTCCAGCAACAATAATACAGTCAGCTTGACGTGGTGATGCACGAAAAACAACACCATAACGATCCATATCATATCGAGGAGCTGCAATGTGCATCATTTCGACGGCACAGCAAGCTAAACCGAATGTCAATGGCCAAATTGAACCTTTACGTCCCCAATTGAGTAAATCATCAAGACGTGCAACTGTCCAATCTGCCCAATTTGATTGTTTCCTAATTTTTTTTTTGAGAAAGAAGAAATTTTCTTTTTTAGTCGTCATTCAATAAAAACATCCAGTAACTTAATTAATGACATACCATCCAAATGCTGATGCTGGCAACTTTTCTGGATTTGCTCTTTCGACAACTGGCATCGTCTTCTGATCTCGTTTTTGGTTTGTTGCTGTTACAGAGCATACTTTAAGCAATTGTGATTGATTTTTCGCAATAAGCGAATTTGACGAGATTAATGCGTTGCGAAGCATCTTTCAGACGAGCTAAATAGAAGAACAGGTAGAATATCACTTATATAAAAGCTTTCAAATATTTTAATTTACTTTAATTACGTCTAAATTAGATATTTTTAGGAAAAATTTAAATTATATAAAACTTTGTTTTTCCTGCAGCAAACCCGAACGATACACAACATTAATGTGACATTCAGTAAGTTGCGTGACTTTAGATTTTGTGCTTTTGATGTTGCTTACCTAAATATGGCAAATTAATAAATATTTAAAGGATTTTGAAAAGTTTTTGATGTTTTTGAAAATGGAACCAAATAAAAGACAATGAAGTCATTTACAGCTTGGGCTAATTCAGCACTTTTTTCAACGCTGAATTGACATTGCAGACGCTGAATTTGATAATAAAATTGGAAATTTACAAAAAAAAAATATGGAAGGTGAGTTAAAAAATTAATTTAATACATTAAATACGCTTTCATAAGTATTTAAAACATTTTAACTAGTTGAATAACAACTCATATTACAAAAATAACATAAATACAAGCACCAAAAAATCCAATTAAGCATCAATTTTTAATCATTTTGTAAACGTTTTGACCCAAAAAATCGATTTTTTGTTGCCGATTTCATTGACATCCAGTAAATAATGAATTCTTTACAAATTACAGACATAGAATCACAAATAAAGGATATTCAGGAACGTAAACGTAAAGCACAGGCAGATGATGAGAAAAGTAAAGGAATTGGACTTTTAGATGCTGGATATTTTGATTCAGACATTTATGATGGAAGTGCTGCTCAAGGCAAACAAAAGTATGAAGGATATGTAACATCAATTGCCACAAATGAGGACGAAGATGAAGATGACGATGAGCCAATTAGAGCAAGTGATAAAAGGACAACTGGATTAGGCGCTCCATTAGCCTTTTTTGCTGATATTGCAAGAGTAAGTAACTTGATTGATTCTAAATTGTTTAATTATAATAAAATGGAATTATTACAGAGTGAGCCAGAATATGATCCATTTGCTGAACGTAGACCAAAAACAGTTGGCGAAAAGGAAGATGAATACAGACAAAAGAGACGAAAGCTGGTCATTTCACCGGAACGTGTGGATCCATTTGCTGATGGTAAGTTTCTATCATTTCCATATAAATTTTAATAATTCTAGTACTTAAGACTATTCATTAGGCTTATTAATAAGCTTTATATTAATGTTTCAAACAGAGTTGAAATCTGACATGTATCTGTAAAAATACATTTTCTGTATACAGATATTATCTGTTCCCGGAAAGATTTTTTTCATCTGCATGCAGATCATCTGTATGCAGACATTATCTGCATGCAGATAAAATCTGAATGCAGAAAACAGATATCTGCAAAAAGAACAATAGAATCTGCATCCATCTGCAAAACAGATGAGCAGAATCTATCTGTTTGCAGATGATATCTGTAAACAGATCATCTGTATGCAGATGAAAAAAATCTTTCTGTTTGCAGATTCTGTCTGTATAAAGATAATTTCTGTGGCAAATCTGTCTTTGTATCTGTTAACAGATATCTGCTTTTTCAACTCTGGTTTCAAAGTATGATGAGTGAGTGAACATTTGAGACATGTTTGTATGATAGATTATAAGTATATCCATATTTAGTCCGCAATTTATTAATGCGAGTATAACACATTACAGGCAGGATCACAGCAATTTAATGATGGGGATAATTTTATCAAATAAATATGAAATCGGGCCCATCGAGAGGTTATTAGAACCATTAGAAATATTGATTTTTTTAAATAGTCTAAAGTGGCAGGACAATGATGAATTTTTATTATTTTTTATGACTTGCATAACTAATAGTCAAAAAATTTTATCGATTTTAAAGCTTAGATTTGTGCATTTTTCTTTGATTTTTGAGGGTTTTTTTTCTACGTAAAATTTGCATTGTCAGTCTGTTAATTTCCCATTATTGTGTTTCTATTTCATAACAATATGTTTATAAACGTATCTACCCGTAAAATGGCAAATAGAACAAAATTTTATTAAAACCGTAACGGTTAAAACAAATTTAAAGGGCAACTGTTAAAATCAGAGATCGAAGCCGACATTTTCGGCTTATTTCATTTTTTACACTTTTTGATAAAATTAAGCTATCTACAAAGTATTTTAGATATTCTAACTATTCTTTGGGTCATTTTCTATGATTCTGAGTCATATTTGATAAGATTAGAAGTGTATTAAGCTCAAAATTTAACTTTTAAATTTGTTAAGCCGATAAATAAGCCGCGGCTTATTTCTCGGCTTAGCAAAATTAAAAAATAAATTTTGAGTTTAATACACTTCTAATCTTTACAAATATGACTCAGAATCATAGAAAATGACCCAAAGAATAGTTAGAATATCTAAAATACTTTGTAGATAGCTTAATTTTATCAAAAAGTGTAAAAAATGAAATAAGCCGAAAATGTCGGCTTCGATCTCTGGTTAAAATTTTTTTAAAAAATATTTTTTTTTTGAATTTGTAACGGAAATTTTTAAATTTATCAAATTTATTGTTTTCAAATTTAGCTTCTGAATTTAATTTTAGTCAAAATAAATTCATAATTTAATAGTTATTAACCATAACAGATCAAAGATTAATGCACAATATTATCAAAATTAAAACGAGTTAAATGCATCATAGACCGTTCCATAGTCCTTCCACTTTCGAATTGAGCGAATGATGATTGAATGTTGAACTTTACAAAACCATATTAATCGAACCAGATTTATTTTAGGCAATTAAGTGGATGTGGAAGATGATGCAATGAACTGAATGAAATATTTGAAATCTTAATTTCTATAATTTTATAAATATTTTTAAATAAGAAAAAAGAAAAATAAGAAGCATAAACACACATATTTTTCAAATATGATTTCAGTATTGCGAAATATCCTCAATCTCTATCACGTACGTATTGTGGAGAAATTTTGAAATTTGATCAATAATATTTAATTTACAATCTATTACATTACATTCTCGTTATTAGCAAATTTCAAAAATTTTCCTCTTTTTTGTAGATTTTACGGCATTGACTTAATGGAATTACTTTTTTTAATGATGGATTAAGTTCATTAAAAATTTTCCATAGTCAATGCCATAATTTGATGAAATTAATAATTATAGAAGATTTTTCAAACATTTACTACATAAATTGTTCTGCTTCATACTTATAGGTGGAAAAACTCCAGATGTCGCATCCAGAACTTACACAGAAATTATGCGTGAACAGCAACTTCGTGGCGAGGAAGCTGAACTGCGTAAAAAGATTCAAGAAAAGTCAAAGGATGGATCGTTAAAAGTCTCAAATGGCGATTCAAATCGTTCAGAACCAAAGAAGAGAGGACGATGGGATCAGACTATAGATGAGCAATTTGTACCAGCTAAAAAGTCAGCAACTGGATCAACAACTCCTACATGGGATACAGATGTAAGTTAATTTTATAAATTGATTGGAAATTTAGAAAAATTTGATTTTTTATAACATTTACTAAAATTCAAATTTTAAAAAAACGTTAAAAGTTTTGAATTTTTAAAAAACCCGTTAAATTTTGAATTTTGAAAAACCGCTAAAAATTTAACGAAGTTTTAAATCGTTAAAAAATTTGGATTCTCAAAAACGGTTCAAATTTTGAAAAACCGCTAAAAATTTTGAATTTTCAAAAGTCGTTAAAAATTTTTAATTTTAAAAAATCGTTAAATAACGTTTTACTATTCTTAATTTAATAGAAAACGCCAGCAGATCATAGATGGGACGAAACGCCTGGACATAAAGGAAGTGAAACACCGGGAGCCACACCCAGTGCTAGAATTTGGGATGCTACGCCTGCAGTTTCAAGTCACGCCACAACTCCGGGTCATGGAGAAACTCCAGCACAAGAAAAATCAACAAGACGTAATCGATGGGATGAAACCCCAAGAACAGAACGTGAAACACCCGGACATAATAGTGGATGGATGGAAACACCACGTGCTGATCGAAATGCTGCAGAAATGATTGATTCAACGCCAGGAGCATCAAAAAGACGTTCAAGATGGGATGAAACTCCTTCTGGTGCTACCCCATCATCAATGACCCCATCAATGACACCTCATGCAATGACAACTCCAAGTCATGCTACTCCATTATTAACACCGAGTGGATCAACACCGATTGGAGCAAAAGCAATGGCAATGGCAACTCCAACACCTGGACATTTAGCATCAATGACTCCAGAACAACTTCAAGCATATCGTTGGGAAAAGGAAATTGATGAACGTAATCGACCATTTTCAGATGAAGAATTGGACACATTATTTCCACCTGGATATAAAGTTTTGCCAGTTCCAGCTGGTTATATACCAATTCGTACACCAGCACGTAAATTACAAGCAACACCGACTCCAATCGCTGGAACGCCAGCTGGATTTTTCATTCAACAAGAAGATAAAAGTGCTGCAAAATTTAATGATAATCAACCAAAAGGAAATTTACCATTTATGAAGCCAGAAGATGCACAATATTTTGATAAATTACTCGTTGATGTCGATGAGGAAGCATTAACGCCAGAAGAACAGCGTGAAAGAAAAATTATGAAATTGTTGCTTAAAATTAAAAATGGTACGCCACCGATGAGAAAAGCAGCATTACGTCAAATCACAGATAAGGCACGAGAATTTGGCGCTGGTCCATTATTTAATCAAATTCTACCATTATTGATGTCACCGACACTTGAAGATCAAGAAAGACATTTACTTGTTAAAGTTATTGACAGAATTCTTTACAAACTTGATGATTTGGTTCGTCCTTATGTCCACAAAATTTTGGTCGTTATTGAACCATTGTTGATTGATGAAGATTATTATGCACGTGTTGAAGGTCGAGAAATTATTTCAAATTTAGCAAAAGCAGCAGGTCTAGCCACTATGATTAGTACAATGAGACCGGATATTGATAATATTGATGAATATGTGAGAAATACAACAGCAAGAGCTTTTGCAGTCGTTGCTTCATCACTTGGTATCCCATCATTATTGCCATTCTTAAAAGCCGTCTGTAAGAGTAAGAAATCATGGCAAGCACGACATACAGGCATTAAAATTGTCCAACAAATTGCTATTCTTATGGGATGTGCAATTTTGCCACATTTAAAATCATTGGTCGAAATTATTGAGCATGGATTGGTCGATGAACAGCAAAAAGTACGTACAATCACTGCATTGGCAATTGCTGCTTTAGCTGAAGCATCTACACCTTATGGAATTGAAAGTTTTGATTCCGTTTTAAAACCATTATGGAAAGGTATTAGAACACATCGTGGTAAAGGTTTAGCTGCATTCCTTAAAGCTATTGGTTATTTAATTCCATTGATGGATGCTGAATATGCCAATTATTATACACGTGAAGTCATGTTGATTTTAATTCGTGAATTTCAATCGCCTGATGAAGAAATGAAGAAAATTGTCTTGAAAGTCGTTAAGCAATGTTGTGCAACGGATGGTGTTGAAGCTCAATATATTAAGGAAGAGATTTTGCCTCACTTTTTCAAACATTTCTGGAATCATCGTATGGCATTAGATCGTCGTAATTATCGTCAATTGGTTGACACGACCGTTGAAATTGCAAATAAAGTTGGATCATCAGAAATTATTAATCGTGTTGTTGACGACTTAAAGGATGAAAACGAACAGTATCGTAAAATGGTTATGGAAACAGTTGAGAAAATTATGGGAAATCTTGGTGCTGCTGATATCGATTCACGTCTTGAAGAACAATTGATTGATGGTATTTTATATGCTTTCCAAGAACAGACAACTGAAGATGTAGTTATGCTAAATGGATTCGGTACAATTGTCAATCAATTGAGTAAGAGAGTCAAACCATATTTGCCACAAATTTGTGGTACAATTTTGTGGCGATTAAATAATAAATCAGCAAAAGTTCGACAACAAGCAGCTGATCTTATATCCAGAATTGCCGTAGTCATGAAGACGTGTCAGGAAGAAAAACTTATGGGACATTTGGGTGTCGTGTTGTATGAATATCTCGGTGAAGAATATCCTGAAGTTTTGGGTTCAATTCTCGGTGCATTAAAAGCTATTGTGAATGTTATTGGAATGACAAAAATGACGCCACCAATTAAAGATTTATTGCCAAGATTAACACCAATTCTTAAGAATCGTCACGAAAAAGTACAAGAAAATTGTATTGATCTTGTTGGTCGTATTGCCGATCGTGGACCTGAATATGTATCAGCACGTGAATGGATGAGAATTTGTTTCGAATTATTGGAACTTCTTAAAGCACACAAGAAAGCAATTCGAAGAGCAACAGTCAATACATTCGGTTATATTGCAAAAGCTATTGGTCCACATGATGTTCTTGCGACTTTATTGAATAACTTGAAAGTACAGGAACGACAGAATCGCGTGTGTACAACAGTTGGTATTGCTATTGTTGGTGAAACATGTCGACCTTTCACCGTACTGCCAGCATTAATGAATGAATATCGTGTACCGGAATTGAATGTACAAAACGGTGTACTCAAATCATTGTCATTCCTTTTCGAGTATATTGGTGAAATGGGTAAAGATTATATATATGCAGTCGTTCCATTACTTGAAGATGCTCTTATGGATCGTGATTTAGTTCATCGACAGACTGCATGTGCTGCAATTAAACATATGGCATTAGGTGTTTATGGCTTTGGATGTGAAGATGCTCTAATACATTTATTAAATTATGTATGGCCAAATATCTTTGAAACTTCACCACATTTAGTGCAGGCATTTATGGATGCTGTTGAAGGACTTCGTGTTGCACTTGGACCAATTAAAATCTTACAGTATACTTTACAGGGACTTTTCCATCCAGCCAGAAAAGTTCGAGATGTTTATTGGAAAATTTATAATTCACTTTATATTGGAGCTCAAGATGCATTAATTGCTGGATATCCACGCATTGAAAATGATCCGAAAAATCAATATATTCGATATGAGTTAGATTATAATTTATAAGCTTACTATGATGTTATTAACTTTTAATCATTTCGCATTTCATGTCTTAACGTTCTAACTCCTTGATCAATAATAAATCACTGGATATACGGAGAATGATATGATTTTATTATATAAGAATTTTGATTATTGAGAAAATCCAATAAAATTTTATGATTTAAAAAAAGATCGTGACTTTTGATTTTTAACGGTTTTTTAAGATTTGAATTTCAGATTTTTCAAATTCAGTAAAAAATTAGTTTAAATCAATATATATATATATATATATATATATATATATATATATATATATATATATGAGGTCATATGAACAGAGTCCGCCCCAAAATCGCCCCAAACAAAACTAACACTATCAAAATTTTCCATTGTTTCCGGTATAGAAAGTTTTGATGGTGTTAGTAAATTTTTCAAAATTTAACGGTCATTTTCTTATATGACCTCATATATATATACTGGGGGACCTCGATTTGAGTAACTTCGATTTGAGTAATTTCGATTTGAGTAACTAAAGTGCTCCCATACAAAAATTCAAATTTTCTTTTTTTAACGGTCATTTTCCATACATTTCGATTTGAGTAAATTCGATTTGAGTAGATTTTTTCCGGAACCAAACAATTACTCAAATTGAGGTCCCCCAGTATTGGTTTAAATTTTTCTAGAAATTATGAAAAAAAGATAATTCTGCATGAATATATTTGAAACCTCATACAAAAAAAAAAACTTAAAAACGGTGAAAGGAACAGCAACAGTTTAAAGCATCTCATTGTTTTCATATTGCACATTCTTTCCTTCTCATACCATCATCATTTTTGTCCAAAAGTCGAGTCATCTTTTACTTTCTGCAAAATAAAATATTAATAGTGGCTGCAAAACCAAAATAATTCAGTATACATTTAGCAGTGACGGTGAAAGTACATTAAAAAAACATGAAATTACTCCGAGTTGCTTCTTTAATTCTCGTTGTATGTGCTTCTTATTCCTCGTCAAGTGATTTCAAAAATGGAACTGACATAATTGAATCACAATGGCAACAATTTAAAGTAAGTGAAATAAAGCAAAAAAAGCCATTTTAATGTAACCGAAATTACTCAAAGTCCAAAATATTAAACAGATTGATTTTAAAAGAAATTATACAACCGATGAAGACTTAATGCGATTTGAGCTATTCAAAGAGACATTGGAACAAATTAAAGAGCATAATAAGAAGTATGAATTGGGTAAAGTTGATGTACCAGCTACATTAAATGAATACTCTGATTGGACAGACGATGATAAAAGGAAATTACTAGGATCGCCATTAAGGAAATAATTTTAAGAACTGTTTATTAATAAAAGTGCATTTAAAAAGCATCTGGATGAGATATAATAAATCTTACAATTTTAATGTTAAATAATTCAGTTATATAATACATTACGATGAAAGTGAAATGGTACGGATTCTCAGAATCAGTTACATAAGTTTAATTTTCGTGAATCTTTAAATCAGATAAGGGGCCGTTCACTTGTGACGTCCATCAAAAACTTGGATTTTTAGACCCCCCTCCCCCCCTCTGTCACAAAATCTTCATTTAAAAAAAATCTATTACTGTCACACAGCATTAGACCCCCCTCCCTCCTAAAAATCGGACATCATAAGTGAATGACCCCTAAGCAGTATGCAATTATTGAAGTTGGTTGAATACTTTGAAAGTGTAGCTTCGTAAAATAGTGTACAAAATGGAATACTTAATAATACAATTTGTGAATCAAATGTCTAATCAATTTCAAGCTTTCTGAAACTACCAATAATTCCTGTGTTGGCATATTCATTTTTTGATTTGATGTTGTTATTAAAGTCCAAATGATTTACTGGTATCTTTAAACTATCAACCGAACATTCAAGATAACTTTGTGGATATAGTGCTTGATTGATCTTGATGTTGCTATAGTTTGCAAATAATTCTTTCTTCGAGAGTATCAAATCTTTCCATTCATCTGAAAATATAAATTATCATTGAAATTGAAATTTTTGAACATAATTATGATTTGAGGAGATAAGGGGTCGTTCAAAAATGACGGTCAAAATTAACAGTCATATTTCAAAAAGGAACAATAGAATTCCAAAAATTTCCTCTGTGTTGAATTTCTTGGAATTCTATTGTTCTCGGTCTCGACCCCACTTTTTGGACGTCACTTTTGAACGACACCTAAATCAAACCTACCAGTAATAGTTTTCAAAGGAACCGTTCCACCATATTCAACTGGAATATTATCCTTTGGTACAATACCAGACTCAGCCAAATTTGTTGTATATAGCTTGACTCGTTTCCTCAATTTTTCTGGCATGTGTTTCATGAAGAATTTAATCAAATACATAGCTGATGGATGTACATTTAGAAAATGGAATGCTTTATGTCGATTCAGGATTGTCTTTTCGGAATTTTTGCCAATTTTAAACCAAACATCAATCGGAAAGATCAACAACTGCTTAAGATTTGCTCCACTAAGGTCGAAAATATAATTAAAACCTCGAATTTGATTTTCTTCATCGTCGATAAGAATTTCCAGCATAATTGTGGCCAATGACAAGAAAACATTTCCAATTTCAGGTATTGCAGGATCCATCAATTCCCATCTAATATAAATTGTCAATCGTTGATGTTCATCACGTTTTGGAAGAACTGTTATTAATCCTCTTTCTAGCATTTCCATGACATAAGGTTTAAATGGATCCATATTTGAGTAAAAATCATATCCATAAAGACCTTCATGGAATAAAAGTTGCCTTTCGATTGCTTCTTGTGCTAATGGAATGCTGAATTTTTTCACTCTGAGAACCTTTAACAAAGCTACACTATCAAGACGGCACTTAATGATTCGTTGATTTTCCATAACCCAATCTCTTAAAGCTTTTATGCTGTGTGATCGAATTTTGTCTGTTTCTCTTAATTCATTTGCTGCTACCTTTTGAAGTTCATTGCTTAATTTGCATACGTATTCATCCACAGGTGTGATTGATTTTGTTTGATACTAGAAAATAATTTTTTTTTAGCAAAAAGCGCTTTTTTCAGATGTAAAATAAGGCTTGAAATAAATATTTGTATAGCTTTATAAATTCTTAAAAACGAAAAAAGTCAATGACCATACTTTCTGGAAAACGTTAGTTTTTGAGTTAGAGCTTCATACATCAATGTTTTACATGGCCTTCAAAAAAGACTTTTTATGTAAAACTTGTTTTTTAATAGAAAACTTCCTAAAAGTTTTCGTGTAAAATGTGCATTTAAGTGTTGTTTACTCTTCAAAATCGGACATTGCAATAACATGGGAAATATCTGGAAAATTTTCATACTGTTAATTTGTAAAGAATATTTGTGTAAATATTCTAAGAGATAATTCACTTATTATGTCCGATTTTTAGGGGGGGAGGGGAGACTGTGTGACAGTTTTAAGCAATAGAATTTTTTTGTATGAAAATTTTGTGACAGAGGGGGGGAGTCTAAAAATCCAAGTTTTTGATGAACGCCATAAGTTCTCTGCGTATAATTTTGAAAAAGAGAACAACACGTGTAGAATGTAACGTTAAAATCGTTTGCATAATTAAGTCAAATGAAGGGCAAGAGACATGATTTGATAACAGAATATTTATTAGGGGTTGTTCACTTATGACGTTCACCAAAAACTTCAATTTTAAGACCTCATCCTCTTTGCCACAAAATCGTTTTGTATAAATCTGTCACACAGCCTTACAAACCCTTTTCTTCTCACTCAAAATTGGACACCATAAGTCAACGACCCATTAAGAATCTTTAATTTTTCGAGCTGCATAGATTTGTGGTCTGATTAGAAAAGAAACTTTATGATTCATGATCCTTTATGCTAAATTTAAATCATTTTAATTTAAAGGAGAAACTTAATTTAAGTCGAGGGTCTATAAAAAAACGAACTCTATCCCCCCTTGGACGTCATTTGTGAACGATCCTAAATCGAAACTCAGAAAATATATTTCCAATATTTAGATAGAAAAGCTTCTCGAAATTATTCAAAGTGTTACTTCCCGTAAACAAACTTCCTCTTAACATTCAAAAGCCTTACCTTTTTCAATTCGTTTGCCATTGATTCAACTTTTATCTTCCTTAAAAACTGTCAACTTTATACAATATATATTTTAAATAAGCTACAAGTGTGAACTCAATCGATGATCAGAAGCAACTGAAAGATGTCCAATAAAAATATATTTTAAAAAAGGTACGAAAAAGGCATAAAACCTCATTCTGGTTTTTGATGTAAAAAATTTGAATATTTATTGTTACATGTTAACAGGTTTTTGGCTCAATCTGCACACACTTTTAATGCTACAGATGATTTTTGTCTATCATGATGACGACGTTAGTGACAATCTTTTGTAAACATTCAAGGTGATGATCAAAGTTATGGACATTAATGCATTTACATAAATTTTTCAATGTCATTGGATGTCGCATCAACGTTCGAATTTTTTTGATGACTGTGTCGTGGCATGAAAACTTTACTAATATTTTTGATTGATATTCTCTTATTGTTATTGTTATTCTCAATTTGATCATTACTGTCGGAACTAGTGCAGACTGAATCTAAACTTCTATAGTACGCATCAAACAGCTGAACATCATCAAGAATTTGATTAGGAATAATTTTTGGTATAGGAGGTGCTGATAATTTTCTAGGTGCTACATTTTCAACATTTGGTAAATTCTTTTTGGCACGTAACATGACTTGTCGAATCGTATGTCGCTGATTGCTACTATGTCTCGAATTATTTACATTTTCATTGTTATCTGTTTTGTACGGTTCAGGTAAAGTGCTAATGTTCTCATACACGATGTCATTGTCGTAACAAGCTGAGCTATTTGCATACACTACTGCATCATGCCAATTACTGAATGCGTCATCGCGATGATGTGATAGTCTTGATGGCGCCAAACTAGCATTAGAGTTTTGTGATGATATTTTTGATGATGACCATGATTTGAGTTTTGAGGTGGATTTTGGGAATGGAGTGAAGTAAATGACACATAATGCTAGAATTTGTAGAAGTTCTAAGAATTCATGAATAAATTTGTAGGCTTCTTCCCATCTACATAGTCCAATCATTGATGAGAATAGACTTAAAATTATTGGAAGTGTGAATATTGATAGAAGAATTATGAATATTTTAAGGAATAATCTGTAATTGAAGAAAATTAATACATTAGATTTAGGATTTAAACTTTTAATCAAAAAATGTTAAAGGTCGTTCACTGAGTACGTTCGCTTTTTAGAAGGAAGGGGTCTAGGATTTTGCAACAGATCAAAGAAAAGAAAAAAAATTTCATACAAAAAAATTAACATGAGATGGGTGAGGGGGGTCAAACAAGTCATTTTTTGCGTACCGTACTAAATAAACGGACCCTTAACTTCAAATAAATTTTTGAAAAAAAAACGGCAATAACATGGCATTTAAAGTTCTGACGCAAGTGTGATAAACAAAATCTAAAATGTCTAGTGTTAATTAAGAGACTCGAAATATTGTTCACAAATATTCCCTGAGTCATATTTCCTTAATTGGTTGATTCATAAAAAAACCAAATTGAATCTTCAATCCAAATAAATAATTTATGAAATTGCAGTTCTGAATTACTCACAGTATATGCTTGTCATATTGCTGAGACTGATGACAGATGCACAGGATGAAAAAGACTATCGCAATGGCAAGTATACATATCCTCACAACATCATAAATCCAATGGAAATTTTCATCATTAGCCCAGCATAATTTATTCATAAATATTTTCATAGCAAATGCCCAAATAACTGTGCTTGAAATACTCAATAATAAACCCATTGACATAAGCATAAACATCCCCCAATTTCCAGATGACCAATTTTTTACAATTTGCAGTAATTTCAGTGCCATCATTGATAAGCATGTATATGACATGGTACCAGTAAAATGTGTTAATGCGACAAGTGTTTTGCAGATCAATGAGTTTGTTGTCAATGTCAAAGAATCATTGTAAACCTGAAAATGAAACAGAATAAGTCAGACAAAAAGTTTCATCCATAAAAAGCTAAAGTTCATACCATGCTGACTAATGTCAATTTTAAAATACTCCGGAGTGTGACAAAAATAATCAACGCAACAAGTGCCTTCATGTGTTTTCCATGGCACCAAATACACAATGTAAATGAAAGGATTGGCGGTAAACAGAAAATTAATGTTATACTTAATATTATCAAATGCCATAATGTAAAATTTTGCAGGCGTTCACTTTCATAGCACTGAGTGAAGTCATTTTTAGTCCAAGTTCCATTTGGTTGACATAATTTTTTATAGGAATCTGGAAGTAAATTTGCTTAAAAAAAACTTGAAAAGCTTTTAATACAAAGGGTCCACGATTTAACATAACTGTTGAGGACCGAAAAAATCTTATGCAAGTCGAATTTTTTTACTTTTTGCTAAAAGTAAAATTCAAATGGCAAAAATTAATATTCAAATCAAAGTTATGCAAATCGAGGACCCCTGTAGTTTAATCCAACTTACATTCACATTCTGTATCGTCATACTTCCTAATATAATATGGACATGGCATCTTCACAACATCACCAGGATTTGTTTCACTAAAACAACTAATTCCATCCCAATGAGCATCGCATGTGCTAAAGAAATTTTCTCCCTGATAATTGTCCATCATTCGACTACAACAATTCTCAGCATCATGACAACATTTGATCCATAAAGCGTAAGTTTCATTTGACAATGAACTTTGAACTAATTCACTAATTGATGACGATCTATAATCAAATGGAATACATTGTTCTCGTATAACGAATCCGGGGACCGTAAAATTTAAAGAATCATGTTCTACTAAGCAGTAGACTTTTTGAAGACGATTTTTATCGGAGAAATTTTCATAGCACTTCCAATAAGCATTATTGTGAAAAACTTTTGGATTAAAAATTGCGTCGTTAAAGTGGCAACCCTATGATTGAATGATTTGATTAATTGAGTAGTAAAGCACTTGAAATGACTTCATCTACACACCTTTCCATCACTAATACTCTCAGTTCGATTGATATTAATTAATATAATTAATTGTGCAATTATTAAATACAGATTATTACTCATTTTGACTTTTTACATTTTTCATTAAATCAATTAACGCGCCAGCACAAAAAACATCACTTTTATATGTCGCTCTTGTTTGCTCTTTACTCATTGCAATCTAGATTCTAACTGATCTCACTATTCTATATTTCTCACTTCACAAACTATATTGTACGAGTATATATAAAATTGATTTAAGTTGACGAAAAAAAAATGACGATGATTGTTGTTGACAGTGCAAATATTGTGAAATGTTAGGAGTTAAGGAGAAGTTTTTACTTAAACTTTGATAATATTTTTTGTGTGCTATTTACATAAATGTTGCAGTTTCGTGAATGAACAAACAGTTGATGACTAACAGGTTGAATTGATGATGAATTTTGCTTCCAGTGGCTTTAAAACTTTTCTATGTTGTTTCTCAACATTTTGGAACTTGTTGATTTTGTATGCACGAAAATAAAATATAATTTAAAAACGGTTGAAAATGTGTTTTTTTTTCTGAAATTTTAATTTCTTAATTTTAGTTTTTTTAAAAAAAATTTAAAACACTATGATGATTTGCTATGTGATTAAATTTTTTAACTCAATTTTTGCTAATTAAAATTAAAAGTTAATATTTAGAAGTCATTCGTAAAATTCGTAATGTTCAGGGAGGGGGAATGGGTGTTTGAAATTTTTTGAATGGAAAGGAAAATTTTGGGGTTTCATGATTTTTTTCTGAAAAATCCTAGCAAATTGTAATAAATCAGTACAAAATTAAATAATATTAATATACTTTAATATTATTTAATATTTTTTAGGTAGCTCTCTCCATATTCAATCCATCAAATCACAATTGTTAATAATTATACTCATTTATATTTCCATAAAAAAAACTTCATTTCATATTAAAGTGATTGACATTACTATTGATATGACATCGATTATTAATTTGAATAAAAATAAGTTTATTTACTTTTCCATTTCCATTATCATTTTTGGAATAAAAATTTGACAAATAAACGAATGTTTGATGTTCTAATAACAATATCCATTCATATTAATAGTAAAGAAAATTATTGATTTAATTCACACTTTTCTTATGATAAAAAATTTATAAGCATTTCCATTTCTGATGTGGTTCTATTTACTGATTGACCTGGTGCTATTAAAAATAAAGAATTGTGATTTATTGAATATTTGTTAATAATTTTTTAATTTTCATACTCATCTTATTGATTATAATTTTTTTAATGATTCATTGCTAATGTGAGACAAACGACAGGTTAGTGTATGAATAGCTGTAGTATAGAAATGCTGTGTAATAAAATGTCTAATTATTCAAGTGTTTCTTTGAATCCAACTTCAAACTGTAATACTTTTTTATACTCTATCATAAAATTTATTTAGTTTATTGAATTCAGTTTAACTTCATATTTCTAGAAATTTAGTTCTGCCTCTTATTATCTCATAGTTTTTTAAAAAAAATTATAAATATTTTTTTTTTCCATCCATCATCAGTTCAAATGTATTATTAAAACTATTAAGTTTCAGAAATTTAATTAACTGCTCACTAATTGATTCACAAGTCTCGTTATTGAATTGAATAAGAACCCCAAAAATACTAAAAAAGTTAAGTTAATCACATTAGTTCTTGGATAAGCCATTTAATAGTGACAAATTACAATAACAATCGCCGTATTTACACGATACAATGTGTTATTATTATTATTATTTTTTATTTACAGACAGTTTTAAAAAATTATCATCTTAAAAAAATTAATTCTTTATATGTATAAGATATGCATTGTGATGTAATGAAGTATTGTGGGCCACACCGCTCGAACAAATTGAGTGTTTTTTTTTGAAAATTATGTTTAGTCTGGTGCTACTAGTTGTGCGAGAAACATTGTTGATTGCTTAGATGATAGGATTTTTTTAAGACGGAAATAAAATGATTTTTTAGAAGTTTATAACAAAAAAAATTTTTAGATGAAAAAGTTTTTAAAAAAATGCAAAGAGATTGCAAAGTGCCATGAATTAAAATAAAATTTTATTTTTTGAATGTTTTAAGTATATTTTTCGGAAATAAAGAGATTTCTGTGTTCAGGCTTGTTCCAACAGTTGCTTAAAAGCTTATTATCGTAAAAAAGGAATAAAAAAAACACAATTTTTCTAATTTTCTCTCGTCGTGGCACAATTTTTCACATTTTAAACAAATTTTTTTGAAACCAAAAATTTTTGCTACCAAATTTTGATCTAAGTTGGCGAATAATTAACATTGCGACCGCTTTGAGTTTATTACAAAAAAAAAATGTGTGAAAAAGTTTAGAAATAAATCTGTTTGTTGTGTAAAAAATTGTGATTTTAACAAATTCCGTCTTAAAAATTAAAAACTTTTTAGCAAGAGTGAAAAATAAAATTTCAATGAAAGTGAAAATTATTCAAAGAATCTCAAAAACTACAAAATCATCAGCAATGAAAGTTCAAAGATGGAAAGTAAAAACATTTTGGATGGTGGCAGTGTTATCTTTAGTGATATTATCAATAGCTTACCATGTAGTTTATAATTATGTTTTTGTCCTATCCACGACAAGATATAAATTAATTGAGAATTCTAATTTTATGTCAAATAAAAATTCTTCAAAAATTTATGTACTTTATTGGACTAAAATGTTTGATTCTGAAAATTGGGATATGTCAAGTGTAACAAGTGGTGAAGAATATTTAAAATCAATCAACTGTCCAGTCACAAATTGTATTTTGACACATGACAAAAATTTACTTGAAGCTCCACACCTTTATGATGCACTCATATTTCATAGTGCTGAGCCTTGGTTGACTTCTTTACCAGAAACTAGAAGTCCGAATCAGTATTATATTATGACAACGTTAGAGTGAGTATTAAATGCTGAAACTTTTAAACAAAAATATCAAACTAGAATAAATTTTAAGTTGCACTGATTGAGATCACGAAAAAAGACCTTTTCGAGTCATTTAAACAAAAAAATTGTTTATTTGAATTTTTATGAGATTCTGTGAATTAGTTACAGTAAAAAAGTATAAAAAAATAAAATTTTGAGTTTTGTACTTGGTTTGAAACAAGAATGAAAGAATTTTACATCACTAATCAAGCTAAAAGCGTAACGGGGTGGAGAGGGGGGTCAAAATCTAGTTCTTTTGCATAATGCATTAAGTAAATGGTCCCAAAGATGGAATTTATAATTTTATATCAATCAAATCACTTTCAGAGCACCACCAGAACTCAAACACAATCTACAACTTGACGCCAATTATTTCAATCTCACAATGACCTACCGATTAGATTCAGATATTTTATGGAGTTACGGAAAAATTGTTGATAAAAGAACAAATAAAGTACTCGCACCAGATCACAATGTCGAATGGAGAAATCCGGAAAGTGTTGAAGGTAATAAACAATAACTGACTGTTTTTATTATTTATGTACATCTAATTTTATTTTTATTTTGTTTATTTACATTGTAAAGATAAAGACGTTCATTCACTAGTTTTAAAGAAAACAAAAGCAGCTGCATGGTTCGTATCACACTGCAATACGCATTCGAAGCGTGAAAATCTAGTCAAAGAAATTCAAAAGTTTATGGATGTAGATATTTATGGTAGCTGTGGACCTTTGGAATGTCCAAGAAATTCAGACTTTTGTGATGTGATGATCAATACAACCTACTACTTCTATTTTTCATTTGAAAATGGACTCTGCAATGATTATATAACTGAAAAGTTTTACAAGATGATGAATCTTTATGTGGTTCCAGTAGTTTTTAATGGTGCTAAAAATATGAATGATTTTGCACCTCCAAGATCCTTTATAGATGCTAATGATTTTGAAAATGCTGAAATATTGGCAAATTACTTGAAATATTTAATTGAAAATCCAAAAGAATATTTGAATTATTTTTGGTGGAAAAAGTATTATGAAACAGATTCAGGAGATAAGTATGCACATTGCAGTATTTGTAAGAAACTTAATGAAATGATTGATGAAGATCGAGGACAATATTATATAAATATTTCGAACTGGTTTTATAAAAATTCATGCAGAAAGCCTAAAATAAAGTTTTGATTCTTAATTTTTTTTTATTGTGCCTTGAACTTGCTGCCTTTTATTTAAATTAATAATTCAATTAATTGAACAATCGAGTGATGGTGTCAGAATTTTGAATACATTTTCTTATTCTTCATTAAAATTTATCAAATTAATTAAGATATTTAAAAAAATTTATGCAATCACATTTCAGCTTAATTTTATAAAAAAAAATAACCCATTAATAAATTGTCTTAAATGTACCTTAATCTTAAATACATCAAAATATTTTGTAACGGTTTTTAAAAATTCAAACCAAAACATAAACATGCAAACCTTTCAAATGTTTCACACCTGTAAGAACAATAGCACCAATACAAAGACAGTGAGAAAAGTATAAAGAAAATAAACAGAATAATTCATTATTGAAAATGAAATATCAGTTCTGTTTTGATAGCGAAAGATGTAAAACATATATTGAGTGATAAGCAGCAGCTGTTTTCCTTATTGTTAAGTCATTGATTATTAAAGCATTCCCGCTTTAACAGAACGTCATAAGAAATTTTTTTAATTGCTGACGTGTTTAACATAATTTTTAATTTAAAAATTCTGCAAATGAGTATTTATCGGAGTGGTTCAGTTGGAACGATTGTTCTACTTCTTACGTTATTGGACAATGGATTATCCATGAGTCCTTATGAGAGGCTCATGAAGAGAGATGCTCCTCAAGGTAATGAGAAATTTGGAGAAAAAATATAAATGAAGATGAGCAAATAAAAAATTATTATTTACATTTATTTTTTTAGGCTTGTATGGCCCGGCAGATCACGTAACTGTTTTAACAAGCACAAATTTCAATGAGGTAGTATTTGATCGACCAGTAGCGTCATTTGTTGAATTTTACAATAGCTATTGTGGCGCGTGCCAACGTTTCTCTCCAACATGGAAGAGTTTAGCTAAGAATGCGACTAAATGGGGTACCTTTGTTCAAGTGTGTGCTCTTGATTGTGCGACAGATGAGAACAATGATGTTTGTCGTCAATATGAAATTATGAGATATCCAACAATAAGATATTTTCCACCAAAATATTCCCGAGGTGATAAACAATTAGGAACTAATTTAGATCATTTACTCATTCCAAAAGATTCAGCCCTTATGAATGAACTAGTCATGCTTCTACAAAATGAAACTAATGGTGGACCAAATTGGCCAAAATTTGAAAAATTCGATGGTGATGAATGGAATGAGATATTTGATACAGTCCCCTCAATTATTCGCTATGTGTACGTGATAAGTGATGAGCTACCTGAAACAATTGCACAACAAACTCTCCTCGATTATTCTAGTAAAGATAAAATCACATCACGAATTGTTAATACAAATAATTTGAAATTATTTAGAGATTACTCATCATCATTTCGATTGGGTGTTGTGGAACGAAAGACAGGAACTTTCCAATCACTAACAGTTTATAATGAATCAAGAGAAGCTTTAAGTCTTGCAATCAACGACCATGTGAAAAACAACCATATTTTATTATTATCTACGGAACCTTCCAACATTGATACTGCATCAGAAAATTCAGTTGGATCATTGCTTGAAAGATTTTATTACGATAAGGCACGAGAATTGTCACCAATGCCATTATTTAGAGCTGATTTAGAGCAAGCAATTAGATACAGTCTTGGTCATGAAGTAACACAACATCAAGTAATTACTGGTGAATACTTAGTTGCTCTTCGAGCATTCGTTTCTGTCTTGACACGCTATTATAATTTTGGAAATAAAAATTCGTACAAAAAACTTTTGGATTACTTAATGGAACCATCAAGGACAGAAGTTCGAGGAGATGAATTGCAGGCTTTTATGAATAAACTAAATCCGCCCATAATTCATGAAACTAGATATATTGGATGCTTTAGCACAAAGATTGGTCTCAGGAGATTTCCATGCACTTTATGGTCACTTTTTCATCATTTGACTGTACAGCATTTAGATAGTGACCTCAAAGATGCCGACCAAGATCCACAAGAAGTTTTAGATGCTATGCATGGTTACATAAAACATTTCTTTGGTTGTACAGAATGCAGTAAACATTTTCAAGAAATGGCAAAACGTAATCACATTTGGAACGTAACAAGCAGGGATCAAGCAGTCTTATGGCTATGGAGTTCACATAATGAGGTAAGTTGATAATAAAATGGCAAAATGTCACGCAAAGTCAACATAATGTTTTTCTAATTAGGTTAATAAGAGACTTCATGAAGACCCAACTGAAGATGAAAATCATCCGAAAATACAATTTCCAGCAGAAGAGCACTGCCACGTGTGTCATAAAAAGAGCACGACAAATGAATGGGACAAAAGGGAAGTTTTAGAATTTCTACGTCGTCACTACGGAAATGACCATGTATCTACTTTAGGATTTTATGAATCATTACCAAATGCAAAATTATTCAAAGTTAGAGCTCGACAAATATTTTCTGGTGATGCACATCTACATATTGGCGTACTTGCGTATGTAGTCATAATTATTTGTCTCATGATTGTCGCATTTCGATTCTACTTCCGTCGTGGATATCGAAAAAAGTTATATCCACATGATATTTTGGGAAAAGTTTGAGGAATGATATATGACATACCAGTGCCTTTGTGAATTTAATGTTACCAGGTATTTGAATGTCAATGAGATAAGAATGGAAAATGTTTTATGAACAAAAATTTAAATTAATTTTATTAATATGTGTAATAAATGAATGCAATTTTCTACTTTATTCGCTATAGAATTTATCGCACATGTTGCGACGAAAAATTCTGAAGCATTGTAAATTGAATATTTAAATATATGAAAAATATTTTGATGTGTATATACAAATGACAAAAAAAAGGCAGACAATTGGTTCCATTGAATAGATTAATTTTTATCTTGGAAACGTGTCACATTAAAATTATTAAGAAATTATTTGTGTTGAAATTCAGAATCTATTGAAAATTATCAATGAAATTACGAATTATTATATTTGGCTTCCTTATTATGAATTTCTAAAATTCAACAAAAAATTATTCCTTCTTTTTCTTGGGGCAACTAAATAAAGTAAAAAATAAAATAAAAATCTGTGACTGATTAAACTAACAAAAAAATTATCGTAAAATTATTTTCATTTAATAAAATGCATTGCAATTGATTACAGAAGTGAATCGGAAACACACCGATAAAAATCTCTAAAAATTATTTTCTCTGTTATTGAGTATTGCTGTTATGGTCGTGAATTGGCTATGAAATATCGATAATGTTTTATATGTTATAAAAAATAGAGTTTTGTTTCATTTTTTTGGTTTTTTTTTGTGCTTCATAGAAAAAAATACTAACAATATTACTATTAGATAGCGACTGATTGTAATACATGAATGGGTTGGAATCACAGAAAATTTTTGTGGCAGGAAATTCTCTCGTAATTAATATGCTTTAATTTTTTGGCTTCGAAATAGCATTTATAGTTTGTTGTGAATGTGATGACAAAAGAAAATCTTGAAAATATTATTACATGTTTGATGATTGAAATCAATAAATTCTAAACTTTGTTTCGTGACACTTTAATGTGTCATCAAATTTTTCTAAAAATGCCATGAATTGAACACCATGTGTGGTATCGATAAACGCTTACCTTTGAGGTGTGTCGTGGGACAAAAAAGTTTAAAAGACACTGATTAAAAAGATTTTTTAAAGTTCTTAACTTATTGTCAACTTTCAGTAATATACTATTGAAACGTGAGTTATATAGAACACGAGCATTATTTACAAACATTTGAAACTGTTTGTAAAAAAAAACATTTAATTTCAAATGATCTCGAGATCTGAACATTTTTATTTTTTATTTCTTTGTCATATGATCCAAATCTACAAGTCAACAAATGAACTGTAATCAAGATATCAAGAAATACCTTTTAGTAGTTACTTTTTTAAATGTTGTGTGGTCATGCCAAACGACTAAAAAATAAACAAAAGCATGAAAAAATATATCTTAGGAATATAGTGAGAGAACGTATGAAGAGCAGAGAAAGGAAAATCCAATTTTCAACATCATTTCATGCGTTAAACGAACGATAAAAAATATAAAATAATTTTACTTCATTCCAATTTTCCTTTTATCGATGTCCACAAAAAAAAGTAACAAAAGAACAGTACCAAAAAAAAAAACTTACATTGTCCAGTTAACAACAATTTCTGTTCATGTATATTCCTTAAATAACAACAAAAGTATAGATATTTATTAAATTGCATTTGAGTGTTTTCAATTACAGAATAATTTTTCCTTTTTATAAATACAATAAATGCTGGCAAACTACTCGCTAAATGATTTCATGAGCATATCAAAAAAAATATGAATCTTATTGCTATTTTGATCATAATTTACAGTAAACGTAAAAATATTTTGACTAAGCGATGATTTGGTTTAATACTGATTCCTTTTGTTCCTCTCGGTCAGTCAACATATTTTTCAATGACTATTCTATCACAAACTATCACTAGATTTTTGTACGTCATCAGGGGGAGCTTATTTTGCATTGAATTATAGCCAGCATCACACTCCCTCACATACGTTCATACATTCTTTCCTCGTTCGGAAATTATTTGCATTTCCATCACATCTGAATAGAATTTTTAAAAAAATTATAATTAGTCATAATTAGAGGCATTGCCTATTAAAAATTAATTTTTAAATAATTACCCGCCAAATTTAAATTCAATGCATGTTTTTTCGACTGGGTCGTAGTGCCATCGAGGCATCAATGCCCTACAGAGACCTCTCTTCATAGGCAATCGACAACGTGATTGCTGCTCGGAGACGTCACGTGTTTTCACACCACTTGACTCAGATTCAGAAGTGTCATCTGAATAATCATTGCTTAAAAATTCTGCAATTCTCAACAATAGTTGTCTGTCAGCGTTGTCAGTTAGTTGACTGAATATATCAATTGGACCGCACTGAATCATCACGAGTGACGTGAACAGCACAAAGAGTGTCACAAATCTTATTTTCATGTCCATTGTTTCTTTTTTAAATTCTTTTAAAACTTTTTTTTTACAAAACTTTTTCTTCTTTTTTTTATTAATTTTTTTTTTTAACTTCTCTCACTTTCGAGTCAAATGACTTTTTGATGTTTCTCACTTGAGTAACTTTTAAAGACTGTTGAGCCGGTTGACGTACCACTCCATCTTATATACAAATTCAACATTTTTTTGCATTTCTCTTTTTTTTCTCTTGTGTTTTGTTCCATTGACTCTTCACAGTAATAATAATAAAAATTTTCGCGATATTTCTCTGTAGCTGTGAAAAAAACACGCATTTATCATGAATCATGTTGTAAATGCTCAATAATAACAGAAATTTTTAATCACTATTTCTCGGTAGTTTCGCGACACATTTTATTGTTATTTGTCGTTAAAAGCATAATGTTTTGGGAACGTGATGCAAGTGATGTTATGCGATTGTTGCTATATATTTATATTTTTACATTTTAAGTACATCTCGATGGGTAAATACGAATGATTCTCTCATACAAATCAATAATCTCGAAATCATGTAAAATTGAATGCTCAAAAGATTTGACCTTCTTAAGTGCATTTCACGATATTCTTTTGCACTCGTTTTCCATTTGAATCTTTTTCCAGCTAGAATCTATGAGACTGGTTACTAATAAATTCAGTTTGTCTTTATTCATTTATTCTGTAAGTAAAATTAGTTCGTATAAACTTATCCAATTATAAATGTGCTAAAAAGTTATGTTCATTTCAGAAAAACATGCGTAATTACTTTCAAAAATGCGTGTCATTCCAATACCCCCAAAAATGATTTTTCAACAAAAACTTTTTTTTTCTTTCACAAAATATCAAAAATGAAAGAGGAAAAAGTGGATATGAAAAATAATGGTTAAGGAGTTTATGTTGCGATATAAATACATATTTTACATGAGTACAACATGAACATTAACAACATCCATGTACAAGATTTTCTTGTTCAAAGTCCAATGTAATGCAGAATATTACTTACTAACATTCAATCCATTTTTTACACTCGAATAAGTTCCGATTTTTTTTCTCATTCTTCTTTCACATCCTTACGATTTGATTCTTACTTATTTTGCTTGTAGCATGTAGAAAATGAAAAAGAAATAAAGGAGACGAAATAAGAAAAAAAAAATCATCATTTGTAGCTCACATTTTGGTTTGTGTGCGATTGAAGTCTTTAACGTGATTCAATAATCGAATGATTGTTGCAAGAAATTGCTACATTCGATGTTGATGTTAATATCTATAAAGGAAGTACTGAAAAATTCTAGGAAATTCTGCTTAAGGAGCAGTTCGAGAGCAGAAAATTTTTCAGGAAGTGAATTGAAACATTTATCTTTTTCAAACAATAAGTAGCTGCATACAGCATGCAATAGGTCAAGTACACGTCCTTATTGTGAAGGCATAATAAGATATCAATATTTAGAAAAATAAAGTGACTTTGATGGAATCAAGAAAGTTCAAACAAATTCTAAGAAACATTGTTGTGTCCACAGTGATTCTCTGAAGGACAAAAGTTATGTAAGTGCAAATCGTGGGCTTACAAAAGTGATTCTAAGAAGAGAAAAAAGCGCTTGTAAAGCGTCTGCTAATGGCGAAGAATTGATTTGAGCTTTTGAAGGCTGAATGAAAATTTAATGGAAATATTCTCACGCTACATAGCAACCATCCTTACCGAAGAAAAAAAAATCTTTAGTCAGACAAATTGAAAGAAAACGATTCCACTTATTCAATTCAATAAGCTCAAAAAATGAGGAAATAAGAAGTGCCATTGAGGTTGGCAATTTTCCATCATTTCTTGTAGAACAAAATCCCGTTGTAAAAAAATCTGTAAGTCTAAGAAATGGAAGAAAAATTGTGGGAATTTCCACAACAACATCAATGATTCGTTATAATTTCTTTTCAATGACACTTTTTGCTCTTACATTTATTTAAATTTTCATTCAAAAATGGATAATAGGAATATTCATTAGCATATATTCGATTTTGTTGTTTACAGTACAAGATGGCTTTATTCATTGCCTTTCATGCATTGTGTACGAGTAAATTTATTTATTATGCAATTTCCAATTTCACTTGAACATTTAGCGCCAGCTCTATGACGAAATTTAATGACACTCTTTATATCTTTTTGTTTACGTGCCATTTATAGCATGCGAGACATTTGTGGCTAAAAAAACTAAAGAATTGTAAACAACAATTTAGCTATAAATTTATGTCAGTTTTTTTTTCATTCAGGTTATTGACATTAAAAGTCGTATCAGAAATTCATTGAGACGCATAAAAATGTGCAGACTCGAGAGAAAAAAAACCGGCATACTAAAATATTTAAAAACAATTCGCATACAAGCTTACAAAGTATTTCTTCATTAAAATATTCAAATGGTTAATATTATACAAATGTCTCAATCTTTTTCCGTCATTTCTTTTATCATATGGCACTCTTACTATCTACATTATGGATGCGAAACGTGCAAAATCAATGTAAACAAAAAAAAAAATTTTTTTTATGCCGTGGCATTCAAGTTTCATTGTTATGATGTTTTCTCACTTTTGTGTCTGGTCACATTTATTCGTTAAAAATTAATTAAACTAGTATCAACGTGGTCACTCGTGACCGACGAAAGCGCATTTTCCGCGTATAGCAAATAAACCGGAAATAAATTTAAAACAATTAAAAAAAATGAGATCCAGGAAGCATTCATGGCCATAAAGTGAGATCCAGTAAGCATTTATGGCCATAAAATGAGATCCAGTAAGCATTTATGACCATAAAATGAGATCCAGTAAGCATTCATGGCCATAAAATGAGATCCAGTAAGCTTTCATGGCCATAAAGTGAGATCCAGTAAGCATTTATGGCCATAAAATGAGATCCAGTAAGCTTTCATGACCATAAAATGAGATCCAGTAAGCATTTATGACCATAAAATGAGATCCAGTAAGCTTTCATGGCCATAAAATGAGATCCAGTAAGCATTCATGGCCATAAAGTGAGATCCAGTAAGCATTTATGGTCATAAAGTGAGATCCAGTAAGCATTCATGGCCATAAAATGAGATCCATTAAGCGTTTATGACCATAAAATGAGATCCAGTAAGCACTCATGGCCATAAAATGAGATCCAGTAAGCTTTCATGGCCATAAAATGAGATCCAGTAAGCATTTATGACCATAAAATGAGATCCAGTAAGCATTCATGGCCATAAAATGAGATCCAGTAAGCTTTCATGGCCATAAAGTGAGATCCAGGAAGCTTTCATGGCCATAAAGTGAGATCCAGTAAGCATTTATGGCCATAAAATGAGATCCAGTAAGCATTTATGACCATAAAATGAGATCCAGTAAGCATTCATGGCCATAAAATGAGATCCAGTAAGCTTTCATGGCCATAAAGTGAGATCCAGTAAGCATTTATGGTCATAAAGTGAGATCCAGTAAGCATTTATGGCCATAAAATGAGATCCAGTAAGCATTTATGACCATAAAATGAGATCCAGTAAGCATTCATGGCCATAAAATGAGATCCAGTAAGCTTTCATGGCCATAAAGTGAGATCCAGTAAGCATTTATGACCATAAAATGAGATCCAGTAAGCTTTCATGGCCATAAAATGAGATCCAGTAACCATTAATGGTCATAAAGTGAGATCCAGTAAGGATTTAAGGCCATAAAATGAGATCCAGTAAGCATTCATGGCCATAAAATGAGATCCAGTAAGCATTCATGGCCATAAAGTCAGTTCCAGTCATAAGGAATCAAAAAAGTACCGGAAAAAGAATTCGATCTCTGATGGGATTTGAACCGAGGAAGGATGAATTTTTGAAAAAGTCAACATTTTAGTGTATTTTACCACACTAACACATATAAAGAAATGCAATTTTGGCACTTCTTACGCTGGTTCCAGCAGAGGAAGTGACCATTCGTGCTGATTTTTTCGCCAGCTCTAGCCAGACATACTACACACATTTTAAGCCAAAAACCGCATCAAAAAAGCTTAACCCTGAGGAGGAGATGCGATGACAGACAGACGGACGGACAGACGGACGGACAGACAGACGGACAGACAGACAAAGTGCGGACAATAGCGTCCTTTTCCCAAGGGGAAAATGCGCTAAAAAAAGGTTGTAAATTGACGTCAGATGAGATTAATCATTAAATTTTATTTCGCTGTTAATTTTGTTGATTTTAAAAGTTCAATATGTAAAGATTCAAGGATTGATGCATTAAGACGTAATAAAAAAGGCGCAATCAGAAATTTTATTATTGTTTACTTGCAATGTTGATTATTTTCTGACCCGATTTGCAGTTGCCCACCTACAGTTTGGGAATTTCCCGTACTTACATTTTATTACCTCATTGTGTATTGAAAAATGAAATTTTAAGTGCATTTTTGTGTAGTTTTGGGGAAATTTTAACTCACAAGAAATAGTCTTGGAAAACTCTTGAAATTTTTGTTGGTTGACAACAACTTCGATTGTTGTTCGTTTGTCTATACTTGGTCTTTACATAATTAATGATAATACTTTTTATTGGAGTAATTTGTTAATAAAAAAATTTTAACTCAATTTTTTATTGTCCTTATTTTTGATAGTTTATTAAATTTTGAATTTTTTTTAAAACTCAATTTATTATGTCGTGCTGAAAAATACTCTAAATAAAAATTCAAAACTGTCCAATTTTCATTAATATTTATTTATTTAAGATGTTTTTTTACCCTTGAAATGCCGGTATGAGAAACGAACCTTTTTATTGAATAAAAAGTCGTCTTTTAAAACAAACAGTCTGTTTCTGTGCATATCAATGCCACTGCCATATGCCTGCCATCATTTAATACGTAAAATGGGTTTTAAAAATTTTTTTACTCTTTATTTTATTTGTATATATTTAATTTAAGTTAATTTAAAACATTATCATAAATTGATTCTCCTAATAAGAAAAGAAACCATAAATTCATGACATTTTAAAGAGCTACCGAGATTTGTTGTGATGCCAAAAATTCCCTGAATAATTTCACTGAAACACTACAGCAGCAGGATCCGAATGATTTCATACAAATTCCTTTTCATACCAAGAAATCCTCTACCATTAAAGAGGCAAAAAAAAAACTTTTCGGAAGTTCCTCAACCATACACAATGTTACGACATGAGTACATTGTCATAACTATTTGAAAAATGTGATGACGATCACATCAGTTCATTTCTCTTAGAAAACAAATGAATGAATGAATGGAGTGAATGTAAAGTGTATGAATGAATAAAATGTTGAATTCCGATAACGTCACTGTTGTCTTCTTCAATGAAGAGTAGCGTGTATGAATGATATCATTGCATGTGTCAAGAGAAATGTAAATTTCTACACAGTAAACGGTGTGAAAAAAGAAACGGGAAAATCCCACATTCAATTGCGATTAATATTTTTATGTGCACAACATTTTTAAGTGAACTTTATTCCAGTTTTTGGTTATGTAGATTTTTGTATTGGTATTTGCTTAAAATGGTACAAAAATGATGCTGACTTCGAAGTCATTGTATTGATTCAGTTCAATTTAATTAAACTCAGCCAACTCAAAAATCTGTAATATTTCATCACCTCATCTACATTTTAAGCTGTAAAAAATTATTGTTATTTCCACAAAAAAATATTGAATGAATCTACTCCAAAACATTTTTAAGCCCTCAAAACTAAAGGATGTACATACACAGATTTTCAATTCAAGTGCAACGTGAATGTTGTGTATGAGGCAAGCACTGGCAATTGTGTAAAAAGGCCCAGTAGCAAAAATATGTTTTAATTTCCTGATAACATCATGTTTCGCATTTTTGGACATACATAATACTCTTTCCATTCTCAATACTGTGTACATTCAGTATCCAATAGATTATTCCATTAATGCTTCGTGAAATTTAATTGATAACATTGAATGGTGTCCTGTTATGGGTCAGGCAATGTATTTTGTCTTGCCCGAGAACAGAAACAGACAACATAAAAATGTTTATTTCCCCTCGAGGTGGACACACACATCACTGTCGATTGTCGACACTAAACAATTTTCAATTAATTTCTGGTGACATTTACCAATTGATTTCTCTCTCATTTCTTTTCGTTTTCCCCTTTTTTTGGTCGTTGTGTACTTCTTATCGATAGTGTAGCAATTGAAATTGTCTCCCACAACTTTCTTGTTTTTATCTTCACATCTTTCTTTCTCCCTTTTTTTTTGTGATGCTTGAATGCTTACAAGCAAGTAGATAGCATTAAACTATCCAATTAAAAATTGAACAACATTTTTTTCTTCTATTGCCTTTTAATATATATGTACATCTATTGCCGTGCTTCAATGCATCCTTAAAAGAATATGAAGAGAAACTCAACACAATAGATACTCGATATTGTATCCATACAAAATATTTGGTTGGTAAATTATTTAATAGGATTCAGGTTATCAACATTTATAGAACGTTTACTGAATTTTTTTTTTCTGTTTTCAGTTCTATTTAATCAAGGGATGGAAGAAGAATCGAATTGTTCTGAACAATGCAGTTAAAATGTATTAAATTATTTGGCATCAACTCCTTGCAAAATATCCTTTCATATTAGTTTTTTTTTTAGTTTTCTTTCATTCTTTTTCTTGGTTTCTAAACGAAAAAAGTTTTTTACTGGAATAGTTTTGTTGTCCCGAGAAGTGCATTAATGCATGATTTCTTTTAATTTCTTAAATTATCAATTATGGGTTAATTATTTTTTTCTTGGACCTTTACTCATACTCTGAAATTAAAAATTCTGGTAAATATCATTAAATTAAAGAAAACATAAAATTTATTTCAGATGGAACATGGAGATACCTAAAATCCAGCATTTTCATACCGTTCAAGAAAGTGTAGTTCGGTTCCACATTTTCCATTTCTTTTACCTTTTCTCTATTCTCACTACACTTCATTCCTTTAGTTTTTTATCGTGCTACAAGCTATTAGAAGCTTGCAAGACGAAGAAGAATAAGAAAAAGAAAATTTCCTAACAAAGATAAAAAGGAAAGAGTTGCTTTCTGTACTTTTAAGCTTCATTGGTTGAGAGAAACATAAATTAAATTACATTCGACTTTCAAGATAATCGATTGAGTTGGTTGCTCTTGTTTTTATAGCAGATTTCAGGGATTTTAAAAATTATAGTAAAGTAGTTAGAGCTAAAGGAGTAAAGAGAATAGGAATCAGCAGTGATAATTCACGAACATTTCAGTATCAGAGTGTTTTAATTTAATTAAAGTGCTTCACACAAAATACTTTATAAATTATATCCAGTCGTATATTTTCCTCTTTTTCTGCACTCTTACTATGCATGCTATTTAGTTTATACATGCACATCTCTTTTTCCCACTTTTTCATACTGTATAATGCTTAATTGAGTGAAAAACTTTTTCTATTGTTTCCTGATAATGTTACATGATTGCCACATACTATTTCTAATTATTTAATCACCCTGTTGGATTTGTTTAGTGAGTTAATTTGATGGAAGGATAAGGATATGTTGAGGATACATTTTCATATTTTTGATATACGATTCTAATGATTTTTTAATGCATTTTCATTATCACTTGTCCAGTTGTCAAAAAGTCGTTTGCCCCTCCCAAACGTAAACAATTAATTTTTTTGTTCCAAAATTAAATTTATTAATAATTCGTTCAGTTCAAGTTTATCAGAAGTGTTGTGTGTACTCTGGTGTCCATTATCAATTGTTAATTGGAAACTAAGTGAAGAATGTCGGGTCGTGGTAAAGGAAATGGTGGGAAAAGGAAAAATTCTGTTTCACCGAATTCCAAAAACGTGAAAAAGCCAAAACAAGCCAAGGTGAATAATAAGCCACAAGCTACTAACTCTCAAGTCTCTTCGATAGCTCCTTCAACTTCACAGTCACCTTCTGTATCATCGCAATCACGTCCAATTCCTCCGCAATCAACTCATGTTGCGGCTTCTCAAGATCCAGTGATTGGGAAAACAGTCAAGCCTGTTTTTATTAAAGCAGGAATTGAAGCCATTCAAAATGTCATCCAATCAATCCGTTTCGCCACAAAGCCTCTGTTGAAGATACGAGGAAGTTCATCAACTCAAGTCCTGTGCTTTTCCATTGATGATAAGAAAATTCTTATCAATAAACTCCGATCCGAAAAAATCGGATTCCATTCATTTACTGATGCAGCAGACAAGCCAGCCTACTTCCTGCTTAAAGGATTTTACCACAAGTCATGTCCAGTGGTACTCTCAATGCTGCAAGAGTCGAACGTTCCTGCTGTTAAAGTCACAGACTTTATTCGAAATGACGACAATGTCATTTATATCGTTCATGTTGACAAATCAGTCAATCTCAACACGTTGAATCATTCGCATAAGTATGTGGCGAATGTTGTCGTCAAATGGGATGTCTTGAGAAAGACCAACAAGAAGGTAACTCAATGTTATCGCTGTCAGTCATGGGGCCATTCAGCCAACAATTGTGGCTACATTCCTCGTTGTGTGAAATGCTCAGAATCACACGAATTAGGTTCTTGTCAACGAACCTCTCGCATTGGAGACCCCACTTGCTGTAATTGTGGTGGTCCGCATGCTTCTAACCACCGTGGCTGCCCTGTCTACAAAGAGCACTTGGAGAAAGTCAAAGCTCGCACCAAGAAGCCTCCAGCAGTTATCCAGCATCGTGTTCCAGTTCCATTGAGCTCAACATCACATTTTCCTCGTCTCGGTACGCAGATTTCTGCAGCTCCATCTACCAGTATTGCATCAAGCTCATCACCATCGGTAAGTTTTGCTCAAGTTCTTAGTGAATCTAACAGTCATAGTAGTGATATTTTTACAAAGCTCAATCATGCTCAGGCAAAGCTCAATTCTTTGCCAAACTTTAATGAAACCATCGATGTTTTTGTCAAAATGGTTGATGAGCTCAGTGCTTGTAGTGACCAAAAAGGTCAGCTGCTCATTCTCCTTAAGTACACTAGTACATTCTCATTCGCCAATAATGGATCTTAAATTCATTAGTTGGAACGCACACTCATTACGTAATAAATTTACAGAATTATCAATTATAATCGATAGACTTTCTATTGATATTGTTTTAATTAGCGAATCATGGCTCACAAATGATATGAAGTTCGACATTCCCGGCTTTTCCTCATACAGATCTGACAGATTTCGTGGTGGTGTTGCTATTTTCATCCGTTCCTCTATTCCTCATTTTGGTTTCACAAAGACGAATTTTGACTATGCTGAATCATGCACAATCAGTATTCCTATCGGCAACGCTGTAGCTAAATTCTCATCCATTTATTGCTCTCCCTCAGCATCAAGAGCTCAATCTAAAGCTTTCTTCCAGAGAATTCTTTCTCAATCTGGTGCACATGTTGTTGCTGGCGATTTTAATTGTAAGCATTCTGAATGGAACAACTTGGTGAATGTCCGAAAAGGATCAGACTTACTTAATTTATTGAATGATGCCAATTACAAAATTTTCAAACCAGATGAGCCTACTTTATACCCCTATATTGGAGATCCATCTACAGTTGATTTTGTTGTCGCTAAAAGCTTCAGTTCCATCGGTCCAGTAAAAGTTTTGAATGAGCTTTCTTCAGATCACTTGCCTTTATTCTTCTCAATCTACGGCTCGACAAATCGTCATGAATCTAACTGTCTCAATTTATCAAAAGTTAATTGGCCCAAATTCATCCGCTTAGTAGAAGCTGATTGCCACTCTTTATCCAACGTTGATTTATCGTCTCATGTTGCAATTGATAGTTTTACTGACTCAATTTCCTTGTCAATTTCATCTGCATTGAATCAATCTGCTCCCAGGAAAAAAATTTCTTACTACGGTATAAATATTCTCATGCAGTCGACCTTTGATTAAAAATCGTAACCACTTTCGTAACTTGTACAAACGCACAAGGATCCTCACTCAAGTCCTCAGTAAAATTACTGAATAGAATGATTCGACGTCAAGTCTTTGAAGAGAAGAAAGTTGCATTCCAAGATAAGCTTAATAATTTATCGTTCAGAGACAACTCCTTGTATAATTTTGCCAGGTATCTCAAAAGAAAGAATACATCATTTCCCTCCGTTATCTGACAATGCTGGAACACATTACTCTGATAAAGATAAAGCAGATTCATTTGCTCGGTCTTTTCAGTCCTCATTCACTGCGGTTCATAGTGCACATTCTAAGTTCGACAATCTTGTCGCTAGCTCAATACATTCAGTTCCTTCCTTGAATCGTTTACCACAACCTGACTTGATTTCTGAAGATGAAATCAAATGGATACTTCAATCTTTGAATCCTCGCAAAGCAGCTGGTCACGACAGAATTCCCAACTGTGCGTTAAAAGCACTTAGTAATTCATCCATGTTTGTTTCCCTTTGTACAAGACTTTTTAATGCGTGTTTTGGCATTTCTTATTTTCCACTTAGTTGGAAAATCGCTAAGATAATGCCCATTCCTAAAGGAAAGACTAGATCCCACTCTCCTGATGATTTTCGTCCCATTTCGCTCCTCTCATGTCTTGGAAAGAGCTTTGAAAGAATCATCCTGAACAAACTAAATGATTTTGAGTTTGACAATAATATCTTCATCAAACAGCAATGCGGTTTCAGATCCCAACATTCAACAGTTCACCAGATTCTCCGTATTTCAGAGAAAATCTCATTCGGATTCAATGAGAACAAGAGCACTGGAATGGTTCTACTAGATTTACGTAAGGCTTTTGACAGTGTCTGGCACGATGGTCTCATTCACAAACTCGTGAAGAGCAACTATCCACTTCACCTCATCAGAATTTTACAGTCCTATCTCGATGGTCGCACTGCTTATGTCGTATGTCAATCAGCCTTTTCTTTCTCATTCAATGTCACCTCAGGAGTGCCGCAAGGCTCTCTTATCGCACCTCACTTGTTCAACCTGTTTCTGAACGATATTCCTATTCCATCCAAAGGTCATCTTTCCCTATATGCTGACGATACAGCCTTCTTTGTTCAACATCCTTGGAAAAATCTTAAGTCTATGAAGGGAGATCTCATCAAGACAGTTAATCAACTTCAAAAGTATTTTCAAGACTGGAAAATTAGTCTGAACGAAGCCAAGACTGAATTTATTGTATTTTCTAAGTCTACAAAAATGCTGCATAAACTTCGCAATGATTCGGTCATCTTCAATGGTCAGTCTTTTGACTGGAAAGACTCAGTTAAGTATCTCGGCATTATCCTGGACAAGAAGTTATTATTTAAGCATCATATTGAACACGTCATCAGCAAAGCAAGTGCAGCAAGCTTCTCAAGTCTTTATTGTCTTCTCAACAGAAAAGCATGTGTCTCGCTTGACTCTAAGCTTAGAGTGTATAACCCTAACAGGCAATGATTACAATCAGATACGATATTTGTGATTACGAAACGGTTTTGAGATGACGAAAATTTTCGTCATCACTCCATACATTCATTTGATTACAGTACGGTACCGACACGATCGCGCTAATTTGATTACAATCACAGATCGCGATCATTATCGTATCTGATTACAATCACTAACTTGCATGCAAGTGGAAACTTGCATGCAATTTTTTAAATTTCATAATCACTGATTGTAATCACTGATCGTAATCACAATGATCACGATCAATGATTGTAATCACTGATTATGATCATTGATTGTAATCAGTGATTGTAATCATTGATTGTAATCAGTGATTACAATCACTTCGGGGGGAATGATTACGAAAAAAATTAAAAAATTATTTTTTCCGGTGGGGTCGAAATTTTCTAAGCATTTTTTTTTTTTATTTGTATTAGGTGTTATTAGTATTAATGTTAGTATTAGTTTTTTTATATTAGAAATTTTTATACTTAGAAATTTTTCGGTCACCCATCCTTTGCCGTTGCGTTGCTTAACTTTCGAGATCTCGCGTTTTTCCTTGAAGTCACCATCTGTAATTATATAATAATTTAAATATGGCAAAAGACATATTTAAGTTACTATATATTTTTGATGTACTTTTTTACAGTTTTAACGCTCGATTAGTGTACGGGGGTTGATTTTCAACTGTTAGAGAAGTTTTACATTGTTTAATAATTAGTTTAATCCGAGTTTAATCAATTTTTCTCGTGATTACGATCGTGATTGTAATCAGTGATCGCGATCAATGATTACAATCAGTTGTGAGTGTGATCAATGATCATGATCAGTGATTACAATCAGTTGTGAGCGTGATCAAAAAAAAATTTTTGAATTTCGAATTTTTTTAATGATTACGAAAAGTTTTCATTGATTACAATCAGTGATTACAATCAATGAACATGATCTTTGATTATGTTCAGTGACCACAATCATTGATCATGCTCATAGCTGATTGTGATCATTGATTATGTTCAGTGATTGTAATCAATGATTACGTTCATGATTGATTACGCTCATTGATTACAATCAGTGATTACAATCTCTGATCGTGCAAGTAACTTTTTTAAAGTTTCTGAAAAATTTATTTGATTACAATCAGTGACTACAATCATTGATCACGCCTATAACTGATCGCGCTCAATGATTATGTTCAGTGATTATAATCATTGATCACATTCACAAATGATTACGCTCATTGATTACAATCAGTGATTACAATCGTTGATCGTGAAAGGAAATTTTTTTAATGATTACGAAAAGTTTTCTTTGATTACAATCAGTGATTACAATCAATGAACATGATCTTTGATTATGTTCAGTGACCACAATCATTGATCACAATCAGCTATGAGCATGATCAATGATTATGTTCAGTGATTATAATCCTTGATTACATTCACAATTGATCACGTTCATTGATTACAATCAGTGATTACAATCGTTGATCGTGCAAGTAAGTTTTTTAATGTTTCTGAAAACTTTATGTGATTACAATCAGTGACCACAATCATTGATCACGCTCATAACTGATCGCGCTCATTGATTATGTTCAGTGATTGTAATCAATGATTACGTTCACGATTGATTATGCTCATTGATTACAATCGGTGATTACAATCAACGATCATGCAAGTTTTTGTCAAGTTATTTTTTTAAATGATTTTAAAAAATATTTGATTACAATCAGTGATTACAATCAACGATTATATTCACAACTGATCGTGATCAATGATTATGTTCAGTGATTTTAATCGAGTGATCACGATCGTAATTGATTATGTTCAATGATTACAATCAGTGATTACAATCATTGATCGTGCAAGTAATTTTTTAAATGATTACGATAATATTGTTTGATTACAATCAGTGACCATAATCAATGATTATGCTCATGATTGAGCGTGATCAACGATTACAATCAATGATTATAATCATTGATTGCGTTCATAGTGATTATGTTCATTGATTACGATCAGTGATTGTGATCACGACTGATCACGATCAATGATTATAATCAGTGATTACAATCGAGTAAATCATAATTTTTTTCTTATTTGTTTGATTACGAAAATTCATACTTGATTACAATCATTGATCGTGATCAGATGATTACAATCAAACTTATGCAAGTTGGCATGTTCTGATTGTAATCACTGATTGTAATCTAACGATGCGATCACGAAAATATGAAAAAAAGGTCGATAGTGATTACAATCACTATCGTGATCGCGTCGGAATATCGTCATCATTGCCTGTTAGGGTAAGTCATACATTCGTCCTATCCTCACTTACGCTTGTCCAGTATTCGCAAATGCAGCTAAATGTCACCTGAATAAACTTCAGCTTTTTCAAAATAAAATTCTCAGAATGATTCTGAACATTCATTGGGACGACTTCAAATCCACTGAAGAGATCCATGATTCTGCACAAGTTCCATTAATTTTTAACTTCATTTCTCGATTAACTGCAAATTTTTACAGTAAAATCGTACATCATCCTAACGATTTATTCTCATCACTAGGTCAATATGACTACAATTCACTAAGGTTTAGAGTAAAACATAAGTTACCGAAGCCAATATAAATCAATCATTTTTGTATTCTTACCAATTTTTTCTTACTAGTTATTAAGTTTTTTTTTCTTTTCTCTTACTTTTTTATATATTATTTTCAATTGGTCTTTTTTATAATTTTTTAGACCCTTATTCACTACTTCTATCCAACTTCATGCTTTAACTAACATTCTCTGTCATTATCACAATTGATTTAAAACCGCTTAGGTTAATATCAAATTTATATTATTTTTTTGTTCCGCCATGATTCTCATATTGTTAATAAAGGAATATTATTATTTGTCCAGTTGATTTCTTTCAATTAAGAAATTTAATTCCTTTTCATCGATTCCTCAAACTGAATTATAATTATCAAATACATAATACATGCTGTGATAAATTGGAATATCAATCGCCAGTTAAATTCGAAAAATATGCATGAAAATGCAATATTTATGTGTCGAATTTGCATAATGAATTGAAATATTTTCTCAGAATTTTCAGGTTCTTTGGACATTTTAATGTAGAGCTGCTGAATAGATTGTTGTTTTGCATTTGACATCTTTTCAGCCACATATGTTATCATGAATAGTGTTAAGATAGTGAGTGCAAGGCTGACACAAAATTCAATAATCACATCAATGTTAGAATTCGGAACTAAAATAATCAGTGATAGTGATATGCAGCTCCAGATGAATAAATTAGCAAAAGTTATCATCATTGGTGGTCCATAAACAGAGTTGAACAATTTAACACATTCTGCGACTTTCAAATGAACTTTTGATAGTTCTTGGCTGGAGTTATTTACGCATTGACTTAACATTTTAAATCTGATTGCAATATTATTCATCATAATAATAAAATGTAGATTAATTGCAGTCGCATTGATAAAGACTATAGTATTGAAGAATGAAGTTAAAATTGCTACATTAATTCCTTGCCAAAAATGATGAGAAGTGCTGAAGATCAAAATAATAAAAACAATGCAAAAAAGTAAGCTAAAGATCATAGCGAGTTTCTTCTGTTGCCCTTTATAATCCATTTTTGATCCAAAGGCCTCAAGTTTGTCATCAATTTCACTTAATTCGATCATAATCTTCAAGAATTTTTCACGATTTAAAAAAATCCAGAAAATTGATGTTACGCACATTATGTGGTCCAAATAAATTAAAACAACTGAGCTTAGCCTTGATGTTTTTGTAAAAAACATTTTATCCGTAAGTTCTGAATATGGATAATAGCAAGTTCCAATAATTTCCATTGATATTGTACTACTAATTATCAGTTTGTGCCATTTTGTTGTTGTTATTGTTGCAGTGTTTGAATTGATATTAAAGATAAATATTCCAGTTATGTAGGAGACGTAAAGAAGTGGCTTGATTGAAGAAATGACTTCTGATAACATTTTATTTTAGTTAAAGTAAAATTTATTGCCTCAGTCTGAATTATAGTAACTTTCTCAATACCTGGACAAAAATGAACTGACTACGAAAATTTTCCAATTTTCCATTTGTTAATTGGCAATCCTTTCTTTGCTTATAGCAAACAACTGTGTAAATATATGATTAGGAAACAAATATTTAGCTGATTAAAAAATATTTTAGGTTCTCAATCATGTATCATCTGCTATGAGAATTGGTAGTTTTTTATTAAAATGTTCAATTTTTGTATTTTAATTATTCATTCAGTGCACTTTTAGACAAAAATACAATAATAATTTTAAAAACTTCTTAAATTGACCCTCATACCCTTCTTAATGTAAAATTCAGCCATCCTAAAATTAATTTGCAGAAAAAACATAGTTTAATTAATGAGTAAAGTTGATCCATTAATATTTCAATTATTACATTTAAAGTCATTAATTAAATGAAAAGTAGAGCAGAACATCACATCATCATAAAGACGATTGAAAGAAGAGTGAATTCTACCTAAAAGAGACATTAAACACAAATTGAGTGAGGGGATGTAAATAAATAAATAAATTAATTTAATGATACGAAGAATAATTCCATTCTTAGATCTTATTTGTCTTCCTACATTATATGATTTATAGACTGCGTAATTATTATATCACAGTTACGCGTCGCGGGTGCTTTATAATCAACATTATTCACCTGGAAATCACAATTTAATTGAAAAACATTATTTCGTTGAATGTTGTAATTTATTTTTTTTTTTCTACAGACGTACCCTCAATAAAGCATCATTGTGTGTACAGCATGTTCAAAAATTCATCAAAAATGTTTTCGTTCTGTAAAATGAAAAAACCACAAAATATACTTAAAATTTAACAGAGCGCACATGGTTAAAAATTATGAAAAGCAATTTAAAGGGAAATTAATTGCACAGTGTACATACAGCAAACATACATTTCGTGCCATCGACATGAAGTTGAAAGACAGAGAAAAATACAGAAACATGATACTATGATCTAGCATTTAAGTATCATCATTTTCCAAAGATGTTTATAGCATCAAGTTTCAATTTTCTCGTTCTATCTTTTTAACTTTGTTGCTTCTTCTGTTTTTCAATTTCACTTCCGACTTTATTTCAAATATGGCATAAATTTTCTATCGACATCAAGTTTTTTTTTTTTTCATAAGGAATGGGTGATTGAAGGAGGTGAAATTTTGGAACCGAGAAATACACAAATTTATAGAGTTAAGTGTCAGCTATGGTTTTATATTTTTTAACTCAACTCCCATCACTTAATCCTCCAAACATCTGCATTTATATAAATCAATTATCATAAACTGTGTTTCTCGGTATTTTTCAGTTACTATCTTATTTATGGTCACAAGAGGTAATTTTTTTAAAATAAAAAAATATATACACCACAAATATAGATCTATGTTCATCCACATCCTATTTCATCATTTGAACTGTAAAATAAGAATTATTCGATTTTTATTTCATCCCCAAAATTCGCACCTGTCGAGCAACAGTATAAGAGCACTTTTCTGTTTCTTCAACCACCAATAAAAATTCCCAATTCACTGTTCCGGGAGAGGAGAACAGAAGTAGCAAGTAAGCAAGCAAGCAGCAGTAAAAAGACGAAGAGGTGTTTCAGAAGTTTTTTTTTTCTGTAGTTTTTTCACGTTTTCCATTAAATTATTATTTATCTTTATGTGCCCGTTTTCTTCTCTCCTCTTTTTTTTCTGTACGACGATAAACTGCTGGTATGAATACTACACACATATATATGTACATATGATATGTTATCGAAAATTTATTTAATAAATAAAATGTATTTTATCGTTATTCGAATGCACACAAAATACCGTAAGTTCATAAGTATGAGATCGAAGTGATATACGAAATCCATTATCCAAAATGAATATTTTGCAAATGCTATACATTTATACACATATATATGGATGGAGCAATGGCATGTAAGTCGATATTGTAAATATATAAATATATCTCTGAGAAAGCATTCTATTTTTGCTTTGTGTACCCTTGCATGTGCTTGCATGCATATCACAACTTTTTTGTTGTTAATAATTTACAAATCATTTTGCTTTGACTCGAGAAAATAGTTTTTGAAATTATATAATTTAGCAAATTGTGGTGATACGTTTAATCCTTCGAAACTTCGCTTGAATTTAGTCAATGGACTTTCTTCGTATGACTTTTTAAGGATCTCACAAATTTCTTCATGTCTTTTGAAATAGAGAGGTATTGATGGTTTGACTTGCTTACATTCAGTAATTTGAAGACATTTTGTGTGAAAATGATGAACTTTATCACATTTCTCAATCAATTCAAGTCTTGAGGAATGATTGTGAATCTACAATGAAAAATCTAATTTAATTTAGTTTTACAAAAAAAAAAAAAAAAAATCCAATTCAAATTCGAAATGTAATAAATTTTTTTTAATTTTACTATACCATAAGGTTTCGAACCTGAGATAATTGAATTTAAAGAAACATAATTCAATATTTCGATAATTTTAATTTTTTTCTAAATTGCAATTTTTTTGCTTATTTGTAAAATTAAGGATTTTATTGCTCACAAAAAACTAAAACTTACCACATTTCTCTTAGCCTTCTTCTTTGTCATTAAAAATTTCGAAATTAAATTATCGTCATCATCATAACTGACATTTCCTCCTGACTCTTTTTGTTTCCTCCCCATCAATTCCTGATAAAAGTCTTGCAATTCTTGAGTAAGTGGAATGCATGATCTCATTTGTACCTGATCATTGACAAGTTCATTAATGTACGATACAAGCTCCGACATCATATTGTCAATTTTAATTGAACTCATTCGTGTCGAGTCTTTAAGTATTGTATAGTTAGGCTCATTCAAATGAGGTTTTAAAAAACGCCTTAATATGTCATTTGAGTTGACAAGCTTATTGGCAGCCTTGGATGAAAGATTTTAATTAAAATATCAATTGTAAAAATTTTCTGAACCACAAAATTTTACCTTAACAATTTCATTGGGTAACTCCCCGGAAATTAAATCCGAAATTTTTTGCTTTCCTTTGATTGAGTACAAATGCTGATGTTGTGAACGAGATGGCAAGTCTCCGATTCTGAAATCACGAAACAAAAAAAAATGGATATGTACATTAATAATATGCATGCATAGCATTTGTAAATTAATATCTATCATGTAATGTTGACTGATGCATTCATAAATTTGTTTTTTCGGATTAATTCTCAATTTTTTATTATTCATACTCATGTACATCTTCCTACGACTTACTCTCGTTTTTTAATGATTTTTGCATTATTTGATGATGATGTTGGCAGTTTTTCTATTGTCTCGTCATTATTATTGACTGCCTCGTTGTTGTCTGATTTGTCATTTGAAAATTTTTCATTAACATTGTTCATTTCCTGCTTTGCGGTTTCTGCTGATGTGTTTACATGATGTTGATTGTCATTTTTTACTGAACTATTATCTGTGATTACGGGAGATTTAACCATGAAAAGAGAGGATATTTAAAAATGAAATGCATAATTTTGTGGCTGGAATTGTAAATCGAATTAAAATCATTTTGAATCTGTAAATTGATTGGGAAATGGATTGTAATTTTAGATGTAATTTTGACTTTTTAATTTAGTTTTAGAAATATCTTCTTGTAGCTTTAATTTTGATTTGAGGAACATTATAAATATATCGATTACTTTCAACAAACGACCATCCAATCCTTTTTTGATACACAATCTACATCCCCAAAAAAAGAGAATCTACTCACTATAACTCATTTCATCATTGTCATAATCAATAGAGTTGTCCAATCCATCAAAATCTTTTTCGCTTCTGTAATTTATTTGATTAATTACGTCACGTCGCTTAACACGATGATGTGGCTCATTAAATCTCATCTGATGTTGAAAGTTTGACATGTCTTTGAGTTCATCGAATAAATTATTTTGTTTTGTATCCAATTGATCGTCATAATGTATCTGCTTTTGACCCGATGAACGTTTCACATTATTTTCTAATGATGTATCGAGGTTAGAGTGAAAATTTGAATCTGATGAGTATTCATTGATCATCATTTGCCGGTGTTGCTGCTCTCGTTTTGCAACATCATCCAATTGATTATCATTTAGTAAATTCTCATCCAGATATGTTGATGATGTGTGAGATGAGGACGAGTCTGGTAGCATCGACAACGACGATGATGATGATGAGGAGGGCAGGTGTTTTTGATGTCTCATCTCTATCTCATGAATTTCATTCTCTTTTGCTGCAATTGATGCTCTCACATTGAGTAGTCCGTTAATGGCACTATTGTCATTAGAATTTTCGGCATGAATATCGGTACGAATATGGTCACTAACATCGAACGCCAGATGTTGTTCACCTTCTATATTTTTATCATTAATTCTTCCATTGTCATTGTTATGGGGTTTTGGCGCATGCAATTTTTCACCAACGTCATCATCAACACGATTATTCCTTATTGTAGATTGAATTCTCTGCTCTTGTTTCACATTGTCGACAAGCTCTACATTACCAAGTAGTCCTGAGATTTTTTTCACACTACGCTGACCATTATCGTTAAATGGCATTCCAATGCTACATGATTTATTGTTTACACGACATTCAAAGCTTCTATACCAATCATCTCCATTTTCTGCAACAATATCACGTTTGGCTCTCGCGGGAATTTTATCGTTTAGATAGAAATGAAATTCATCTTGCAGCCATTCGAACACTTCTGTTTGTGCATTTTTCAATTGTTGGAAAAATTCTGACGAGTCATTAGCCTTTACAGGAGAGGATGTAATGAAAGAAAAAAAATAATAAAAAGAGATAAGTTATTTTCTTAAATTAATAATAATCATAAATTGAAGAGTTTAATGGGATGTCTTGTTCATTATGTATGGAAGCATTATAGTCATTTCCCATTTAATAATGCACGAAAATGCATTGCAATAATTTTTAAAACACAATTCTGTGAAGGAAACTTTGTACTGGAGTGTTCATGTCTTAATGACTGTCTTATTGCCAACACTTTATATTTTCCTTTTCCTAAGTCTTTTTTTTAAATTTTAATTTCAAAGACGCGACTCATAATCCATCAATACCAAATTTCGAGTAAAATGGAAGAAAATGTAATTTAAAAAATCCTAAATTTGGTGTCCATTAGCCATCACAGCCAATCCTACATACCGAACTGCTGTTATTGCTTAATTGTAAAGCATTCAACCATTCCAACCCTAATTAACCAACTACAAAATCGCTTTTTGATCATTTCAACCACATAATTTGCTTTGCAACTAATTTTTTCTTCCATTACACCTACATCTACTTTCAGTTCCTTATGATGATATGCCTTGCAAATGTGCAACATTTTTTACTCTAAGTGAATGTAGCTGTTACCGTATTTTACCACAAATTACTTTCCATTCGCCAATTGTGTCACAATATTTAAATGATTTTAAATTTTATTTTCTGTTTCCAAGTTAATGTTGTTCATTGGACCAATTAAGGAACATAATTGAATGCAATTATTTAAGTAGTAAAAGACAATTGGGTATAATTAAATTTCAGAGTTTGTAAATAAACATTTTTTGCGAGTCTCTTTTAAAAGAAATTGAAATCCAACTTCATAATAATAAACTTGAGTTCATCTTCAGTTAGGGACAATGAGGAAAATAGAGAGAGATTATTATGCAATAAAAAAAAGAATGGAAAAAGACATCTTATAAAAAATTTCCATAATACGATAAAAAGAATTCAAAGCCATGAGTAAAAAAATCCATTTCTTGTGCTTATGATTATTAAGTATCATTGACATATTGTTTATGCGAATTATAATAACTGCTCCTTTTTATTTAAGACTGTACACCTGATGCATCGTAATCGTTTAAAAAGTAAGCATTTTGTTCGCGTGCACTAAGCAAGAAAATACAAGTAAAATGTCTTATAGTGACAATATATATGTTCCTCCTTTATGCATCCTCCATTTTTACAATTCGAGTTTAAGAAAATTGTTTATTGGAAATTTTCCATGCAAAAACTAATGAATTGGGTATGGGGCCGTTCACTTAGTACGTTCGCTTTTTAGGGGGGAGGGGGGTCTAAGATTTTGTAACAGATTAAACAAAACAAAAGAATTTTTATACAAAAAGCGTAACGAGGGGGGGAGGGGGGTTCTAAAAAGTCATTTTTTGCGTAACGTACTTTGTGAATGGCCCCTATGAAGGAAGAGGAATTATTTATTGCATTTATTACGAAATAGCTGTATCTTGAATTTTTTTTAATGATAATTTTTAAGTCCATCCGTAAAGTATTCGTATGCTAAGTAAAGTTATATGACTTATGGACATCAATAATGACTTTAATGAATGAGTCTAAAAATTTTACGTTTGATTAATTCTAACAGATTAGGACAAAATTTAAATAAAATCAGTTAAATGCTAGTTTCCGTACATAGTAACACCAACAATGACTATTCACATAAAAACTTCAAACCGAAACTCTATATCATAGCTTTCATAATATTAGTTGAATACAACTTATTAAAAATGCAGCTTTATCGTTATCAGTTTCACACATAATTTATTCAGTTCCAACATTCTCCATAATTGGATTACTTAATATTAATTAAATTTCAAATTCCAATTTCATCCACAATATTTTCCACAAAAGAATTTATTTCCCTATTCTTATTTTTATTTCACGTATATTTATTGTTTTTTATATGCTGGAATAACCACAAATTAGGTGACATACATAATATCTAATCACATTAGATGACTATAATAATATTTTGTCAACCGGGCAAATAGATGATCATGAGAATTATTTATTAATGATGTCTCACCGGTGTCGTAGAATGAGTAACTATATATAGAAAAATAACATCCACATAAACATGTGTGCATAAAATGAAGAAATGTCATTTTTATTGCCTCAGATAAACGTGGCAAATATGTACGAACGAAACATTGAATTGTGAATAGTTTTCCAAATGAGAGAGCTTGTAAACAGGCAGTGTGGATTTCCATAAGGAGCAAAGATGAAATAAAATAAAAATTGTAAAAAATAGTGAGCGTTGGCAATGCACATTTTCTAAGTATCATAAAAATGTCGCATTGAAATGTATCCCCATCCTTTTCATAGTCAAGCAATGGCACAGGCCAGTTCGTAATTAAGTTTAAAAAACGTGAATGAAATCTCAAATCAAATTAATTAATTTCAAGTTGTTGAACACATGTAAATGCAGAGAGCTGAGTGGATATACATAATAATAATATTTTTTAAGAAAAAAAAAAAAATGTTGCAAATTTAAAGCTTTTCCGTCTGACAGTGTGCATTCGGTTTAATTAACAACTTTATGCCGTTTTATTTTATGCTTTCAACACACATTCATGTATGATCCCTTCCATAATCTTTATGCAATTTTTTCCTTTTTTTCATTCTCTTTATTACATGGAATTTTTAATTATCGTAATTTCTTCATTACAATTTTTTTTCCTCATTTCTCTTCCTTCTCGCTGCAATAAAATTAATTTTTTTTTCTCTCTCTTTTTCCGCTAAATTAAAATGAAGTTTTTTTTTTTATCAAAAAGTAGGGCATGATTTACCTCCAGTTATAATGAGATTAAAGGTAGATGTAGAAGGTTAAAGTCAGATGAAATTAATAACCACTAGCCTGATGTGAGCAATTCAAACATTGTAACCGTTACAGTTTCCAAACAGAAGTGCAAAAATGTCATTTTTGTCTGTCTGCCATGCAAAATTCGAAGTTAAATACCCCTTGTTCGAAAATTCGAAAAATTTTAAACTCAAATTAAATCATTTTCATGCAGAATTTTTTAAAGAAAATGATTCAGTCCATGATTAAGGACTACAATAAAGTCAAATAAATGATAAAACTCAAAAAAAGTTATCAAATTCAAGAAAAAGCGTAACGTATTTTTTTGAATTTGAGATTTCCGAACAAACTTAATTGAATACCCCTAGACTTTCGATAAGTCTGTCGAACATGAATTGCGCACATCAGCCACTAGCTTTATGTCTTGGTTCATTCTAATGAATTTAGTTTTAATTCATTAATTTCAAGCTAAACTTTGGGATCGTTCGTAAAACTAGTAACGCCAAAAATGGCCATTTTCGACTCCCCCCTCCTGGTCGTAACAAATTGTGTATGGGATTATGAAAAAAATTATATAAAGCGTAACAAAATCACAGACCCCTCCCCCTTCCTCCCTAAGCGCCACAAATTTCACGAACGACCACTTTAAAAGCCTTCGAAAGAAAACAAAGTTGCATTTTTAAATAGGGGCCGTTCACTTAGTACGTTCACTTTTTAGGGGTAGGGGGGTCTAGTATTTTGTAACAGGTCAAACAAAAGAAAAAAAAATCCATACAAAAAACGTAACAAGGGGGGAGGGGGGTCTAAAAAGTCGTTTTTTTGCGTAACGTTCTAAGTGAACAGCCCTATAACTATTTTAACCTAAATTTTTTAACCCAAATGTGAGAAATCTATGCTAGTAACACCTCTAAATCCAAAAATCTGTGGTATTTAGGGATAAACACAAGCATTTTGAGAATATTTATATTCCTTAGATTATTACCAGTTCCCTCTTAAAACCACCTACATTAATGTAAATAATCCTCTATTTAAAGAGAATATCCATTCATTTCATGACATTGACTATAAATATTATTTTCCACAACAAAACATGAGAAAAAAAATAATAATCAGTAAACGTAAATTTCCGAGGAAAATGAAGTAAAGCAGCACAATAAATGTTTATAACAAAAGAAAGTGGACAGTTTTCATTCAACATTTAATCATTCAAAGCGTTGTGTGCCTTTTGTCTATGAACTTAAAAAGCATTTTTTCATTTTGCTGTCGTCTTCCTCAAACAGCACACAAAAAAAAGATATCATATTTAGCAGATAGAGATGGAAAAGCAGGAAAATGTACAAAATACGAAACAAAAACAAAATGAGAAAAGAAGAAAGAAAAAAAAAATCTCTTGATGTTTCGCATAATTTTCTCCTTACTGTTATGTGTATTTTTTTAATGAAAAGTTGCATAAACTACCTAAAGGGAATGGACAATGATCAAAAACAACAAGAAATGAATACTTTTTAGCACATTTGAATGAAGTTAAGGTTGGATAAAAAATTCACTTTGGATTTTAATTGAATTTTCCAAGGACTTTTATGTTCACGTGTATGACCTCATATGTTAATCAACAACCAAATTCATTGCTTAACCCTTAAAAATCCAATATTTAACAATTTCTTTGTTAAAAAATTCCATTTTTTTCTGGAAATGCGCCAAATTCATTCAACCCATTCAATAACTTCAACATCCTCTCCTATTTTCATTATGAGAGATGAAAAAAAAAATCTTCCTTTCTTCCACCCAAAAATGAATGAAAGGTGATTTTTCATAAAATAAAAAAAAATCATGACTGGCTTAAAAAAATGCCCAAGAGTCAAATATTCAATATGTATGAATATGTATGGAATGTAAATATATTTTGTATGCGTTTCAGTATATAATAATAACTGACTAAATATTCCCGAGAAAAACAATCAATCAAAAAGCACACAAAAAAAGTGCTCTAAAAACTAGCGGAGCCGATTCGTGCAAATATTTGAGAATCATTTATCAAGTAATTTTTTTCATATTCCATCCTCCAATGTGACGCAATAAATATTGAAGACAATAAAGAACGATGATGGCAGGGCTGTTTATGTTCAATGTTCCTTCTTCTTGCATTGATGGATTTCCGAAAGGTTCGGAGACTCAAATTTCAGGTCTGACAGAAAAAAAAAATATTCTGACAATGCCGAGGGAATGAATTACTTCTGCTTCTGCTTCCCATCATCTCTCTTTCTACCGCGAACGACTCATTTATTGTGTAATTTATCTCGATATCATTTTCCAATTGACAATGTCAAATGGAAATGTAGTTGAGCAATTATCAAAGCTTGAACCCTAAATTTTTATTTTACTTTTATTTTTTCATTCATCTCATTCTCATCCACGACTAAATGTAATCTAGTCTAAAAAAAAGTTAAAACAATTAAGAGGGAAATGGATAGTGAGGGATGAGAATTTAAACTACATAAAGCCACTGTGCAAGTGAATTTACAGGGAGAATGGAGAATGAGAATGAAGAGTGAGTGTTTATATATACACGAGGATTGTGTACAATGATTGATGATTGTCTGTAGATTTATTCACTTGAACTGTATAATTGATAACATCATTGCTTTGTCTCTTTTTAGAGCTCAGGTTATGTTGGGTACATAAAATGAATTGAGCATTTTTTTCCATCTTGTGTGATTTTTTTCTGTACTCTGTTCAGCTCCTCGTGCTTTGTTGCGGAGAGGAAGTAGAAGGAAATAAAAAAGTACAAAATTATCTCGTAAACCTCATAATATGGAAACATCTGCTCAATAATAAGACGATGGGATTTGCTTTAAGGCAATTTGTATATCTGAATGCGGTTGTGTCGCGTGAAATCGACTACCATTTATTTGATAACGAGATCTAAGTTTTTACTGTATTATTCGTGCATTTTTGTGTATGTACACAGTACACAAGTAATAATTGAAAATGATAAAAATAATAATAATTTCCTTAATAAAACTTTTACTTACGTGATAGGCGGAAAATAATGAAAAATAGAATAGCAATGTAATTGGCAATTTGAAGTAAGACATCCTTCCTTTATCTATTTTTATCACTTTTATTATTGAATTCAAAATATTTTTTGTCACTGTTGTGTATTTTTTCACAGTGGCTACGTTGATTGAATTAAAAAAATTGATTATCAACATTTTCGATAAAAATTTTGTTTGTATACTGAGATCAATTTGTTCATTATGACTGCATATATTGAAAATAAATTTGCAAAAAAATTTTGAAGACATTAATTAAATATTTTAGTTTTAATTCAATGATTAACACAAAATCCTTCTACTTCCAAAAAACATGCTCATTTATTTAATTAAATAACAAGTTTCACTTCCTCAAAAAACAGCGCTTCATCCATTACATTTTCAAAACATTCCCTAACACAATATCTATTTAATTTTTTATTATTCACTCTACAAATCTGATCCAGTCGCTCTAATTTGTAAATCTGTAATTGTAATATCGTGTGGTGTTTTCAGTAGATAAATGACTGTATCACCAATTTGTTCAGGCTTAATAGCAGGATTAATGAATGATGAATTGTCAATTTCTTTCGAAGGCTTTCGATTACATACACCTGGTGATAAATTCGTGATACGAATCTTACGATTTTTCATTCGATTCAATTCAAATCGCATTACATCAGATGTTATTTTAACGGCATACTTAGTACTCGCATATATGCCGAGTTGGACGTCTGTTGTTGGATGAACATAATGTCCATATACACAATTTATGTTGATAACATAACCATAGGCATCTCGAGCTTCGATTGATTTAAATACTAAGCGTGTGCATCGAATGACAGCAGTGTAATTGACATCAATGTGATTCACAATTTCCGACATTGATTTTTGTTGATCAAGTGTTCCAATATTCTTATGAAGACCAGCACAATTGACGAGAATATCAACAGGACCAATATTCTTTTCGACCCAGCTGAAAGCTGCTTCGGTTACATCATCCTTTGTCACATCGCAATGGAATGAAAAAATTTTAGCATTTCTCATTTCAACTTTTAATTTTTCAATCGCATTAAATTGAATATCAAATCCAACAACTCTTATTCCACATTCTGCTAGATTTTTCAATATTGCAAAGCCTATACCGGAATTGCCACCTGTAACTACAGCAACTGAATTTTTCCACTTTTCCATTACAGAGCTTTAATTTTTATTCTTTTTTAAAATAAATACAGAGAATTTTCGTTGATGTGTAAACTCTCCGCAAGTCAAACTGAAATTGATTAAGTAAGTTACGAGATAATAAGATTATTCGATAAATTTTAAACCTCATGATAAAAATTGCAATTTGATAAAATTTTAATGATTATTTTTTTTTTTTTATCTCGACTGTTTTAAGCTTCAAGGAAATTAATGATTTTTACGTCAGATGTATCAATGGTCAGGTATGGATGGTAATTAATTTTTTTGAATGAAATATGTGGTTACTTATAATGCCATAGAAAGTTATTCCAAAAAAATATGTTTTGAATATCACAGTTCTTAATCTGGCAGCAAATTGAAAATTGTAGTCACTGAATGTCAAATGAATAAAATAAGAAGAATCATCAAAATAATGATGTATGTATCCTTCCTATAATTTTCATCCTCAACAAGTAAATAAACATATAACTAGTAATGAAGCGGATCACGCTTCATGTGCATATTCACACCGTTCCAAAACTCTCAATCGGGTCATAAGATTGAAGATTAAGACTCAATCGGGTCAGCAAAGCTTCGCTTTGCATAAAATTGAAGATTAAGGCTCAATCGGGTCAGCAAAGCTTCGCTTTGCATAAAATTGAAGATTAAGGCTCAATCGGGTCAGCAAAGCTTCGCTTTGCATAAAATTGAAGATTAAGGCTCAATCGGGTCAGCAGAGCTTCGCTTTGCATAAAATTGAAGATTAAGGCTCAATCGGGTCAGCAAATCTTCGCTTTGCATAAGATTGAAGATTAAGGCTCAATCGGGTCAGCAAAGCTTCGCTTTGCATAATTTTGAAGATTAAGGCTCGATCGGGTCAGCAAAGCTTCGCTTTGCATAAAATTGAAGATTAAGACTCCATCGGGTCAGCAAAGCTTCGCTTTGCATAAGATTGAAGATTAAGTCTCGATCGGGTCAGCAAAGTATCGCTTTGCATAAAATTGAAGATTAAGGCTCAATCGGGTCAGCAAAGCTTCGCTTTGCATAAGATTGAAGATTAAGTCTTCATCGGGTCAGCAAAGCTTCGCTTTGCATAAGATTGAAGATTAAGGCTCAATCGGGTCAGCAAAGCTTCGCTTTGCATAAAATTGAAGATTAAGGCTCAATCGGGTTAGCAAAGCTTCGCTTTGCATAAGATTGAAGATTAAGACTCCATCGGGTCAGCAAAGCTTCGCTTTGCATAAAATTGAAGATTAGAACTCAATCGGGCCAGCAAAGCTTCGCTTTGCATAAAATTGAAGATTAAGGCTCAATCGGGTCAGCAAAGCTTCGCTTTGCATAAGATTGAAGATTAAGTCTCGATCGGGTCAGCAAAGTATCGCTTTGCATAAAATTGAAGATTAAGGCTCAATCGGGTCAGCAAAGCTTCGCTCTGCATAAGATTGAAAACAAAAGTTCCTAAGAAAATCGAAAATTTTCACATTTGGACTCAATTTTGAAGCACTAATTGATGTTTTTGGATATGACAATGTGTGTACGTCTTTTAGGTCTATTTATAAGCTACAATAATCACAACTTTCTGTAATTTTTAAGACTGAACTGTAAGTACAGGAGGGTGAAACATCCCAAAAATGCCGATTTTTTGAACTTTTTCGACTTTTTGACCAACTAAAATTAATTTAAAAATATTTTTGTTATTTTTCCATAAAAGTTCTTGAACTTATTGATCAAATACAAAAAAGTTTACAAAAATCCATCCATACAGTGAGCCATACGATTTTTTTAAAAATTTTATATTGTAGAGGGTGTACTGGTGACTAAAAAAGTTTTTTTGTATTTTTTCTCAACAAAACTTCTTATTTTTATTGATTCTGATCAAAAAAGTTCAATTTTCAATTTGTGTGAAATTTTTTAAATGTATTTTGCAATAATCGGCTAAAATATGCTCAAAAAAGACACTATTTCGTTAGTTTCTCAGATCTATCTACATGAATCAGCACCAAAATGTTAGCAGCACATTTGAGTGATAATGCGCACATTTTAAGACATTTTTGACAAAAAATTATTTTTTCGTAATTGAGTTGTGCGATTAACAAACTTGCTGGTAAGCATACACCACCACTATTTGGGGTCGTGTCCGGTGGCATCAAAACTTTTTTCAATGAGGTTTTTTGTATTTTGTAGATATTTTTGAGGCCAAACTTTTCACACCGAACAGTTTATGAAAATTTTGAGTTTTGGCGCCAAAAAACTAAAAAAACGATTTTTCAAGTGTATCGAAATCAATATATTCACAACGTGAAACGGTGTGAATATGATAATAAATTATTCAATTTCCTTGATTAAAACTTGTGTGCTAAAAGCATCCCATACCCACTAAATTGAATTACTCGAAAACAGATCAAGTAAATCAAGCAAGATTAACACACAAGTTGAAAATTAATAAAGTCAATTTATTTGCCATCAAAATCCAATTCATTTATTTCACACAAAATAATCAAGATATCCAATTTGATAAACAGGTCAGCATAAAAAGGAATTCAAATAACAAACAACAAATTATATCAAACAAATCAAGGGAAATCACACATAACATAATGTGAGGATGAAAAGAAGTTTACATGTGAAGGAAATGAGGAAGAAAAAAAGTGAAAAAGAGGGTAAAAATTGGCAAACGTCTCATTTTCACATAATTTTGTGGATTGAGTCCGCTTTAGTCAGATTTATGACATGTTCTTTCATCAAATGATTGCGTAAATATCTATTATATAGGCGGGTTAGATTGGAAAGAGAGGCGAAAGACGAAAGGAAAAAAGAGATGAATACGCAATCTAAAGGATATTTATTTTACTAAAGCTATCATCCATCAGATTCGAATGCCAAAATAACAGGCAAGGAATTTTTAGATTTAGAAAAATTATTCCACAACTTCTTGCCTTCTATGTTTCCTTTTTTTGCTACTCTTGCCAATAAATTTTCCATCCACATACTCAATTTAAAAAATTGAAATTTCTGCACGATGCTTTAATGCTCCTCGTCGCTCTTTTTCTTCATCTTCTTTGAACATTTCCAGCTTACCTTAATTTTTCACACACACACACCACAAAAAGTTAGTTTTTTCGTCCTCACGCCTTAATCGTCTCTGTGGCTATTTTCATCTCTCACATCAATGCTGATATATACACATGAAATTATCGATAATAAATTCTCATAATGTCAAATACATTTACCACCTTTTACGAATTGCGTTATAGATCTACTTTTATAGAGATATTCTATGGAATAAAGGCATTATGAAATTGGGATACTCTTTATCTATTTTGGATGTATAGTATGTAGGATATATTAAACACCTTATTAGATTGAAATGATGCGATTGAAGACTATTATTCACTATTAGATGCAAAATAATTGAATTAAATGTATTTTTTTTAATTAATACAAAAAGTGTTCATTTAATAAAATCCTAAGTTATCTGGTCCTAGGAACAACCCATTTATAGAATTACTAAGTATAGATGTCCGTGTACGTAAAAATATTTTTTCACTTGTTCAACATCAAATTTATTTTAATGCGAATATCAGCAGTCACAGTTTAGTGCTATACATGCACTGAAAAGAGAGTGAGTAAGGTGAATATGGGCAACAGAAAATTTATACTCAATAATATAATTGAAATTGAAAAAAAAATATTCGGGTGTACATAAAAAATTTACATTCTAGCTCATCGGTAACATTTCGATGCTCCTTTTGGGAATTTCAAACATGATCTGCAGATCGAACCTTTTCTACGTTTTTTTTCTTCTTTTTCTTACACTTTATTTTTGGCTTTTCCTTTTTCTTCGAGGAATGAGCGTGAGAGTAGAGGGAGGATATATAAAACAGAAACATGTAAGTACACATGTGTGAGCATAAATACAAATATTTTATTGAGTAACGCATCATGCAACTCAAGTAGATGAGTGAATAAAAATGTGAAAAGAAGATTTCGTGTGTAAATGTATTCAGTAAATAACTATAATCACTATATTATCAAATATTTGTGGGAGAGCTCAGGTAGGTTCATGATACATTCACTAAATTATTTAAATATTTCTTTTTTTTTTTGGTTCGTTGTGCGATAATGTAGAGTAATGAGTATGTACTAACTATTATGTGAGTTGGTTTAGAAATGTTTTAAACGAGAATTCAATTCAATTGGGTATTGAAAGTTGTAGCTGATATAAATGTTTTATTGACTTGCTTGAACTTTAAAAAAACTAAAAAAATTGCTTGAATTTTAACGTTTCATTTAATAATAATAATCAAGAAGAGTTCTAAAATAGCCAAAGGCATCTTTCAGCACAAAAACGTAGTCCAATGTCCAACGAAAAGTGTAAGCTGCCATGACTAGCTGGAGCTGTTATCCCTATCAAAGACGGGTCCTATTGTACCATTCCCTGTGAATAAATCTAAGACGTTTCATTTGAAATTTTTAGTTCATTTAGAAGTTAACATTTAAGTCATGAAACTTTATGCAATCAATAACAAACTTGTCAAAGCGTTATTTATAACTAAGTATAACCCCAATTCAAATACAAAAGCATCTTTTCACTATTAAAAGAACAAACATTAAGTCATATTCATTTCGATCCATTAAAAGTTACAGAAACATCTTTAATTAAATAAGCAATTGAAAAGATTGAGAAATGATGTGTGTAAATGTGATCAGAGAATAAATACAGAATTGATAAGATTTGAAAAGTTCTACACGTTCAAGCACATAACTCGACATAACTTTTGCTCCTTAAAAAAATTTCTTTTTCTTTTCCAAATTTAATTATATTTCCTCCTTATATCCACAGAAAAGCAGTATCAAGTACAAAATTCATGACATTTGAGAGTTATCCCTACCTTTGGTATCATTTCTACGCTTCTCATGCTATGATGATACTGTCTACAATATCTCTGAAGTGAAGGGTGGATAGAGTGTGAGAGAAAAAGAAAATATATACAAATGTATGTACGTTCATCGTCTCTCCATTTGATGAAAGAAATTTGTGAATATCGTTTTGTAAATGTCCAGCACGTATCATCTACTTGTACACTTGTTCTCCACTCTCTACATAATGATATTTATGTTAAAATTGTGGATGGAGGAAGAGGAAAAAAATTTGTTGTAAATGCACAGCAAACATGAAAAAGCGTACGAGAGTAACATTCACCTGAAGTATTCTTCTTTTTACAATTTTCATGATTATCTATATAGAAGCAAAATTTACTTTTACCCAAAAAAAAATGTCAATGATGTATTCACATGCATGAAAGGCACTTTACATTTTTGTATCTCTCTTGAACTCTAAATGTTGTCTTTTTTGATGCTACTGACAGAGTTGGAAAGAGACCAATGTAGAGCTGAGCTCTAGTAGAGCTGAGCTCTGGTAGAGCTGAGCTCTGGTAGAGCTGAGCTCTAGAGCTCTGAGAGCTCTGTAGAGCTCTTTTTTTAATTTCTTTTTTTATTATTTCTTTTTGTGGAAAGTATGTAAAAATGGTGGAAATGATGAAAAATAACTGGAAAATTAGAAAATTTTCACGAAAATTGTGAAAAATTGTGGAAAATCGGAAAATTTGATGGAAAATTGAAAATTTTTTTTGTTTTCTTTTTTTGTTGAAAATTATGTGAAAATGGTGGAAATGATGAAAAATAACCGGAAAATTGGAAAATTTTGACGAAAAATGTGAAAAATTGTGGAAAATCGGAAAATTTGATGGAAAATTGAAAATTTTTTTTGTTTTCTTTTTTTGTTGAAAATTATGTGAAAATGGTGGAAATGATGAAAAATAACTGAAAAATTGGAAAATTTTCACGAAAATTGTGAAAAGTTATGGAAAATCGGAAAATTTGATGGAAAATTGAAAAATTTTTTTGTTTTCTTTTTTTGTTGAAAAGTATGTGAAAATGGTGGAAATGATGAAAAATAACTGAAAAATTGGAAAATTTTCACGAAAAATGTGAAAAATTGTGGAAAATCGGAAAATTTGATGGAAAATTGAAATTTTTTTTTGTTTTCTTTTTTTGTTGAAAATTATGTGAAAATGGTGAAAATGATGAAAAATAAATGAAAAATTGGAAAATTTCCACGAAAATTTTGAAAAATCATTTTTTGAGTTTTTAGCCATATTTTATCCATTTTTCGACTATATATCATGTCTTATACCTCGTTGGATGCGTATTATGTTGTGTTATAAGATTAATGAAAAATAAATAAAATATTAAATCATCCTGGAGTAGTAAAAGTAGAAGAAATATGAAAACTCGATTTTTGACCAAGCACGAAAAACAGCAAAACTTCCATAAAGTTCCAAGATCAAATTTATCTTAGGTTCAAATGATTAAAAAAGATCAATAATCATGTTTTCTATTATTTCTGAGAATTTTAGACAGTTTAGTGAAGTTATGGTCGAGATGTGAATTTTTATGTCTTAAGGCCTCCCCTACCAGACCCTATTTGAAGACCTCTGGTGAACCGAGTTGCTTGAAATTTTTTTATTTTTTTCACTAGTTTTATAGTTCAATATAAGAGCTATAAGAAAAAAGTCACATGAAAATTATTTGAGGCCATTTAGTGGTCATATAGGCCAACAAACCCAAAAATAGCGAAAAAATCAAAAATTTTGAATTTTGACCTCGTTTTTGAAGCACTAAGTGACATTTTTACAAAAAACGAATGAAACGTTTTTTAAAGGTCTTCTAATAAGCTACAATAATCATAAATTTTTAAAATTTTAAAGATCGAACTAGAGGCACAGGAGGTCAATATGCTCAAAAAATGACGATTTTTTGGACTTTTTCGAAATTATGACTATCAAAATAAAACTTTTTCATATTTTTAGTATTTTCAATAAAAGTTAATGTAATTATTGAGCGAATAAAAAAAAGTTTGAGAAATTTTATCCAAACAGTGGGACACACGATTTTTTTGAAAATCACTGATATTTCATATACATTTTGGGCCCGTATGGGTGCCTATATGGACGAAAAAAAATTTTGTGTACATTTTTGTACATGCTCTATCAACCTCATTAAGAATTCATCAAAAGAAAAAAATTTTGAAAATTTTTCAAAATTTAGAGCTCTGAGAGCTCTGCCAACTCTGGCTACTGATTAACCTGAGGATTAGTATTTTTGCTGAATTTTTGTGGAAAGAGAAAAAAATATGCAACATCATTATTATAATTTCTGTGTATGTTAAGGTATGCTCTTTATCTAAAACTTAAATCATTAAGAAACTTCTTGATATTAACAGCTCTTAAGAAATTAACATGTTGCTCTATTATCTCAAGTATATTGGTAAATATTGCTGTTTATCATGATATAGAAGTAACGCATCTAGAATCAAACATTTCTTTTATTTACTCTAATTTTGAAAAAAGCAGACATCTAACAAAATTTAAATTTATGAAAAAAAAAAAATCAAGAAAAAATTAAAAGGAAAATTTATAATTTAAATGTACAAAATGAACGACTGTTCATCATTGATAAACAGACAAAATGTAAAATTTATCACATCAAATACATAGCAAATTGTTCATAAAAGAGTCTCGTCTTTGTGCTTAAGTAATTTCTAATTAAAATTCAGATGCTCAGATGCAATTTTACTCGAATATTTTCATATCTTAAAAATGCAATGGAAGTGAACGTTTCATATGCTGCATGCTTATGAAAAATTCAATGTTGAATAAAGGATAGGAGATAGTGTTTTGGTGAATAGATTCACTAATGGACTTTTTCTACATTTTTTTTTCTCCTCTTTTCTAAAAAATAAAAGTACCAATAGAGTTGAATTTTTTTTTATTACTCATACATAAATATATGTTGTGGGAAAGGAAATTTTATTCTCTGTATAACTTTTATTTATTTTATCACGTTGAACTTATCCGTGCCTTTCTTGTTCTGGTCGAAAGAATAAAATAAGGAGAACATTTTATACATTTTTTTTTTGCAATTGCACTTTGTGGATATAAAACATTTTGAAGCCATTTAAGAGAGCAGCAAAGTCGAAATTTTCCGTTTGATCGGAGCACGATGTACTGCTATTGCTGTTGCTTTATTTTACAATGTTCCTTCTTAAAAAATACTCAATTATTTAATAGAAACAATTTTCCTGGTTCTGTATTTTATTTTTTTTTCTCAAAAATGCACCACGAAGAAAACTGTAGCAGACGAAAGAATTTTAAAAATTTAACAGGATAAACACTTTATGTTAGCATTTAATAGCGCTGTGTGTTGACTGCAGTTTTCTTATTACTTAATACACTCACTTATTTTTCGGTTAGGAAATATTCTTAGCCACAAAATACTTGGTGTCGTGTGGGAGATTTTGAGATGCAAGTTGATTTTTTTTCAGAAATTCAAAAATTAAATTGATATGCAATTTTCATGCTTACTCAGCAACATCACAATCCCACCAACTTGAACCAGATTTTAGAAAAAAATTGAATGTTTGCATAAAATCAGCGAATCATCCAACAGAACTCCCACACACTCATTTTTAATGCCACTTCATTGATATCAAAAATGACTGACATAATCATCCTCAACTGCTAATTAAAAATTTTATAAAGCTATCACTTTATAAAAATCTTTTATGTCCCCAGACTACGCTATGGCATAAAAATATTCAATAGACAAAATGAAGAAAAAATCATATTGAATCAAAATTATGCAAATGCTTTAAAAAAATGACATCATAGGGGCAGTAAAATAGCAGATAGAGAAAAAAGAGAATTTATTAAAAGGAAGCATCGATATTTGACTTTTATTAAAATTTCAACATCATGCTGAGACAATCAATTTATTTATGTCAAACTATACATCTCAATCACTCTTATTCTACTGCTCATTCTCCTCACTCTTGCACTCTGTTTCCCTTTAGATTTTGCCATTTTCCTTTTATTTAAAGACGAAAAAAAGACGAGAAATAAGAAAGAAAAATGTTTACATGCATCCATATGGTAAACGAGATTTTATATTTTTTATTTCGTTGTTTTTCCCACAAAAGAAAAGATGAACTGAAAGGATTCGAATGAATTTATATGTATTTTTTTTTCTTGTTTTAAGATTCAGAGTTGGAATAGGTAAATTGTTTTCCGTGTGGTGTTGAAATTTCCAATAGTAATTAAGACTTATATCTGTGAACAACTGTTTATAACGATCATAAAGTTTATTTTAGCCTTAAAATAAAATTCTTGGATTTTTTTGGATTTTTTATAGAAATTTTTGAAAAAAACAGACTAAGTTCCAATTTGTGATATCTATAATAATTTTTCAATCACGGTCCTAGTATGTCAATTTCGGAAGAAACCACAACCCTGAAAGAAAACTATATTCATGAGAATAGATCGAAGTTGTGCACCTTTTATTGCTAGCAATGATGTATGTGATGCTTCAAAACATATCAGACATATGTATTCATATGAAGATATATGTATATGGATGTATCTATGAAAATAAAAACTCTTAAGGCTTTCCATCGCCTTTAACATATAAAATAAAATAAATTTTTTTTTTGACACTATTCCTTCATATAAATATAAATGTGGATCTATCGATATCTTTATATCGGATAAGAAAGAAAGAGAAAAAAAAGTTGTGTTACTCTTTTTAATATTATCGCAGCAGCAAAAAAAAATATACATTTCATATTATAGAGAGTATTGCATTGGGGGAATAGAATGAGGATGTTTTGAGAGTTTTTTGACAGAAAAAAAACAGAATTTTACGAGAACCCATTGCATGGTTACATGAAATTTAATGCCTTAGCATACAACATTTGGCAATAAAAATATTTTTATGATGCCGATATTTATTTGAACTAAAAGAATTTTTACAATATTTATGCTTCCCTAATGTAGACATTTTCTTCCATTCCACAGCCATCACTAAATGAATTTTGTATTTAATTAAATATGAATGCAATCAATATAATAGAAGGTAAACAAGCTAAGTCAATGTAAACATACACATGTCATCCTTTTAAATTAAAGTTCCGATATGTGACAAAATTTTACAGCTCTAATGATGTTTTTTTGGCTATTCATATCATTGGGAGAAATTTTGTCTAATCAAAAATTTTTTGAAGGGTTGAAATGATTTTTGTGGGATAGTCACTTTGGTATCTTATGATGCGATAAGTCAAAGGATTCAGAAGTTAGTCTCAAGAGATTATTATGGAAAGTGTTTGAAGAAATTATTTTAAAAGGGGTGGCTGTTAAGTTTTGTAAGGAACTGTGTCATTAAGGAAATAGTCTTAAACATGAAGGGTTAAAAATGTATCAATTCCATTGAACGCACTTTCCCAACATTTTATATCTCTCTGCAGCTAGGCACTAAATCGAAGTGATCACAATCACATTTGCAATTCAATCACCTTGAAATAAAGACTAAAAATGCGCAATCGATTGTCATCTGTTTCAATAATTATCAAATGAATCAATCCAAATGAAAATGCAATAAGCGCCATCCTCACTTTGAACTAAAATTTCTCGTGTGTATTGATACCATATATATTATATTTGGTATCGTTGGAAAGCTTAATATAGTAACTATCTACCACTGGTAAAATTTTTTGATTTGGACTTATCCATTTTTTCACAGAACACCTCAAAGCTCGGGAAAACATGCAATTTTCAAACTAAAATTTTGTGTATGTCATGTGCACAAAACTTATAATTTTTTAATGTGATGATAGCTACTAAGTACCAACTAAAACCCGCCACTTAAATCAATTAGAATTAATCAATTGGTTTCGAGATATAAAATTTTAAAGTTTCACAAATTTCGAAAAAAATTTTTTTTGTAAATTTATACTGTGACTCTTTATCTTATTTCTCATGTATATTATCACCATAAATGCAATGTTTTATATTGTTGTAAAGCTTAAGACAGTAGCTAGCAATATCTGTAACAAGTTTTTGATATAAAGCTATTCCGTTTCTTACAGAATGCCTCAAACTTTTACAAAAAATGGAATTTTCAAAAAATAATTTTACGAACATCTTGTGGACAAAATTTTTTTGTCTTTATTGTATCATAAACTACTTACAATAAACTAAAAAATGCTTTTTAAATCAATTTATTTTAACAAATTGCAGTTGAGATATGAATTTTTGAAGTTGGGACGATTTTTTCATATTTTAAAAAAGTAAAAAATCATAAATTTTTACTTTTAATTTCATTTCTCGTGTATATCTTCACCAAATTTAATGATCTTGGTATCGTTGGAAAGCTTAAGACAGTGACTTGTCATGTAAGTAGCAAAAAATTTTTTTAGACTTATGCTGTTCCTTACAAAATGACTCAAATTTTTTGAAAAATATAACATTTTTTAATAAATTTTTTTGTAAGTTCTGAGCATAAAATATTATTATTTTTAGTGTTGTGGAAGCAACTAAGCAAGAACAAACCTAAAACATGCTTTTTACTACATTAAATTTATATAAGCAGTCAGAAACTTTGAATTAAAACAGTATATTTTTCAAAAAATTTGAGTCATTTTATAAGGAACAGCATAACTCCAAAAAATTTTTTTTGCTACTTACATGACTAGTCACTGTCTTAAGCTTTCCAACGATACCAAGATCATTAAATTTGGTGAAGTTATACACGAGAAATGAAATTAAAAGTAAAAATTTATGATTTTTTACTTTTTTTAAATATGAAAAAATCGTCCCAACTTCAAAAATTCATATCTCAACTGCAATTTGTTAAAATAAATTGATTTAAAAAGCATTTTTTAGTTTATTGTAAGTAGTTTATGATACAATAAAGACAAAAAAATTTTGTCCACAAGATGTTCGTAAAATTATTTTTTGAAAATCCCATTTTTTGTAAAAGTTTGAGGCATTCTGTAAGAAACGGAATAGCTTTATATCAAAAACTTGTTACAGATATTGCTAGCTACTGTCTTAAGCTTTACAACAATATAAAACATTGCATTTATGGTGATAATATACATGAGAAATAAGATAAAGAGTCACAGTATAAATTTACAAAAAAAAAAATTTTTCGAAATTTGTGAAACTTCAAAAATTCATATCTCGAAACCAATTGATTAATTCTAATTGATTTAAGTGGCGGGTTTTAGTTGGTACTTAGTAGCTATCATCACAACATAAAATTATAAATTTTATGCACATGACATACACAAAATTTTAGTTTGAAAATTGCATGTTTTCTCGAGCTTTGAGGTGTTCTGTGAAAAAATGGATAAGTCCAAATCAAAAAATTTTACCAGTGGTAGATAGTTACTATATTAAGCTTTCCAACGATACCAAATATAATATATATGGTATCAATACACACGAGAAATTTTAGTTCAAAGTGAGGATGGCGCTTATTGCATTTTCATTTGGATTGATTCAAATACTCGTAGACATTCAAAATTTAATATAAAACAAAGGACGGAAAGGAATTGTGTTGGTTTTTATCACAAGCATTACATGTGTATTATTGTGTGCGATATGAAAGTTGACATTAATGGGATTCACAGTTAACAATTTCTAACTTCCTACTTCCTGCAAAAAAAAATTTTTGATGTTCTTTTTATTTTCACAAGCAACAGTAAATCGGAAATTTTACATGAAATGTATGTGGAAGCACCTGTCAAAAAATTTCGAAAACGAGGAAAGATGTTTAATATTAAAGGGAAGAATAAAAAAGTAAAAAATAAAATAAAATCGTACACACGTATCAAATGTGCCATGCTTAGTGTCTGTCTGTTTGCCTTTAATATCATAATTTTCAATTTTAAAGCCACCACCATGTGTACGTATTATATTTATTCACAAATGTAATGGTCTTAACATATCATAATACAATGTATCATAATAATAATAACATAATTCAACCGTGCTTTTGCCTGCCACCACATTGAGCATATCTTCAATATATTGCTCCCAGAGATGTCTACCGGTAAGGAAATCAATTCTCTTAGGAAAGATAAATAATAACTTTTTTATTTCTGCGAAAAAAAAGATTTGGATGTTGTTGTTGCTGTTGCTTTGGTTTTTTGTTGTGTCATTTCTCGCGCAAAGTAGTAATGCATTTTCTTTTGAATCAAAAATGTATATTTACGTAAATAAAATAAAATAAACGACAAAATTATTATTAGTATATGGATGATGGTGGAATTTGCAAAGTTAAAGAAGAATTGTTGTGGATTATTGAGAGCGAATTTATTGGGATTTTGTATTTTCAAAAGAAGCTGCATTGGTTTTGGATTATTTTTTTAAATCAAAAGTTTTTTAATCATAGTTGGTGGTTTTTTCAGAAATTGTCAAAATATTTATAAAAATTGCCAAGAATTAGGTAGTCAACAAGTAGGAATTTATTTTCTAAGCAATTTAATCTTCAATTCAGTCAACATTCTCCAAACTGAATGCAAAACAGACTTCAATGCAATCAAAAATTTGCCAAAAAGCGACACTTTTTTCTGCTATCAACTGCAAAATGGCAAGGAAAAGAGAAAAACTAATAAATAAATTTCTCATAATCCACACAGAAGAGAAGAGAAGGAAAAAAATGTAAATTATGCAGAAAAAAGAGCCAAGTACAATAATTCCATCTCGACCAGTGTATGCAACACAATGGAAAAAATTTTCAAAAAAAAAGACGAGAACTGAGCAGAGTAAAGAAGATGGAGAGAATGTCGCAAACATGGCACAAATGCTATTTATTGAAAGAATTATGAAGTCCCAAAACTGCAAAGAATACAAAATTTCAATCATGAGATGCAAAAAAGAGAAAAAGGAAGAAAAATAAAGCCAAATAAGAATGTACAACAATGACAAAAAAGGCAAAGCTTCAATGAGAATACTGTTAGTAAGTAATATACAGTAAAATAGGTATGAGGAAAGAAAAGAAATTGAATCACGAAAGGATTTGCAATGAGGATTTTCCAACCGCTAATAAATTCCGGAATCTTTCAGATAGATGTCAATATGGTGTTTTGTTCTGGGTGTTATTATTATTGTTGTTGTTATAGAGGCATTTTGGTGGATTATATCGGAAATCTATTAACAAGTTAAACCTACCTATAATATAATATCACATGACATCTCTTTTTTCTTGTTATTTTCCTTCATTGCTTACGGATATATTGAGATGGCACAAAAATCTCAAAAGAATTTTATTGCTTCATTTTCCCGGTGGTGAATGAACACAGAAAAAAATATACACATCTATGTACATAAACAGAGTTAGTGAGAGCGAGAGGAAAAAAATGAGAAGAAATAAAAAAAAACTTTCATAATCTTTTTGAAATGGAAAAGTACAAATCCCAATATAGTAGAGATGAGAATGAGGAAAAAAACTCGTTCATTTCTATCTACTATTTTTTGAGAGTAGTACCTCGGCTACTGAGATCAATATGGATATGTTATCATAATATGTCTGTATGTCATGGGAGATCTTAAATTTGTATTTAAGGATTTTAGATATTTTATGAATATGAACTGAATTCAATGGAATTTAAATTGAATATATTGTTGTAATTGGTTGATCATTTTAGATAAAGTCAATTTGAGTTTCAATGTTTGATGTTGAGACTAAATTTTAGCTATTAGGTTCTTTTGGTGATAACTTGTATCTACTTGTAAGTTTAACCCCAATAACCAGAAATTTTAAAAGTTAGTGTTCAGATAGTTTATCTCACGGCTATATACAGATACACTAGCTTAAATCTAGCTTTTAACCCCTTTTAACTAACTTTTAACGGTCGTGGTTACTAGGGTTAATTATGAACTGTTTTCACAAAACCTAATAATTTATTAGAAAATTACAAATACGTAAAAAAACTGCGTTTTTACAAGCCAAATAAAATTCTTAATCCTGCATCTATAGTTAACATACCTAACAATCTTGCTTAAACTTAAATTTTTTGTTTCTGTCTCACTTCATAGATCTAATTATCTACAGCATTAAATTAATTTCCTCAACTTTAAAAACTTAGTAAAGTAAAACGTTAAGTTTCCCACGTCCACATAGGAAATGATAAAGTTGCAAATCTTTGACATCATTTATGGTATATCTTACTACAACAGTGTTATCTTTATTTGTTACAACAAAAATAAAAAGAAATCCTGTCATCATTACACGGATTTTCTTTGGGTCTAAAGTACATTTTATGTACTTCAATTTTTATATGATCATAAAAACTATTAAATATCAGTTTTAATGCCACATATATTCCTGTATCACATCATCGTATTGTTTCATTACTAATATTTTGTAGTTTTTGTATTTAAGGAAAAAAAAGAGGGAGAAGTACTCGTCTTGAGAGTCATTTAAAATTAATAATTAAAGCAGCAAAAAATTTTCCATTAAGAAACTTCGCTGGACATCATCTGAACTGCTCATTCCAATCCTTTTAATCATTGATAATTGATGCTTTCTTAAATTATTATCATTCTTCTCGGAAAACAAAGATGCGACACGTTGTACCTCTCTCACTTTATTTTTCATCATCTCATACCATAGACGATTCTCGTCCCCCACAATACCAATGGACAAAGTGCATTTTCACTCCTGCTTTGAGACAAAATATTCTTCTTTCTTTTTTTCCCATTTCGACATAAATTATGTCATGAAATTTTACATTTTCAATGGATGGAAGCCGAAGGGAAAGCGATTTTTTCATTCTTCGGTAAGAAATGTATCCTCGGTATCGTACGATTAAAGAATGAAATTATTATTGTTGCAAAACGAATACAGACGTATGAGTGTGTTACATTACAGGGTGATTCAATTTCATGAATTTCCCCATTCATGATGAACAATTGACTTCCTGAAATATTTATCAATGTATTTGTGGATTTTCCTCACACACACACAATCACATGTTAAAGAATATTTTTCGCATCTCCGAAATCATCATCTCGGGTGTGTATAAAAAGGAGACGAATGTGGTGCTTTTGAAATATTCTCTGTACAGTGCAGTAGCGTGAAGGTTCAACAAATTTTTATCGTAAATATTTTTTCATAAAGTTCGTATTTTTTTCATATTCACAAAAAGAATTAGCAATTAAAGATGTACAGTGCAATTGTGTTAAGAACAGAAAATTGATGAAAGAATAAAAGTTTTGTGAGATAAGTGACAAAAAAAAACTCAGTGCTTTTGACAATAAGTGCTAAAAATGATATGAATATTAAAGTATTGAATAAGAAAAAATGAGGACTAAAGTTATTGTTGTAAAAAAGTATGATTCACAAGAAGAAAAATAACTGGAAATCTCACAATCTTTCCTCCGTCTATCTCGCTCATCGCTTCTCTCACTTAATTTTTTTTGCTCGCTAAGCGTACGAGAAAAAAAGGAAAAATTACAACAAAAAGAATCGCTTCTCCATTCTTGAAAAAAAGAGATGAAAAAATGAAACACAATGAGACACTTTATCTATCTCCATACACATCGAGATGATTCAAAAAGGAAGAAAAAAAAATTGAGAATGAAAGGAATTGCATGCATTGTTTAATGTATTCGCGTATACATTTTCATTCGGTGACTGATGATGAGAAGAAGCTTTTCTCCTATTGTAGTTTTATTTTTGAGTGTGCTCATCATCTCACTTCGCTTTTTCATTGTTCTATTTTCTAAAAACTGTGAATATGAATATGAAAAAAAAATCCCGTGGTAGCTGAAGACGAAGAAAAAGATGAAAGGCTTTTGAGTGGTAAGTTCTAATTCCATTTCATAAAAAATCATTTTATTTTTTTAAATGTCATGTTTTCATTTCCACCTTTTTATAAACGTCCCACAATCATCAATTCTTCCATTTTTATGCCTCGACCACATACCGCCAAACGAACCATTAAATATCAGAAGAATCATAAAAAAAATATTCATCATAAACTTGTTTGACATTTTAAATATCGCTTGTCGACGAGTCTATGAAAATGATGGTTATAAATTACTTTTTCATTCAATTTCATTTTTGTTGTTACTGCTTTTTGTTGTTGTTGCCTTTATTATATGTATGTACTGAATATTATAGAAAGAGAGATATTTAAAAATATGCAATTTAAGAAAAACGCAGAATAAAAAATTATTTCGGGGGTTGACAAAAATTTAATGTTTGATTAAATTATCTTGTGTTTTTGTGGTGTGTATGAGAGGTGCTGGGTGCTTCAATTCGCATAAGAATTTTTAAATCTAATAGTTAAATATTGAAAAATTTGATAACATTTACAGATTTAGTTTGAATTTTTTTAACATTTATTTTGCAATAGTTTTATTTGATGAGAAATTAAAATACCAAGATTTAAAATTACTAAAATAAATTTAAAAATTTTTTTTTTTAAAATTTTAACACTTTTTTAAATTTTTTTATCAGAATTTTTTAAAATAATAAAAATATTTAATCATGTAGCTAAATTTAAATTTCATCAAATAACATTTTAGAAATCATCCACAACAGCTTAAAAAATATTTCCTGAAATTTTTCTACAATCTTTATATTAATGGGGGTGAATGGTTGCACAGCTTTATGCTGAAATTTCAAGCTTATTTATTACATCATTGAGAATCCTTTTTCAACTTCCATAAATCTGGCCTCATTAAGAGCCACAAGAATGGTTTCATTAAATTATATCGAGTTTATGAAAAGTCTCTATAGCAACAATGAAGATCAATGAAAAGCAGCCAGAAAAGAAAGAGAGAAAAAAATATATTGGGACACAAAATAAGATGCAACAGGCAATTGAGTCGTTTTCCTTTTTTCTTCTTAAAAAAAATAGGCAAAAAAAAGGAAACGAATAACATTTCAAGTAGTAAGTTTCTTCTGTCCTTGCGGAAATAAAATTTATTAACTAGGCTCAGTTGCCAAGCAAGACATACAAACGAGAACGTCAGCACCCAGCAAAAAGTAAAAAAAAAGAAAATAAAAATTGATGTAGATGAGAAGCAGCATAAAGAAAGAGAGGAAAAATATAATAAATTGTTAGGAACGGCCATGAGAACCATGAAGCAAGTATAAGATGTGGTTAAACTCACTTCTGTGTTTCTGTGTGTATAATATAGACTGAGTAGAAAGGGCGGCTGAGGGTACACACGAAAAAAAAGGAAGAAAAGAAAAATTTTGTGTGTGCTGTGTAACAATTCCCTATCGTAAATGTAAAAAGCATGTCAATATATCAAGATCTTTGGAGCGTATATACGCGTAAACGATGAACTTTAACATCCCTCACTCACTCACTCTCTTTTTGCACTCTTCATTCTCTTTCCATTTCATATTTTTCATTGCCTCGTTAGTGGTATCGTCGCCCATTTAATATTTTGTGTGATGTACTCTATGCACGTTGGTTAAAAAATGTATAAGAAAAATAAAAAAAATCCTGTGAAATGATAATACTTAAAGCAATATTGTTATCAGCGCAAACGATACATGAAATCGTTGAAAATCCTGAGATGAGAACAGAACAAAATGTTTTTTTTTTTTGTGCTGTTTCTCTCGGCGTGTGTATGAACATGAGATTTTTTTAGAGGGAATTTTTCATAAAATAATTGGGGCATAAAGTTCATTTTGGGTGGGTTGACTCGATAAAAATCGGATTATTGTTATGGAATATTGAAAAATTGAGGAATTTTTTTTCAAGTATATCCTGCAATAAAGGAAAGTGGAAAATTGAATTTACAATTTTTTTCTGAGATTTGCATACATTTTTAGTGGTTGTTTAGAAATGACGACTTGAAAAAACGGAGTTTTTGAGTCGATGGGGATTAAATTTTTTAAAAATTTTATTATAAAATCAAAAACATAAGTAGAGTGTTTACTAATAATATATTGAATTAACAAACTGTTTTTAATAAGATTCTGAACTAAACAATAATTTTTCAAACTTTTCAAAAATCATTAAAAATTAAATCATTAAAAATGATTTTTATTAATTTAAGATGATAAGTTTTAAAAATCGCCTTAATCCTTCATTCAATAAAAAATTTCATACTACATATATTTTTTGGCACAGAATTTCTGCATTCTTTTTGAATGAGAAAAAAATTCTCTGATATTTTTTTATGTTAAGAGGCCTTCTTTATAAAAGAAGGATGATGACAAAAGCATTCTCGTAGTGATCCAATATATTGATTTTTGCTATTTTATTTCTGAACGGCAACAGCAACAACAAAGCATCGAATTATAAAAATAAAAAAGCTCGTTTTCTCATTTTTACTCATTCGCTCTCGTACGATGTACATATGATATTATGTCAAACTATGAGAATGGTGGAAAAATATTTTTAACTTCGAGTGCCAATTTTTCAATAAATATGAAAAAAATGGCAATTGCCAGAGATGTGGAAAATTGTGTTATTTTTATTATATAGGATTGACCTTTTCCGCCTCGAATCATGGTGCTGTTAACATTTTTTCCCCCATACATTCTCTCTCTGCCATACTTTAACTCCCCGTTTTTTGTATGATGTGGAAGAGCGCTTGCAAACTTTTTAATTATTTAATTTTCGTTCTTTTTTGGAAAAAAAATGAGGTAAACAGCCCGAACGGTAATAAAGTTTTGATGGCAATTGAAACACAGAAGATTTTTTTGTTGGCATTTTTCGAAATTAAAGTTATTAAATTAATTGGGGTTTCTCTCCATTTCATTCTCATGATTGCCATTACGGCAAGGGGAATTTTATGAAAAATTAAAATTTTTCTCTGCTCATGAAAATGTCAAAACTACAGTCGGAAATTTGTTAAATTTATTGAAAAGGGTGCTTTCTAATTACAGGAAATAATTCTCTTTAATTCATTTAGTTCCAACCTAAGGATGTGACTAAGAATCAAGAGAAAGAGAAAAATTAAATTAAATTAGAAACTAGTTTAGAAACTTTAGCATTGTGTGTTGCAAGTTGTGTCATATCTCTGTTCTCATCACACATGAGTCACTCGTGTATGACTAATCGTAGTTGAATCTGAAGAGTAAATATTGTATGTAGAAGATGAAGATGGAAATTTTGGTATGAGCCAGAGGAAATTTGTCATAATTTTCTGTTATAAAGATTGAAAAATAGAAATGAAATTTTTATTTTATTGACTAAATTTTTTATGATAGAAGTGCAGTAAAGAAGTAAGTAAAATATTTATTAACTTTTTAATAACTTTTCAATAAAAATACAACAAATCACAGACATTTTTCTTAATAATAATTTAAGAAGCCATAATAATTTATATAAATAGCCATATGCCAGTTATCGTTGTGAGAAATATTTCTTGTTAAATTCATTAGAAAATTCTTGTTACTCAAGATTATTTTCGGAATTTTTTGCATTTTTATTAGGTTCAGAAAAATGTTAAGTTCCAATAAATTTTTTTAAAAATACCAAAATTAGTCCAAAAGTTTTAATATTCAAAACAATTTTGATTTAAAACATCAAACTTTCTCATTAGCATTCAATTACCATCAGATAAATGTTTACAGTCTCTAGTTTACGTGTTTTATCTAATCTAAAATAATAAAATCAACTGACATACAAATATTCATGCATTCTAAATAAAAAGTAGTAAATCTTATAGAAAAAATATCATATTAATTAAACTCGATTTACAATCATTTAGAGCCAGTAACAAAAGAGAGAAATTGCATTTAATAACAACAATATGCAAATGGCATTCGAAAAAGTAAATACAAATAAACTTCCTATCCTATTCGTGACTATTCGATGTAGTGAATAATAGCATTATAAATGCTTTCACATCCGAAACAATGTTAAGCTACCAAAAAATATTTTTTTTGTGTTATTCGCTTACCAACTTTTTCTCTCGATTTATTCTCGTTACACTTTTCTATTTTGTGTACGGTATGTATATATAAATGCCTTATTTTCTTGTGTAATGATTCAATTTGAAAAGGCCCTTTCAATTCGCATGGAAAAAAGTACCGAATATTATAACTCTGGAGGGATGTAAGAGAATGAAGGCTGGGAGGTGGATAGGAAATGGCAAAAATCGACTGAATGAGAATGAGAAAAAAAAGTTTGGAATTGGAAAAATCGAACAAAAATTAAAATTAACTCTCTGGAAAATTTGTTGTTTTTTTTTGGAAATGTAACAAAAAACAATTAATAATCTTCACTCGGAGCTCAATAATTTTACGCTGAGTAAATGTGAATGTGGAGGAAGGAAAAATTAATTAATGACAGGCAAGCAAACAGCAGAATAATGCTTATGTTTTTTTTTCTGTCGAAAATGAGGTGAAGAAGCCACAAAGGGAACTCTTTTGACCGTAACAAATTACATTGTAAGTACAAACAAAATGAAAATTTTCTCCTTACTGTGTCAATTTTGTGCCTCTTCATGGCTTATTTTTCTACTTTCTCTTGTTGAAAAAAAAAAACAATTTAAGTCGACATTCCATTAAAAATCCATTTTTACCATTTAAAATTTTCTACACTATCATCATCATCAGCACCACCATCAAATCATTATCACGATCAACTGCAAAAGTGCAAATTTACAGACTCACATTATACGACTGAAAAAGATAAGAGAAATAAATGCAAGGAGAGATAATAATGGCAGTTAAGGAAGTAAATTTTCTTAATAGTTTTGGTCAAATAGCACAGGAAGCATTAAATTCAATTAGCAATTCCTTTCTTCTCCAACCTCTCCCCCTACCACCCATCCCGTCATTTCCACTTTGTCGACATTTATCACTGTGATTCATTTCGATTTTAAAAATGGCAATTTGCTCCTTTCCAACTTGACTTTTTTTTTCGTGTGCTATGTTGACTATAAAATTGTATTCATTCCCTGTCGAGAGATACTCTAGATTTCTCTCATTTTCATCTTCTTTCTGTCTCCTTTTTTTCTTTTTCTCACTCGGTGTCGTTACTTGATTAAAATGAACATTCAGACATGAAGCTTGAGCAAATAGCTTTTTTATCTTTTTCCCGTGTAAAAATGTTGCCACTTCATTCTTAGATTGACGTTAAACTGAGTGTCTTTAGGTTCGATTTCTTGTCTGCATTGTCGAGATATTCAAATTGTATATAAATAGATTTTTTTCGTATTTACTATTTATATTCCTATCAATTTTGAATCAATTTTGTCGATAAAGCACGTAAACTCTGAGCTTTACAAATGAATGAGATGTTGTTGATTATTAAGTGGGAGAGAGAAATTTGAAGTGTCGGTTTGTCTGAATGATATCAAATTGAATTTTGAGAATAAAAAAAACCATTTTGTCATGAAGAGAAAGTATTTCATAAAACTTTTGATTTTTAAATGTTGAATATATAGCAACTGATTTTTTAAGGTATTTTTAAGTTAATCAATAGAATAATGTGAACTTTCTAGTATTTTAACCACAGTCTAAAAAAGCGTCACATTCAACTTCTTAATACTCGGTCATCAAAACTTTATCCAACTCACATTTTAAAGACCCTAATATTGTTGGCAATTTGTGAGTTTTTCATTTTATGACAGAGAAAATGAAAAAGAAAACGAAAAACTTTTTCTTTCTTGATCTCATTTAAAGCTTACGACGGGAGATGGAGGAAAAAAAGAGCGACAAATTTTTAAGGAATTTCATTCACCAAACTGTAAACATATAAAATAAAAGGAATTGGATCAATTTTCAATAATTTAATTTTCTTAGCTTATCCAACCACAGTTGTTTCTACTTGTTCGAAGCAATAAGATTTAGGAAGCTTTAAAAGAAAATCTCCGGCAATCCAAATTATTGTTCTTTTTAAATTTCTTTTTGATGTTCTTCAATACTTAATGTGAAACCGAGGTATAAATTTTGGTTTGGTATCCACAAAGCAGTCATTTAACTTTTATTTTAAGATTGAGTTTAACATATTCAAAAACATAACAGCATGAGATACTCGGGACGCGTTTAGAAAAGAATGGAATAAAATTATGAAACGCAGGTGCAACACTTTGTAAAGAAAGCCTAGTCGGAGTTCCTTCACTTCTTCTTCTACTCTTAAGGGTCCACGAAACAAAAGTAAAACTTTTTCTATCTTTTAATGAGTTTCGTAATTTTTCTGAATAATTTTTTTTTTTTTCGTTCCTACTGATTCACAATGAAATTAGGCTTTTAATATAAAGATTAATGAATTTTTGATATATAGCACAACCTGCTTGAGCTATTATTTTATTTCTGCTATTCATTTCGAAATTATATGTAGATGTGTATGTGTTTGTACAAGTTTCATGGAATAAGAAAAATTTTCATTTGAGTTAAAGTAAAAGTTTTATTTTCTTCCTTTTTCGGCTTCTGTAGATTGGAAGAATTTTTACTTTCAACTTTTCTGGCTGCTGCTTCCCACCATCAAAAATGAATGTTTCATAATGAAGAAAGAAAAAAAAAGAAATGAAATTCAGGTTAAACAAACTGTCGTTAACTTTCATTCTTTACCTTTTTCTATTCCTACATATAATGGATTATGAGATAACTTTTTTTAATTCATTAAAAATTGATAATTGAAAAAAATTAATTAAAGATTTTTATTATGGATAGTAAAAAAAGAGTTTACGATGTTAAAATTTATTTTGGATGATTTTTGCATTCACTATCTTATAAAGCACACATAAGTTTATGCTTTGCGGGTCCTATAACTTGTACTTCCTTAAATTCTTACCCCTTAATATCTATTCCATTTCTGCAAAAAAATAATTCAATTTTATTTTCAAGATACGTATCAAAATTCATTTGAAACTCTCCAAAATCTGATAAGAATCCTTTAAATAAATGAAAAATGTTTTTTTTACAGAGTAAATACTTAAAAGCTTTTAAAGCGATTAAAATAAATAAATTCGAATTACAATCTGTGTTTGATTATTATAAACAAAAAATTCTTAGCAGCACAATTTGTTTATTTATGGAATTTATAATACAATTGAATTTATGATTATTAAGTAACACAAAAAAACTTGGCACAGAATTCATCTTGAATTTTTTATCCTGCTTCAAAAAATGAGTTGAGGATAATACAATTTGAATTTTTGTTATTTAAATTGCTATTTTATTGGGAAATGAGAAGAGTTTTCGAGGAAAAATTTGAAACGTTTAATGTTTTAAATTGTTATTCTTGTAACTTAATTATACTCTTGAATGATATGATGATTCAAATCTAATTATTCGTAAGCTTGTTTGAGAACTTTGAATCAATGAAAAATTGGATTGAAGGAAATTTTTGAAGAAATTTTTGATTATTCAAATGATGTTAAATTCTGAGAATTTTTGAGCCAATAAGTTTATGCAAATGAGAACTTAGCTGATTTTTGTTGATAACTTTTAAATTTTTCCCAAATTTTTCCTCAAGAGAAAGAGAGAAAAAAAAACAAATTTTCATAATCAATGACCATAATTTTGTGGCAACAGACCTCATATGGAAAGATTTTTGTTGACTCTGGTTTGGAAAATATGTTATGTCAGATTTTGAATTTGTTATTAAGTTAAAGAAAGTTGGCTGACATTAGAATAAAGCAAATAAAATTATCTTAACATTTTTATGCAAATTGAAATAAGTTTTTGAAAAAGTTTATCTTGTCAGTTTATCACTTAGAGAATGTTGATGGGATTTTAGTTTTGATGCAATAATAGACATAGTAACTGTAGGGTACCGAGGGTTGTTTGATTTTCATGGTTTAATAAAATTTTTAAGCTTAAATTTTTGCTCAAAATTGAGACAAAATAGTTTTTCAGTAATCAGTGCACGTGCCAATAACCTTTAAAATAAAATTTATTGAAGAAAAAAAAAAACAGAACAATTTCAATATCTTCCCACACAAAAAATATTTATTTTTATAAAATATTTAAATAAAATTCTACCTATACGTAACATCCTCAATTTATCCAAAAAATTTATTCACATCACAGCAAAAAAAAAAAAACTTTTCAAATTATTAATTCCAGGGACCGAATTTAATCACTCACAATCATGTGAGTAAAAAAAATATGAGTACTCATTGAAAAAAAAAATCTGAGTTTTTGTTTTTCAATGAGTACAATGATTACTGAGTACTCACAAATCTTTGTACTCATGAGTACTCATTTTAATCATTTTGACCGTTATTTTTTTTACTCATGATTTTTTTTAAAAAAAAGCAATTTGTTCGCTGATTTTCATACAAATTTTTGCATGAATTGAGTAAGAATTAAGCATGAAATCTATTGAAAACCTTCTTCTATATATATATATATATATATATACAGCATGCATTATTAGAATGTATAGAACCTTATTAAGCATGTTGGAAGTAGCGGAAGTGCTTGGTTCCTGAGATCTGACCCCCTCTTTAAAATGTCCTAAAACGTCCAGAAATGAAATAAAAATTTTTTTGGTCAGTTCCAGTCAGTTGGACATAGCCCATTTCTTGTGTTTTGAATGACTTATCATAAAAATTATTATTTGTTATGCATTCAAAATTAATATTCATGCTTTGTTTTGTGATTGTTAAGCACTGATTATATCCAACTGACTGGAACTGACCAAAAAATTTTATTTCATTTCTGGACGTTTTAGGACATTTTAAAGAGGGGGTCAGATCTCAGGAACCAAGCACTTCCGCTACTTCCAACATGCTTAATAAGGTTCTATACATTCTAATAATGCATGCTGTATACATTAGAAGAAGGTTTTCAATAGATTTCATGCTTAATTCTTACTCAATTCATGCAAAAATTTGTATGAAAATCAGCGAACAAATTGCTTTTTTTTAAAAAAAATCATGAGTAAAAAAAATAACGGTCAAAATGATTAAAATGAGTACTCATGAGTACAAAGATTTGTGAGTACTCAGTAATCATTGTACTCATTGAAAAACAAAAACTCAGATTTTTTTTTTCAATGAGTACTCATATTTTTTTTACTCACATGATTGTGAGTGATTAAATTCGGTCCCTGATTAATTCCTTTAAAAATCTCCCCACAAAATTTAAGCAGAAAGAAAAACCGATTAGAAAATCTTTGCATTAATTTACATCACTAAAAATATGGGTTAAAACGATCAACAAGAAGAAAGAAAGAAAAAAATGCAAATCACAAAAAATCCCATTTCCATCCTCTTTAAACTCCACCCACATCTCATCTTGATGTTTAACTCTCAGAATTATTTAAATGAACTAAAATATGCAAATGAGGTTTTATAAAAGCAAAAATATCACTTTACAGTGTATTTAAGATTAAATTTTATCATAGAAGAAAAATTTTCTTTTTTTCGCAACAGTAGGTAGATATTGCTTTCAAATTAAAGCAGCATTGTCGCCATCAGACAATGGAAAATTATACATTGAATATACACAGCATGAGTGAAAAATAAAAGACGGAATCATGAATAGAGAGATAGAGAGAAAAATCTTGTTTAACGATTAAATGAAACACGAGAATCATCCCTTAAATTATCTTGAATTAATTATTCAAAGTTAATGACGAAGAAAAAAAAATTCATAGGCGAAAGAAGAGATGATGGGATGGATGTTAGAGAAGAGAGGAGCTATAAAGATGAAAGGAACGTTTTTGAGAATGACGACGAAAATGTTACACTACTGTTTTCACTTGCATGCTTTCTTTGCTGAATGACTATGAACATACGTAGCAAGATTGTATGGATTGAAGAGATTTATTTTTAACTTTTGAACAGTGATCATTTTTATTGATTTTAAGGCTCAAATTTTCCATCAAAAGTCAATTTTCATAATATATTTATTTTCTTAAATTTAAGCTTATACTGAATCATTTAATTTAGAAAATCAATTATAAATATAATCCAATCAAGCTGTCAACATGAAAATCGAATCCTAAAAGAAGGTTAAGTAGAGAAAAGAAAGCGAATAGAGGAATTCGCTGAACAATACTTGAGAAAATGTCTCTATAGTGTAAACGAACGAGAGAATAGTTGTTGTAGCTGCTGCCGCTTGCCTGTGTTAAACATTAAAGTTTAATTTCCTTAGCTTATATACATTCATGTACATGTATATTATATATCTAATAGTAAGGAGACTACAGACATCATAGAGAGCTTTTCATTTGAATTAAAATGATATCTTAAATTATTTAAGTTGCAGACATTTAAAGGCACTATTTTTTTGTGAATGGGGATGTTAATATAGTTGCATGAGAGATTATGAGAATAGACACGATGTATGGATGTATAAGCGCGAGCAAGAATGATAATGCTCAAGACAAAAAGCAAAAAAAGGAACCCACAGAGAACTAATATAACTGGCTTCACTTGATAATACAATTTAGTATAAATGAGAATGAGTTTTAAACAATTGAAATAGTTATGAAACTCAAATGAATATTTTGTCATCATACACTGCCATCATTATACATTTAAAAATTTTCATTTTTTTTCCTTGCCAATCCCAACTCCACCCCATCATATAAAATTACAGAAATATTTGAATAAAATTACTGAAAATTTTAAAAAACTAGAAGAATTGTTGAATATAATGATAATGATGATGATGACGGGATAAAATGGAATGAAAGGAAAAAAAAAATGAAAAGTTTTACATGGCGAAAATAACTTTCAACAAGTTAAATCATTTTTCAACATGTTTTTTGAAACAGGAAAAAATCATTCTGTTCCCTCTTTTGTAACTATTAGATTAGATGATGTGGAGACACTCTTTTTTGGGGATAGAGATTTTTAATTGTTAAAAATAAATCGTTGAGTATTTAGGGCCGTTCACTTATTATGTAACGCTCTGAGGAGGGAGGGGGGTCCGAGAGTTTGTTACGGTCTATTGTTCTCACACATGATAGATTCATTTGTTAAAAATGTTACGGAGAGAGGGAAGGGGGTAAAAACCCGAATTCGCACAGTTTTTCAATTTCCATATACATTTTCTTTAAATATAGAAATTTTGGTTAAGTCAAATTTTGATAGATCATAATGACATAATCTATTGGATTTAAGTTGTACTTAATAAAACTTAACTCATAATAAACAAGAAATTTTTATTTAAAAAAGTGTCCAAACCTAATTTACTACTATTGGTGCGTTCAAAAAAAAATGAGCCGGTTTGAAAGGTTTTCTTCAAATATGAAAAACTTTTTACAGGAATAGTCTTTTTTAATGAAACAAAAAGCATAATTTAGTATTTTGAATGTAGTAATTGTTATGTAAATATGAATTACTAGAACTTTCTGGAAATTAGTTTTATAAGCCGCGGAAAAAGTAAGAAATTTCAAATTTTTACATCAAATTTTGAGTTAAATTTTTAGAAAGATTTTCCCATTGCACTAATTAAACTAAAGTACTTTTGCAATATGGAATTCAGCGAAATTTATTAATCAGCAGTCAATTTTTAAATACAATGCGTAATGTAAACAAAAACAATTTTTTAGTCAAAAGATGAACATTTTGATAAATTTTGAAAAGTTCAAATATTTATTAAACAGAACAACTAAATGAAAAACTAAATATGCTATCTTAACCAGTAGTTAATAAGCTATTAAACAAGCACTATAAAGATTTAATTTTTGATGGTAAAATTCTTATCAAAATTTTTTTGCATAATTTTTATGTTCACTAATTAATCTATAAAGCGCATGATTAATAGCTTATTAACTACTGGTTAAGATAGCATATTTAGTTTTTCATTTAGTTGTTCTGTTTAATAAATATTTGAACTTTTCAAAATTTATCAAAATTTTCATCTTTTGACTAAAAAATTGTTTTTGTTTACATTACGCATTGTATTTAAAAACTGACTGTTGATTAATAAATTTCACTGAATTCCATATTGCAAAAGTACTTTAGTTTAATTAGTGCAATGGGAAAAATCTTTTTAAAAATTGAACTCAAAATTTGATGTAAAAATTTGAAATTTCTTACTTTTGTCCGCGGCTTATAAAACTAACTTCCAGAAAGTTCTACTAATTCATATTTACACAACAATTACCCATGTAACCAAAATGTTCCATTCGTTTTCCTTTTCCATCAATGGAAGATCCAATGTACTATCAAATTTTTCATACAAAAAATTACTTTACATGAAAGTACCAAAAATGTTCCATTGAAGGAAATACTTCAACGCGCATAAGTTCAAGTCTCAAAAATCTTAATTATATACTTCACAAGAGTATGCAGAAATCACTTTTACATCTGGAATTGAAATTTGTATAAGACTTTAAACATTTAATAATGTTTTTAATGTATGTGATGAAGTCTTTAGATTTCATCAGTGTGCAACTTAGCTAAATTAAGTTGCTTATGAATATTTTTTTAAGTATTAGTGTTTGTTAAATAAACAAACAATAACACATTAATATTGAATCACATAAAAATACAATAGAATAGAACAAAAGAACACGTGAAATTTTTTTCATTTTTTATGTTCCATAAGTTTTCCATCGATGTATTACATCAGTAGTACTTATGTATTACTTTGATGTATTACATCGATGGAAAACGCGATCGTCCTTTTATCTTCCATTTCCATAGGACAACATGTTCCTTAGGACGGTACATGGACGGTACATAGGGACCGTCCATGGAACATTCTTATGGAATACATTGATATTCCATTTGGTTACATGGGTACTACATTCAAAATACTAAATTATGCTTTTTGTTTCATTAAAAAAGACTATTCCTGTAAAAAGTTATTCATATTTGAAGAAAACATTTCAAACCGGCTCATTTTTTTTTGAACGCACCAACATTTCTTCTACAGTTCCTTGTAACATTTTAATTTTCTTATTTCCATTTATTTTCCCATAGTCTACATACAATCATTCAGCATCCATTTCAAAATGAAAAATTTATGAACTTATTCTAGCAGTGTGTGGCGGATAAAGGAAAGAAAGGAGCTGATGAAGAAAAAGAAGAATTATGAAAAACTCAACTAGGGGTAAGTTTATATTCACTAATCTTGAATTTAAAAAGAATTCCTTCTTTATTTTCATATTTTACGATTTTGAATACACACAAAAATCTCGAGATGCAGAAGAGAATGAGAGGAGAGAAGAATAAAAAAAACTTTCCGAAGGAATTTTGCAAATGAATTTTTTTTTCCTTCTTTAGTTTGTATGTTCCAGTACTTCCTACATAAAATATATTTTAAGAATGTAAATTGGAAAATTTTTTAAGATGAATTATAATTTATTGCATTAAGTGGAAAGTTTAGTCATTACAAAATGCAAAAATAATTTTTTTGCGGTTCTTTAAACTCCTTTTTTTGTTCTCAAAATCGCTCTCATGCTCACGTCGTTTCTCTCTCACTCTCATTTTCTCCCCTTCGTCTTTTCGAATATTGTAAAAAAACTTTGTTCGAAAAGTACGAAAAAAAAATTCCAACTTCATTCTCGTCACTGAGTACAGTTATTTTAGAATCTCTCAAGGAGATAGTTGTGTGATAGAGTAGAAAAATAATAATTCATATATCCATTCATTAAGTCATACATTAAAAAAAATTGTTTGTATTAACTTTGAATTTTTTTTCTTCTTTTGCTTCATTCTGTGTCTCAATTTTCCTTTAGCATGTGTGCATTTTTTTCTGTGTTGTATTTATGAATTAAAACTGACTATAATTTCCTCATTTCCCATCTACTTCATCAGATTCCATATAGCACACACACCGGGCGTGTAGAACAATGGCGCGTATCATTTTTCTCCTTCAATTACTCGACTTCATTTAGTTTTTTTGTGCCTTTTTTCACATTATACACATCTCATCTCATTCTACTTCATTGCAATAAAAAAAAATTCCATTATTTTAATTAAACGACTGTAAAGACAGCGTTCCAAAACCCATCACTTGACGATGAGAATAGAAAGAACAAAAGTATTAAAGGGAGAAAGAAATTGTTGATGAAATAAAAAAAAAATCAAGAATGAAAAATACTTTTTACATCCAAATATGTGTGTGTGTGTGTGTGTTTGTGTATGAAAAATAATTAAAAAGTGAAATAATTGATTGCATCATGCGATGAGAGAACAATATGGTAAACGACTGGCCGGAAACTGTAAGTATAACGTCTTTTTCTTCTCAAATATTATTCTGTTCACAGCCCTATGTTGCTAGCTTACTTGATAACCTTTTTTTCGGGTGTTCTTGCTCATGTATACATTTATAACCGATGATTCTTTCTGTGCATTACTCTGTTGCCGCTTTTAAATAAAAATAAAAATGAAGAAAGACATTGGAATGAGAAGAAAAGAAAAGAGATTGTAATAAATGATTACACCACACAAGGGTACATAGATGGGGAGGATGGATGTGTGTATGAGGGGCTGAGTGATACTAAAGCTGATGCATGTTTGCTTTATGTGTGCCATGTCATATATTTATATATGAATGTAAGGTGGGTAAGTTAACAGTAAAACGATAATGAAAATATAATGCCTTAAAATTTGAGGTTAAGTAACAAGGATCAGAGACTTAATGCCAGATAATTTATAAACGAATCACTGTCGCACAGCGGTGCCCCTCAACAAGAAAAGGAAATTATATGTCTCATTCGTACATGATATGCTATTGTATGTATGTGTGACAGATATGGCAGTTTTAACAATTGACATCACTACTTCTTTCTCTCTCTCTCTACATTTTCTTCAATCCATACGGATTTCAGTTTGAATAGAAATGAATGTGTGTATTTAAGAAAATAAAACATATGGACAAATGCTTTAGTTAGCCAGCATGCATTTTGCAGCCCCTATCATAATGTTTGATTAGAAGTACCGCTCCGCAGCAATGATAATAGTATGGTCTGGTATAGAAAGATGTGTATGAACTGGCATTAAATTGTATAATATTTGTACGATGTGAGAGACAAGCATGTTAATTTAAATTAAAGTCATTCAAAATCCGATGTAATCATTATCATCATCATCATCATCGTCATTTCAGTAAAAGGCATTTGTTGAACATAGAAAATCAGACACATGAGAAACATATGGAGAAATTGAATGTATATGTAGTCACACATTTTACTACGTCATTAATTTGTTATTTGAAAAACTTTTAGCTTGGGGAACAATTTGAGAATGTTGTTACAGCAAACTTAAATTATTGAGAATCGAGATTGTGTGAGCAAAATAAGGAAATTAATAATTTAAAATAGAATTATGAATCTTATCACCCGCACAAATCCCATTCATTTTCAAGTGTTCTCTGTGTTTTTTTTTTTTTCTTTCTCTGTCTATCTCTTTGATTCCATTTGTTTATTTGAATTTAATTAAATGTTTATGAATTCATAAATATTTTTTTTTCTTTCATTTCATCGTCTAAAAATTCCTCGTGCCTTTTCTCGCTTCAATAAAAGAATTATATATCTTTTAGTATGAGGAATATTGTTTGATTTTTTGGGGGTGAAATTTTTTTTGAAGATTACGAGATGGCGACAGATTTTAATGAAGTTCCATTTTCTCGAAAGAATTTAGTGAAGTGTAGCCAAATGAAGTAGATAAAGTCGAATTTGAATGATGTGAAACTCAAAATGAATTTTTGATTTGATGAGTGAATTGATTTTTGGTATTTTTAACTGAATTACTTTATAGTAGCATACAATTTATTTTATTCAACGAAATTAAATAAATTTTAAAAATACCTGGAAACAGTTCATACAGAATTAGATTTCTAATTCTGCTTAAAAGTACCACATTATTAAACCCTGATAAAGCTAATATCAGCACAATATACTGCTAATTTCTTCCGTTATCCAGTTTTAAAAAGCACACAAAATTTTATATAAATTGTTTTTCTATTTCAACTTAAAAAACGAAACGTGCAAATCGACATTGATGGTCTTGAAACTTGACCCTATTTGAAATTTCATTCTATATTCTACATTTTTTTGCCTATATTTTGTGAATTAATACAATTTTACTGTGGCAAAAAAAATCGTGTATTAAATTCCGAGCTATTTTATGTTATCAAAATGATATCAAGGAAAGAAGGGAAAAAAGTTTGCGGTTCATTAATGCCTGAAATTGACCCGAAACACTTTATGAAAAAAGATATACACATTCAGATAGAGAAATGAAAAATAGAAGAAGAGAAATGGAAATGAAAATGGCCAGCAGAATTGAAACAATTTCAGCTTTGTTTTCAGATTCCTCTTCATCTTTTTTTTTCAACACATATTCACCAGATTTTCTTTTTTGCTCTCTTTTGTAAATGTCGACCAATTAATCGCATTATGAACCATCAACTTCCGCTTTATGTGAACATTTAACTTTCTCTATCCGTCTTGCTCTCCCTTTTATGTGATAAAAGCAGCAAAAAATGAGAGTTTTGATGATTTTTCTGTGTGTAATGATTGCTGTTGTAGATATGAGGCGCATTTTTAATGCTGATTTGAGGGTTATCGTGGATTTTCTTAGAATTTTGAGCTATGTATTTTTTGAATCGTTAAGGAATTATTAACAAAAGATATAGAAAAGTATTGACTGTTTCCAACAAAAACACGATTTCCCACCACATAAGAAAACATCAAAATATCTTCAGAAAATGCTCTAATAAAGCTCTGACCATCTGCAAATCCATAGCATGACCAAAAAATAATTCCAAACACTAATTCAATTTGCCATTTACTTTGGCATTTCCAACAATCACTCACATTTGTTATTCCTTCAAATAAAAAATGTAAAGCCAAAAACCTTTTTCTCAAATGCAAAAGGGCGTGTAAATAATGCAAAAAAAGATTGAGAATGTGACAACGATAACAAAAAAAAAAATTATCCACCGACTGATGATGATGAAATACCTTTTTTTCTCCTTCTGGCCATTATCTACGACCAAAAACACACCACAAAAAGCTGAATGATGAAATAAAAAAAAAAGTTTAATAAAATTGCATTATTTCGCCCCACAACAATAAAAATAATGATAATAAGTAATATGGTAGCTTCACAACAATTCAATTAAGGGACCTTGAGTGCTCGCCACGCTGAGAGATGAATTCATTAACCCTCGACTCATATTTTCATTTTTGTATGATGCCTTTGCTTGTTTTGTAACATAAAACAATCATGCAAGCGCCGTCGCGTAACGAGATGAATTGTGAATAAATGAGAAGGAGCTAGAAAGTTGGAAATCGGAGAGTTTATGAGAAAAAAATAAATAAAATACAACACACTGATATAGAAATGAGGCTAAGTTTAATTGAAATTGATTAAGACCAATGAATTATTTAATGTTGTACTATGTGTTGATGATTAAGGGTTCCCGAAGTCTCGGTCTCGACAAATTTTCGAGACCGAGACCGAGACCGAGAATTCCCGGGATTTCCCGGGAAGTCTCGACTTTAATTCTACAGTAAATTTTTGAAATTTTTTAAGTGTTTTGCAATTTTTATGGCGTTTTCATGCTTGTTACAAATGTCTGATTTAGAGAAAATTCAAAAAGATAATAAATTTTGGTTTTTTAACACAAAAATTTATGAAAATTATGAAGATAAAATTTTATTTTCCTTCATATAAATCTTAACCCATCTTTCATACATATTTTCAGAATATCAAAAATCAGTTAATTTGTTCACTTCATAAGTAGTAAATGTTAGTAATTTTCTTATAAAGTTTTAAGAATTTAACTTTTGAAAATTTATTTTCGGATGTGCTTTTCTCAAAAAAAAAGCTTAGATTAATATTTTTTAGCTTAAACACAGAGATCAAAGTCGACTTTTTCGGCTTAACTTATTTTTGCTTCTATTGACGAAATTAAGCCATTTACAAAGTTTTTTGATATTATAACTGTTCCTTATATTATTAACTAGCATATTGTATCATAATTTCTTAATTTTCATCAGCTCAAAATTTTACTTCAGCTAAGAAATAAGCCGATCGGCTTAAAATCAGCTTAGAAAATTTAAAAGTTAAATTTTGAGCTTAACACTTTTCCAATTTTATGAAATAAGACTCAGAATAATAGAAAATGACCCTAGGAATAGTAAAAATATCTAAAGTACTTTGTAAATAGCTTAAGTTTATCAAAAAATGCAAAAAACTAGTTAAGCCGAAAACTTCAGCTTCGATCTCTGCTAAAAAATTCAAATTTACTTTTTTAAATGTTTTTTGTCATCAAAACTTTAATTTTTTTATTGTATAAATGTCTATTTAGATATACTTAAGTATTTTAAAGAATTTTCCTTTGAGATTTAAAATTTTTCTCCGAAGAGAAAATGTAAATTTTTTAGTAAAATAAATTTTTCTTGGTCTCGGGTCTCGGTCTCGGAAAATTCTCGAGACCGAGACCGAGACCGAGACCGAGAATTCCCGGGAATTCTCGGTCTCGGTCTCGGCATCGTGAACCCTTATTGATGATGTTCTGGTTAGCTTTTGTTTTGTTGGATGTACGCAATATATTCATGTGTATGCCATAAAAATGATTAAATTTTTTTTCTCTTTTCCTCTTTGCTATACACTCCGTTTCACTGAGCATACATATATTTTCTTCCTCGCGACATCAGGCAGAGTCGAAAAAAAAATAGAATTGAAAGCTATATAGAGATAGATTGAGGCACCCATAAGCAAAAAAAAAAAAAAACATACAGCAAGAGAGATGTGAATCATTTGAAATTGTTTCCCAAAATACAAATCAATATTAATGTGTGTATTATGCTAGCAAATATATAGATATATGGATGTGGGTTAAAATGGATACGAGGGAAAATTTATTTCTCTATTTGTTTAGTTTTCCATTTCAAATAAAAATTTCAAAAAAATAAATTTCTTTTTCGCCTCCACTTCTTACTCTTCATTCTACTCTGCTCTTATTTTTACATTAAAAGTTTGTTTTTTTTTTATTTCGGTTATGAGTTGCTTTATGTCACTCATATGTTAAAATAATAAAATAATAGCACATCGTCATCAGTATTTGATAATGCTGGTACTCATGTTTCGTATACAATACCATACCGCACATCCATATGATATTTATGTTATTTTATTGTATTTTCTTATTTCTGTCTTCTTTTTTTGTAACTGGTCAAGAACATTCGCCCAGAATTTTTATTATTGAATTAAAAAGAAGAGATTTTCAAATTTTTGACCGGTTAGAAGGACCAAAAAGGAAAAGAAGATTGTTGACATTTTAGGTTTCAATAATCCAATTTAAAAAAAAAAGTTACAGCACCGATAAAAAAATTCTTTGATAGACTTTTCTGAAGTTTGGGATATTTTTTAAGGTCCAATAAACTTAAAGTATGTTTTTGAAGCTTTTGTGGCGATGAAACATCGATTCTTGGAAATTAGAATTATGTGTGTTGTGATAAGGGTGGTGAATGTTATAGACTAAGATTAGCTGTATGTCTAAATTAAATTTATGACAATATATCTTCATGTAGGATGTGTAAAGGATGTGCTGGAGGTTGTGATACTGTTTTGTGTGGGATGAATTTTCAAGCAGAAGTTTTGGATGAGAAAGAGAATTTTTGGCAATTTTGCACCACTTTTTGAGCTATTCTAATTGCCACAAAATTTATTCACTGTAAATCAAAAAAGATAAAAAAAATCAGAAGAATTCAAAACTCATCTCAACAAAAATAGAAATTTCTTCATTAAACGATTTGTTTACAATAAACTATAATTTCTTCAAAACAGAGTCTAAACTTTCATACTCATCACGCAAAGCATGAAAGGTTGTAAATAAAAATTTCATCAGATATCTTCACCAAAATACATTGTAATATTTAATGTATCATGTAAGCAAAAAAAAAAACTAAAATAGAATTTTCTCAAAAAATAACCCCAATGCCACTTTTTGATATCTTTTTCGATAAGTTCAGGGCACTTAAGATCAGTAACAATTGTTTCTTATCATTTGACCAATAAATCATTTCCACACAAACTTCGATTAACTTCACATTAGTCGTATGAAAAATGCGCAATCAACAGAAAAATATTTCATTCATGTGTCCATATATTCACATATCGAAGATCTTATTTTTCAATGCTAAGATGAGATGAGATGATTCGTTTCAACAACAAAAGGAAAAAGGGAAGATATATACAAAACATAAGACACAAGATCTAAGAAGAAGAAAAATTGAATGTAAAGCAGAACCCCAAAAAAGTGTTTGTTTTCTTTTGCCTCATAAAACTATTTTTTCCTATTCATAGAACGAAAAGATAGTGAAGAACAACAAGAAGAATGGCTGAGAGAGATTTTGTTTCAAAATATTTTTTTTTTGTTTGTTTTAATGTGGGGAATGCTTTCATTATAAAGCTGTGTGTATATCCACATCATATGTATGAATTTGGTGATGTCCTTCAATTTTGTCTGTCATGTTTTTTGGGGACCTGCTTGCAGTTCACATTAGCAATAAATTTTTTAATGCTGTAATGTCCAAAAAATATTTAAATGATAGAATTATATTCAAATTTAAGATATTTGATTCCGAAATATTCAACTTATTTGCTTCCTGGTTTTCTGCAAATTTTGGCAAAGAAAGAATCGTTCTTCAAAATTTGTGACAAAATTTCGGAAAAAAATCTATAATTCCTGAATAAACCCCAAAAACGAAAAAAGATTCTTTTAGATGCCTCATTTCATGGCAATTGAGAATCTTTTTTAAATACATGGAACATTTATGTATGCGAAATGATACATAACACTGTAAATAACCAACGTTTTTCATTATTTTTTGTGTGCTGTTTGTTGCCTTCGTTTTTTTCTGCACACATGTTGGCATGATGTGATGTATTGGATTATAGATGAGTATAGTTCCTTTTTTTGTGTGCCTTTACGTCTTTCCAGATGTTTGTATTTCATTCTCCTTCTCTCACTCATTTCTTCCTCTGTTATACCAGTCATTTATATATTTTATGTGTGCTAATATGATGTTTTAGTCCTTTTTTAAGTGTGTTAGGTTTATTTGAGTGTACATACAAGTACATATGTGTAGTTATGCCAATCTCTATTTTTTCTTCTCATGTTTCTTCTTCTTCTTATTTCACATCAACCATCGTCATGCTTTCCTCTCCTCTCCTCTCTTATTGTATATATGCTCGTAAATAAAAATGAAAATGTATTGTAATGGAAAATTGTGATTATAACAACAATAAAGATTTAGATATTTATATTTATTACAACAATGTAAATGTAATGTGTCAACTGGTCGCAGACTAATACGCAATTTGCATGATGAGAGCAATTTAGTGTAACGATTTTAGGCGCTGATTTATGTTAAGAAGTTTGTAGCTCATTTGTAAGGTTTTGTTGAGAAAATGGAATAGAAATTTGTCTAGATGTCTCAAGTAATTGGTTGAAATTTGTTAAATTAGTAGCTAAAAATTTAATTTGGATAAAGAATATGAAATTATTATAACAAAAGGATGTATTCTTGATGAAATCTCAAACTTTTCTCTAAAATTAATATAAGTTTTTTTTAATATTCGTAATCAACCATGCAATATCTATCCAATCAACCTCAAAACAGCACTTTAAACATTAATTCTACAGTAGTTGGTCATCTCCATCAGCTCTTTTACTCAAATCTTAATCTTCATCTTTATTTATTTATTTATAAAAAAAAATAAAATAAGGGAAAAAAAGAATAAGAAATTGTCTCGGCAGTGGCAGGAAGAAGATGAACAACAAAAAAATTATGAAATAAAGAGAGTGATGAAGAAGAAGAAAAAATTTGCATAAAGCGGGCAAATGTTACAAGCATTTTATTCCTAGCAATATATAAACATACAAAACAATATTTTTTTTTTCATTCAAGAAGAAGTGAAGACACAAGCAGCAAGCAGAATGAGAAAAAAAAGTTGTTAGCGAAATAAGAACTTTCTTTTTTTTGCAATCATTTTTTTTCCTCTTACTTGATTCTATGTTTACAGCCACATTTCTTGTGAATGAAGCAATCTGTTAGTTTCATCATGTTTTGTCATTTGGAAGTAATAATAGTTAAGAGTTGTCGTCGTCTGTTGTCTGTTTTACAACTATTGCCTCATACCCATTCATCCCAAATACATACATAAGCAGTTGATCCTCTCACAATATTTTTACATCTTACCATCATGTTGTGTTGCATTAAGAATGTAGTATGTAAGTAAAAGTAGATGAAGAAAAAGCAAATTTGATGTCATCTGTCCTTTCTGTTCTGTACTTTACTGTTCGCACAAAATAAGCAATACACGACGATAGAGATAGAGACACGATACAGAGGAATGGATGTGAAATGAAGAAAGTAAAGAGGGAGCGAAAATGGATGTAAAATTATTTGCACTAAGGCAGTCAAAAAATTATTTTCTTTTTTTTCTCTTCATAGCTCCGCTTGTTTGTTTCCGACTGTAAAAAAATGTGAAATGTCATCAACGACTAAAACGGGAGGACTTATTCATTATTTAATATGAATCATGAAAAATTTTCACTTAAAATGACTCTTAAGTATGACATTGAGTGAGGAATTAAGCGTTAATGTAATTAAAGAGAAGGGAAGCAGCAGCAGAAAAAATTTCTAATTACTTAAGATGATACGTGTCACATTTTATAGAAAAGTTGAATGTGTGTAAGGATGGAAGGGCAGGGGACATAGTAGGGGTGGAATAAGGAAAATTTTGCACCACTTAATACTTAAGTAAATATAATCACTAATTTCAAACACAATCCCCCTGACTACACCTAAGCAGCAAAAAAAAAAATCGATAAAAAGTCAAGAAAGAAGAAGACAAAGTTCCTCCTTATCAACCATAAATATTTTATGTACTTTGACAAAAATTCAAATTTAAACAAATATAAAGAGTAACACTCGACAAAAAGGGCATTAAGGGGTCGTCTGAGGAAATTTAAAATTTTAATTTTTCTTTCCTATTCTAATGAAATACACTGTTGAAATGGAATAAAGGCGATGAATGTTCATCATATGGTAATTTTACTTCATTTTATTTTCAAAATCACGTTGACATTCAACTTTTTAAAAAAAAGTTCTTCTTTATGTTTCTCACTTACTCTATTTTATTTTTCGTGTTCATAAGGCATAAATTTAAATTTCATAAAAGTTTAAAATTAGTTCTTTTTTTGGAGGAATTTGTTTATAAAATTAATCGATTATATTTTATCGAGCATACGTGTGATTTGAGAAATTTTACTTTCAATGTCTTCTTGACATTTTATTGAAGTTGACCCTTATTATTCAATAAGGTTGAATGTTGTGTTGTTGTGGATTAATTTTTTTGTTTCCTCAGAATAAATTATTTAACATCTGCAGGATCAAGCTGTTTTAAGTGCTTGATGGATATTGAAGATATTAAAAATTTTATGAAGGCATATTGTCATTAGTTTTGTTTATTTAAAGCACTGAATTTTTCATATTAATGAAGTGAATCAGATTTTCTGATAAACTCAGATTTAATTTTACATTCTTACTATTTTAAGCCACTATATAAAAATTGACATTTAAAATTCATCTTCAGTACTTCAATCACTCAATAATCCAAATGAGATTTACTTCCTCAAAACACTTTCAACTCAGCTGATTCATACAATAATAAAGTTAATTTCAAACCTACTGTTGTGATTTCATAGCTTCACAAGAACACAATACACCGGATGTACCCAGAAAAAAAACAACCAAAAATACTCCTTTCATTTCCAAAAGTAATTAAATTTATGTCTTAAATGAGAAGATGGAAGAGGAAGTAGTCATTAAACTACATGAGAAAAAAATAACTGTTTGTTTGCATTAACGAAAAAAAAAAGAATAACGAAAATCTATGAGGATAAATGGCCAATGATTGAAGTCTGTAGATAAACACTCATGTGCCTTTCATTCCAATTTATATTCCGATGTGAGGCATTTTAATTGCTTTTGTGTGTACAGCTCTCATCTCATTTCTCAATATATATATATATATAATAGAGAAATTTTCTCATTTTTTCGCATTTATTCTGGTTGATTGCGACCCAAAATATCAATCCATCATAAAAAAAAATTTTCGCACAATATTTTATCCGATCCAATATGTGTATTAAATATTTAACAAAATGTTATATTGAATGAGTGAATGAGAGAGATATAAGTAAAATAGCATCAGTGCTTTAATCAATTTGAGACGTTAACAAGCTACTAGTATAGATATAAATTTTCATACATATGCGTGGTCATAAAAGTCGAATTATGTGCATAAATTTATAGAAAGTTGCGGACTTTATTAGACAGTTTGCAATGATTGAAGATTTCTGAGATTATACCTTCAAAAATGTTCAAATTCAGTAAAAAGTTCTTAAAATATCTTCAGAACTAAATCTTAACACAAAAACTTCCCAAAATCCATCCCTGATCATTCGCATAAAACCACATGCCAATGAAAATGCGCTCAAACAGCTCATAATTCACAAAAACGTCACACCACTTTCCGGGTCGAAAGCAAAGCTGCAATCGTTTTTATTGTATAAAATATACAAGCGCAGAGAATACAAAAATATTAAAAATGCATATGGAGCATGTGGAGACATATGAATATAGTCAAATGTTAGAAAATGTGTGATGGTGTGCGAGAAAAAAAAATTCAATTCACTTTTTTTTGAAATTCCTTTCATTATTAAATATTTCATTCTTATTCATGAAATGCAATCATGACTGAAAATAGCTACTTCCTCTGTTAAAGTTCAAGACTACGCATATTGATTAAATTTTGTATTTTATTTCTTTCTTCCTCTTCTGTTTTTTGCCTTCTCCTTCTTCCGTCACAGCAAAATGAAAAATAAAAAAAAAAAAAATTATGCTCAAAACTTTTTACTGATATAATTATGATTCATCAAAAAATATGTTTTTTTTTAAACCTTTTGAAAACTTTTTTATGATGTGATGAGATTGTTAGAGTATAAGTTTGACAAATCCATTCAAATTTCTGGTGAATCATTTCAATTTTTCTTGTCGTGTGTCGCGCTACCATTAAGCATGCTTTCAACGACTCACTATGAATTTGATAAATTTCTGATGTTAAACATAGATACATTTGTGAATGTTGAGCAGGTTGTGAGTGGAAATTGGATGGATTTTCTTAGGGGAGATGTATACGTATGTGGATACTTTTTAGATTCATGCTGTGTGTACGTGAATTGTGACAGAGTGCAGCTTACTTTCTTGAATTTCACTGTTGACTTGTTAAGCTGTTTGGTTCAAATCACGTATGATCCCAACAACTCTGAAGAGCAAAAATTTCCGTTATTTAGTTCAAAAATTTGAATTTAAATTATTTGTGTGTTCGAAAAATTTACACACACAAGGAAACATTTTTGAGTTAAATTATAAAATTTAATTCAATTTAATGAATTATCTTATGATAAACTTAATTCTTATGCTTTACCTGTTAGCATTCTTTCATTTTCAAACATTACAATCGTGAAATTTGGCAAAAATTTCAAATCACAATTCTAAGAAAATTACAAATACATTTACACACTAATACAATCATAAGAAATGAAATTATATTTTGATAAAATTTAATCCCTTTTTTGCTATTTTTAACTGCTGATAGTTGCTTATTTTCTTAAAATAATGCGATTATGTGCATTAATTAACTTTAAACATTAGCAAATGCTAAATTAAGCACGATTTTCAGAGTTCTTGTTACTAAAAATTTAACGGACAAGAAGTACTAAAATAAGGAATACTAAAAATTCCTTATTTCAAATTTTGTACTAAAATAAGGAAAACCGTTACGTCTTCAGAGTTGTTGGGTATGATCCACAATCTCGTGGTTAATCCATGCGTAATGTATTGTGCTATTTGGGGGGTTTTAAGGGTTTTGAAATGTTACTTTAAGGTTCTTGAAATAGAAATTAAATTGCGAAGTTCTAAAAAAATTGGAAGTATCTGTAAAGCAAGAAGCAAAAATGCATCAAAAGAAAATAATCTAAACTAAAAATTATTCATTCTTTTATCCTGAATACATCACTTAAATCCCTAAAATATAAATTTTGTCTTCGAAGATTCAAATGATATAATTTTCAAAAAAAAATATTCAATCCCCATCCTTATCCAATTTAAAAGCAAAAGAACTACTTAATATGCCATCCAAATCATCTCATGAATAAATATTATAACTAATTTGCTCCCCAAACCAAAAAAATATATTGCCTACTGAAATTTTATTCCAAGCAATTCAAATAGAAATTCAGGCATCAACCTTTTTCCTATTCATATTCAATTTCCAGAATGAGTATATTTTTCGTATTCGATAAAATACCCATTAGTGAAAAAAAAATATATGTACAAAATTATTTTGTGAAATTTCACAATCTACACAAGCATGTATGCATGCATGCATACAACAAATATACACATATACAAAAATATTTCAATGAGAGTGAGAATTGAATGATAAAAAAAATGGAAGCAAAAAAAAAATTCAACTCATGATTGCGTTATGGGAAACGATAGCACATGTTTGACAAGACTCAAAAGCTTGACTAGTTGTGAAAAGATGCAAACAAGCGAGAAGGAAACGAGGTATTGTGTGGATGGATTCGTAAAAAACATAATTTTTACATTTCTTTCTTCAATGGGCCTGAATTATGAGCATTTATATCCTTTCCATGAAGAATAAGAAAATTTCTTAGGAATTTTAATGGACACGTTTTTAAAATTTTCTGCAATATCCACCCTATAGGCACATAATCATCTCTCTTTTTCTGTCACTTTCTACTTGTGAATAATTTTAAATATGGCCAACAGATGTGACAAATGTGAACCCAATTAGTTCTGTTTTTTGCCTTTAAGCATTAAAATTTCATTCAAAGAAATTTCGTTGTTAAAATTTTACAGTTCTAAGTATTTTTTGTTATCTTTCATAGAATTTACACATTTTACTAACACATGTGAAATGCTTATCTCTCTTATCACTCTCGATTTTGTCTTTCCTCGTGTTTCACATTTTTTTTTTTGTATTTCAAAGTACTAGCTAGATTAATAAACGAGTGACGTCATAAAAAATTGTTTATTGTGAATTTTTGTTGCTGTGAATGAGTTTTGATTATTTTGTGTGACAGATTTTGTGAACTGACAGATTTACTTTTTTTGAACAATAGTAACTATATGTCAGTTTTAATTTAGCATAAACAAATCATTCAATTATTAACTTCTCAAAATTTAAATCAACTCAATTTCTGTACTAAACAGAACCTCTCTCGTACATTATACTCTATTAGAGCTTAAAAAATAATAAACTTTTATTAAGTCACGAATCCATTTATGAATTTGAGCGTGAATCTCTGAAGGTTCCTAAAATCGTAAAAAATCTTTTTTTTTTGTTAAAGCCACAAAATAACATCAGACACTTCGGATGTGATTTAATGCTATTTGTGTTGTTATATGTATTTTTTTCTGTATAAAAATTTATGCTTTTTGATAACGATAGTGTAAGTTACAAATACAAATGAAAATGTTATTCTTTTTTTTATAGGAACAACAGAGAACCAATTGTTGCCGTAGCGATTTCTATTTCATTATATTTTTATCAATAAGAAATATAAGTTTTGCAGACGAATTTTGTTACTTATATAAAATATTTAACAAAAGCAAGAATGGGTAAAATGAAATAAGTAAACGAAAAAAATAAGAAATTGTTCAACTGTATTTTCGGTTTTCAGGTCACGAAGTTTCCAATTTTGTTATTACTTATAAGAAAAATTTTTCATCTCTTTTTTTCTTTATATTTTCAGCCATCCAGCACCGAAACTCTATGTTGTAAGGAAGAAAATAAACTTTAGTATTGTCGTTGGGATGTTTTCGAACCCTTATCATTCTTTCGCCGCACTGGTAATTTTGAACACAAGTGGACGGAGAACTGATAAAGGGCTAGTTTACATCTATTCATCACTGTATAGGAACTTGAATTTATTTTTTTTTATTGAATGAAGAAATTCCTTTCATTGAGAATAACATTTTTTAAGTGAAAGTGAAAATGCCTTTTGAGAATTCCACACCATATGATGGATATGGACTTGCCATACATAGGATATATACGTTATTCAGTTATTGTACGAGAGATAAAGTATGAGTTAAAGAAAAGTTTGTTGATAGATTTTATACGGGTCAAGTAACTGATAAAATGATAATTTTTTATGTCTAGCTCTAATTTAATTAGTCGTTCATGAAAACAGAAGAAAAGGATGAAGCATAATGATATCTTATGGCAAGAATATCATCTCAAGTCGTTATTCTGTTCATCAGCTGAGAAATGAGGGTTAAAATGATTTGAAATTCTGTTGATTTCCAACGTGACATTTTAGGTTGCTCAGATAAAGTATGAACAGTAATGAATAATTTTTAAGTATTTTGTGGTTCTAGTGGTTTTTCTTGGAGGCATTTCAAGAAATTATTTTTAAAAATTCACAAGTTTTTTTTGTTGTTGTGATTTCGAAAATTTTTAATAAAATTCAATAATCCTCAAAATATTGTAAATAAATTTAGAAACTTATGCGAACGAGGTATTTTTTCTTAAAACTAAAGAAAAAAAGTTCCCTAGAATTGCTTATTTAACTACCTAAGTCAGTGTTGTCCAAACTGTGTGCCGCGGCACACTGGTGTGCCGTAGAAGATGGCTAGGGGTGCCGTGGAAAAATTTTGAAAATCCCAAAAGTATGCTGTTTTTCAAAAAAATTCAAATTTTGATATATTTTTACTCAAAAAACTCATTTTTAGTACCGAAATATCAATAATTTATTAAATAAACTCTGATTTATTTGATCAAGGATGAAATCTTTCATGCAATTGGTAATATTTTTGCTAAATTAAATTATAGGTGTGTCGCAGACAAATTTTGGTGTGTCGCGAAAAATTTTTTGAGTCAAGGTGTGCCGTGGCCCAAAATAGTTTGGACAACACTGACCTAAGTTAATGTAAAGTGATCACAGTTTATAAAGCTATACAGTGAGCAAAGTTAATCTAGAATTAAGTTTTATTGTTCATTGAAAAAATATGTAATATAATAAAAATAGCACAGTTTATACCTTAATTGTATTAAAATTTCTATAATTGTATTGTAAAATAAACCTTGTAATAAATAGTATAAAAAGAATCATTTCCTATTCATGTACTGCAATTATTTTTAGTAGAAATTTAATGTGTATCAAAATACGATACCTGCACATATGTTAACTGTAATCGATACCAACGTTGTAAATAAATTTACTGTAAAAGAATTACTTCGTAAAATTTGACTTATATTTTAAATTGAAAAGAATAATTTCATTATTCAGACTAGATATCAAGCTGCTGTATTATTAATTTTTAAGTTTAAAACATCATGAAATTTAATGAATATTGAAAAAAGTTTACCTTCCCACGTAGCCAAACGTCGATCAATGGAAGATTTCATGTATTACATTAAAATCTTCCATGTATCTTCCATATGTACATTCCATGGAACGTACATGGGACATTATGCTAATATGGAAATGGAAGATTTTACGTCGATTTCACGTCGATTTTTTTTTTCAAAATTTTTTTGACCGTTACAGTTTAAAATTTTTTTGAACGTTATTTTGGACTTTTTTTGGAAGGTATTTTTTTTGTTAATAATTAATTCTAAAACTCAAAATCCATTAATAAACATTATTAAGGACTTTGAATTTGCAAAAATGAAGCCATCACTTCACGCACGTGGATTAACTCATGTAATTAATTACATAAATTATTCACTATGTATGAAATATTTTTCGGGATTTATATAAGTGATTTCTGCTAGCTCTTGTGAAGTATATGATGGCTCAAGAAAGATCGACGTAAAATCGACGTGTAATGTACTATACCTAAAATCGTCCGTTTACGTCGATTTTTTTCAAACGTCGATTTTGGCTACGTGGGTTGAACTCTTTTGAAATCAAAATTACCTTTTTCATGGAAATTTTTGAGATCTATTTTAAAATATTAAACAAAATTGTCGACCTTGAATTATTTCATCCAAATAGAAGATAACTAAATTTATATAATCATAATTTTAAGCAAATAAACTACCTTAATGGAATTTTATATTTTTGGCGTTTATTTTCAGTAAACAGGGGGGTAAAATTGAAAGCATTTTCATTTACTTATAAGATAAGATATACTCCCTAGTGTAATAAATGTGTGATAACATCAAATGTATATTATTTATAAATTTATTGAATGAACAAATGAAAAAAACATTCTCGAAAATTTTATCGTCTTTTATTTGAGTTAAATTTTTTTTTGTCTCATCCTGATGGGATTTTCCACATGCCTAAATCTAATCGAAACACATTAAATCATTTATGTATTGCTTTACATGCAATATTCATCTATTCATTGCTCCTCATAAATCTGAAACAATAACAGAACAGAAAAGTAAAAGATTATGTAAATTTTCCACACTTTTGAACTTTGAAGAGAAGTGTCTTCAGGAAATATTGAGAGAGAGCATGCAAAGAACTTTTCAATATTGAATTTGCTTCGATGCTTCGAGGATGCTCCACATGAAAAAAGAAAAGAAAAATCCTAAAACTGAAATGTTGAAAGAGAAGAGAAAAAAATAAACTTTGTTTGACTAACTTTTGTGGAAATTCTTTTTTTCTCTTCTTTTCCCTAAATTTATTCATTTTTGTTGCTGTGGTTTTCGATAAATTTTGCTTTCTTTCTTTCCATCATTTTCAATCACTTGAATGCCGCCTTTCTTGTGGTAAGAAAGGAATGGGAATTGAGACGAAAAAAAAAACAACATTTTTTAGCGTTATTTAGTCTTCTAATGTTGTTTGAGTTTTTATTCAGTTTGGGTTGTTCCTAAACTTAATAAATCAATTTCTTGTGGATTTATGATATGAAAACTAGAGCTTTTCAGATAAGATTTTTACCAAGCTGATTTTTAATAATCTTGAGAATTTTATTTAATTAAAATAGAAAATGAACCTTCATCTTTGCAAAATCACAACAAAAAATCCTTAAATTCGCTCTAATTTTAATTCTTTTAACAACTCATCAACTTTCATTTCCTTTTTTGTACTCCAAGAGAAGAGGAGAGAAAAAAAATATTTTTCAATCGTTTTCATACAAAAAAATTTTGTATTATCGTATTAATGCATGCTTCTTTCTCTCCCTCAAGAATGGGATGCAAAGGAGGAAATTGAAGGAAATTTTCTGCTTTTATGTACCATTGTCTGTGTATATCATGATAAACAACACCACACTTTAATAAGGTAAATTGTTTTTCTTACTTTACTGAAAGTTTTCAACCATAAATTTATTTTATTTAATTCATTTTATTTTCTACAAAGATGATGGATTAAAAAGTTTTTATTATCGATAAATTTTTTTAAATTTCTTTCTACTTTCTTACTTTCTATGTTATTCATCGATTTTGTACACGATTTTATTTTTTTTCTCTTAAAAAAGTTTATCTTTTATAAAATTGCAAAGTGAAATTCCAAATTCGGTATTTTTGTTGAAAGAGCATTTTTTAGGCATATTGTCTAGCTTGAAGTTTAATTAAACATTAATGTTTAGTTTTTGGGTATAAAGGAAATCAACTGTGAAAATATTGAAATTAATATTTAAGATCTGATTTTTTTAATGGGTTGATTTAATCTGTTGATTTTTTTTTATTTGTTTGTTTCAATAAATATCATTTAAAACCAAAAGGTTTTAAAAAATATTTAAATATCTCAACTTTATGGCACTAACTTTACTTTTTTTAATCGCACAAAATGTTGAGCATCAAAATTGAATTCAATACACAGATCCACAAAGATATCTCACAAGAGAAATCATTCACTACTCAAATGTTCAGATTTTCATGAAAAAAAGAGACATAAATGATCATAAAAGTACATAAAAATGTAACTAATAAGGCAACACTGCAAATAATAACATACGGAAAGATAGTTGCATCTATGTAATATTGGCTAAATTTTCGTTCACGATGTTAGTTCTGTTCATGATTACAGAGCAACTTTTATTTACAATATGTCGATGATTGAATTTTTTTTCCTCTTGCATTACTTCCACATATAAAAAAAAATAAAGGCAGCAGCAAAAAAATGACAGTTTCAACATTGCACAAATTCTTTCTCGTTTTGCATGTCTTTTGATTTCCTATGGGATAGTAAGATGATAGTGCCGACTATGCAAATATCAATATGGATGAAAGATATAGGAAATGATCGTTAATCTCATGGGAAATGACAACATAATAAAAAGGAATTGTTATAAAGCAGTGAAAAAAAAGAATTCATATGTGAATATTCATTGACATTTTTTTCAACACCAATTAATTTGAATTTTTTTTTTTTTGCTGGATAAAAAATTTATTATGAAGGAAAAAAAAGTCGATGAAATTTATGAAAATCTATTCAGTTTAATGGATATGAATAATAATTCTCTTTGTCAAATGAAATCCACACTCGATTTTCTAGAATCCACTAAAAACTTTATAGTTCTAACTGTGGCGTAGCCAGGGGGAGGGGGGGTGAATGGGTGAATTTTTACTCACTTCACTGGCAAATTTCTTTAATTTGCTAGGGTTTTTCGTGAACTTCCCCCCCCCCCAATTTTTCATACAAAAAATTAAATTTTCAACCCCCCTCAAAATTCCTGTCTACGCAACTGAGTATGTCACTGTATACAACTGCCTTAAAGCTCTAAGATCCTTTAAAATCCACAAAAAAGAAAGCATTGAAAAGAAGATGAGAAGTCAATTAATGAATCTACCTGTTAGAACTGAAGATAATAGATTACTTCCTATTCATAATTACAGAAAAAAAGCTCCATCATCAAATCAATACATCATTGACGTATACCGTCATGACACAGATAAACATAAACGAAGAAAACTTCACTAAACACAAGGAAGGCAGAGAAAAAAAGGAAAAGAATAATTTTCTTTGCGCCGCACTTGATGGAGCCAAAGTCAATCTCTGATGTAAGCAAATATTGAACTATATATCTAAAGAAAAGAACGAAAGAAATGAAAATAGCGATTGGTATATGAAAATGTTAATGACTCCTTGCTGCTTTTCTTCAAGCTTCATTAAAATTATGTACCGATACGAGTTTACATAGCAACTTAACCATCATTCACCTTCACATGACCTAAATTTTTCATTCCATACTGTTCCATGGAAATGGAAAAGAAGGATGAAAAAAAAGGCAAAAAATTTTTTTTCATCTCAACAATTATTAATCCTGCATGTACATAAACATTATGGAACGTATGTAGATTTAACACATCGGTAATAAAAAAATAACTGTAAGATGAGTTGAAATATTTTCCATTTAGCCAGGGTTGGGATTTAACTTTTTTTCCAGGGTGCGGAACTGATCAAATGACCAAAAATGATCAAAAATGATCAAAAATGATCAAAAATGATCAAAAGATCAAAAATGATCAAAAATGATCAAAAATGATCAAAAAAGATCAAAAAGATCAAAAATGATCAAAAATGATCAAAATTAATCAAATAGGATTAATATACTTTTTCTTTGCGTAATTGTGTGTAAGATGATATTTTATCATATTTTTTACATTTTCAATTAATATATGAGTTAAACTTGTGTATTTTTTTCATTTTTGCGCTATTCAAAGAAAGCAAAATCGTTTATTTTAATTAATTTTGTCTTCTTTATCAATTTTTTTTAAATTGAGTAAACCTTAATATTTTAATATTGTTTGTGAACGCAACTTTTCCTGCAGGAAAGCTCTATTTGTCTTTAAATTTGACATACTGGGGGACCTCGATTTGAGTAATTGTTTGGTTCCGGAAAAAATCTACTCAAATCGAATTTACTCAAATCGAAATGTATGGAAAATGACCGTTAAAAAAAGAAAATTTGAATTTTTGTATGGGAGCACTTTAGTTACTCAAATCGAAATTACTCAAATCGAAGTTACTCAAATCGAGGTCCCCCAGTATTGGTAGCTTATATATATAGGAAATGACTAATGAAAAGATTTTAGAACTGGTCACATCCTTTTCAAGTTATGGCTGTTGAAAGTGACTAATTTTGACAGTTTTCATTTAAATTTGACTATTTTGATATAAAATTTATGTTTTTAAACGTTTTTATTTAGGTTAATATGAAATCGACATTCGTAACACATTCATTTTTTCAATGCGTCCACTTCGACCACTTCCTCTTGTCCAAATGAACTGAAATTTGGCATAGTGGTATATATTAGTGAATATTTTATGAATTTTGAAAAAAATTTTGAAAAATTTTAAAATGTTGACCTAGTGATGGTCGAAAAACTAGTTTTTTAGCTAAATTTATAGTTATTTCAACACTTTATTCACTTTTAGTTGACCATTTGTAGGGAATTCAATCCCGGGTCCCGGGTTCAAGCTTGGGATTGAAATCAAACTAAAATTGGGTATAAAACCACTTTTTTGATTACACCAAAAAATTGGTGATTTGTATTGGCGCCCTGTAAAATCACAGAAGTCTAATAATTCCGCTGCATAGAGGCAAAAAAACTCAAATCATAAGACCAAAATAAATCCTCTTATTAATCTCGGAGGAATTATTTTTGACACTGTGATTTTTGAATTCCAGAAATTATTTTGATTTCTAGTTTTTTATATGACTGTGCTAAAATAATTCCTCTTGTATTTTCAAGCGGAATTATTTCAGTTTTATGGAATAGACATATAAAACATAAAACTAATAATAAAATTCAAAAACTTTCTTTAAATGTAAGTACAAAAAAAATTAAATTCTTTTAAAAACAAAAAATGACTTGTTCTTTAGTCAATTTGATCATGAAATTTCATCATGAAATTCAACTTAAAGTTGAAAAAAATTTCAAAATTTTGACTAAATTTAGGGTAAAAAATATTGAAATTTGTATGAACAAAATCACAAAAAAATTTTTGTACAATTTTCGAACATGAAAAAATTGGCTAAGAAGACATTTTGGTTCACATATTAAGGTCTTATGACTTTGCTCCGAGATTGAAGTTTACGATTAACTAAACTTTTGCCCGTACAAATACCTGCTTATACGAAAAAAATCCACTTCATTCCAAATATTGAAATTTGTATACAACAAATATTGAAATTTGTACAAAATTTCAATAGTAGGCGGCGAAGAATTTCAATTGTTTTTGTGTAAACAAATTAATTAATAACTAATAACTAATAAGCAGCTCAAGATGATGCAGAACCTACTCAAGTAAAAATTCTTCAAGAAATTTAATTTTTCCCAAGTTTTAGTTGCAAAATCGAGATAATGTGGTATACAAATTTCAATATTTGTTTGTACAAATTTCAATATTTTTTGTACAAATTTCAATATTTAAATCTCAGGACGTTTTTTAGTGCTTTATGCTGCAAAAATAGCTGTTTTCAACATTGATTAATAAAATATGGAAACCAAATAAAGTCCTAGGAAAAATTTGGGAAATCAACATTGCTTCCAATGAAAGTTACAGGCCATTGGAAAAAATTTGTTCGTTTTGTACAAATTTCAATATTTTTTAACCCTAAGTTTTAAAATGTAAACAAAAAAAAAAAAATGTAAACAAAAAATTTTGTAAACAAACAAGGATTTTAAAATCAAAATATTTTTGCATTTTTCCATTCTGGATCTCGATTCATCATATGAATTGCATTCTTTATCTTGAAAATAAAATTTGGTGAAAAAATTTACCAACACATTCACAATTTTCATTTTCAAATTTTTAATTGTATTTAACTGACAACTTTCGAAATGTCGGTAGTCGGTTTTAAAAACTTTTGAGAAATAAAAAATGACAAAAGAAGAAACATTTTTAAAAATCTCCCAGTGGGAGATAGTTACAAAACTAATTAAAATTGATTGAATTCCCACTGGGAGATGATTTTTAAATATTCAAATTTTCAAAGATTTTTAGTTTTTTGATCATTCTTTATTTCTAAAGAATATTTAAAATTATCGTTTGCCAAAATATTTCTATAAGATCTTTTGCGTTTAAAATCATTAATTTTATGATAAACTATGTCTTAAAAGCAGTTTTTAGTCCTAAATGAAGAGGGTCTGTGCATTAGTAATACGAATGAAACTTAAATCAATGAAAACAAAAAGTAAGAAATAAATTTATGATATAATAAAAGTTTTTAAAAAAATGTGTTTTTCAAAAAACTTTTTTACATAAATTTTTTTTAAGTTCAAATCACTTGAAATTTATAGAGGGTAACAGTTAGAAGGAGTCTCGAAGATTGTGTGGACAACCAAAGAATTTCTTAGTTTTGTTAATTGACAGAAAGTAACAAGCAACAGAACCTTGTTCAGATGCCAACTAAGGGGGGCTTTGGATCACAACAAATGATCCAAAAATCATTTTTTTACTTTTCAATGACACTTTCTGATCATGTTTTAAGGTGTGGAGGGGTCTTTTTGAAATAACTATTGAATTTTTTGAAAATAACTATTTTCGAGAATATTACCTGAGATTCTCATTTTTTTTACCTTGACCATGTTGAATACATGTATCTTTTTTATTATATGTATTTTTTCTTATTTCCTATTAATTCTTTCTTGATCATAATAAATACTTACTAAATATTATTTTTTTAAAAACCCCTCTCCCTTCTTGTTACGCATGGTTACAAATTGTCAATCCCCCCCACCCCCCATAATCGTTCATTTTTTTCAATGCTTACATAATGGTAATACAAGTTATAATAATCTAAATATTACTAAAACCTTGCTAAAACCTAAATTTCAAATTAAAATTTTCTATTGTAAACACTCCAAAATTTTTATCATTGCTAGAACATTACATTTTGAAATACCCTAGTTAGGAAAAATGAGAAATAGAAACATCCAGTTCCATAATATTAAGATCCAGGAACATCCAGGAAGGATTAATAAAAAATAGGTATGATAAAGTAAAATATAGGTAACATATATGCTTAAAATCATAATCCAATAATGACCATTAGAATTTAAGTTAAAATTAAGCCTTTAAACTATGATCCAGTAACATCCAGTAGGTTTTAGGTAATGTCTAAAGTAAATTTCTGCTCTCAAAAAAGATCAAAAATGATCAAAAATGATCAAAAATGATCAAAAGATCAAAAATGATCAAAAATGATCAAAAATGATCAAAAGATCAAAAATGATCAAAAATGATCAAAAATGATCAAAAAAGATCAAAAGATCAAATTGATTTGATCAGTTCCGCACCCTTGCTTTTTTTAAGAATAATTTCAAAAAGTTTTTCTGAGATTTGCTCAAACAAAAATCAGAATAAATCTTTAATTTTTTTAGGTTAAAAAAAATTAGCTTCAAGATTTCAACCCTGGAATCTACACAAACACAATCCCAAAAGAACACATGAACATTAAATGAATTTTTAAATAAATATTATTAAATATGAAATGGATAAATGAATAATTAAATTGCTATGAATTTAAATGTTGTTTTTTACCATAAAAAAAATCTCTTTTGCCCTCTTTTGTTGTCAGCCTAGAAATATGAGTGGAAAAAAATATGCAGAAAAATATGAATAATTTTTTTGTGTCGTTGATTATGAATTAAAGCTTTTCATATTTTTTTGTGAACGCATTTCAGTTGGAAATGCATTTAATTATTGTGGGATTTGGGATGATAAAAGGATGATGGAAATTTTATTAGTTTGCCTTAAAAAAAATTTCCTATTGCTATCGAAAATCTCAATGAACTCACATTTAATAATATTTAATGACCTTCTAGCAAAATAATCTTTAAGCTTTATAAACATTTTTGAATCTTTGCCTGTCCTTCCAGCAACTCTTGGGTGTAATGCCTAACACAACATTAAAAGGAAAACTTTACTCAATTTAAATTCGAAGAGGAATACTGTAAATATTTAAGTTTAGTGGTCTGTTGTTTGTAAATATTAAACATTTACATTTTGCTTACTTTAGCACTTGAAGAGATACGTAGGACATTTTTTTGACCTTTCGAATTAACCTTATGGAAATAAAATGAGATAAAGAATCAAGTTGGGATGGATGATTATGCAGGGTCTTGGGCATATTTTTTGACATGGGTTTTGGACTATTAGGATCAAGTTTGCATCTATATTGATACTTGGGTCGACTTTAACCTTAAATATATTAAGATATTGACTTTATAAAGTGGAAATAATTTTTGACAGGTTCAAAAAGACTGCAAATAGTTCATAAATTGTAAAAAAAAAACTAGCTAGCATTATAAAATAAAGAATGGAAACAAAAATTGAAAAGAAATTAAGTTTAACAGGCACAAATAATTTTTCATTTCTTCTTCTTTCTATTTGATTTGAGTTTCTCATTTTTTATCTTTATTTTTCCAAAATAAAAAAAAAATTATGTGTGGAGCAGAGAAATAAAGAAAGAAAAATTCGAAAGAACTAAAATGCTAAAAGAGAACGAAAGCTTCTCTTCTAATTGCTAGAATTTTAATTTAAACGTTTTCTGTTCCAATTTTTTAAGTATACTTTTTTTCATTCTTTATCATCTATGCCTTCATTTGCTTTCTCATCCTCTTTTTCATTTTTCCTCCTCATCTCGCTTTCTTGTCGGAAAATTAAATATGTGAATTGTGCTATGGAAAGATATGATGATGTTGCCGCAAGCACAGAGAGTTGAGAATGAAAAAAAAGAGGAGAAAAAAATAAAGTTTCCAAGTAGAAACAATTGCAACTATTTTTTTTCCTCCTATCTTTTGTTGCAATATTGCTTTATTTCTGTTGCTATTTCTGTTACTGTTGTTGTATATTATTATTATAAAAAGAGATATTCAGAATGGAAGCATAATTTATGATAAAGTCAGCTATGGGTTTGTAAAATAGTTCGAGTTAATCTTTTCATGCTCTTTTGCTGAATTCAAATGAAAAATATTTTATTGTTAACGAAATGAAACTTTAATTATATAAATGAAAGTGTTTAAAGTTTTCATGAGGTTTTAATAAGAATGGCTGGGGCTTGATGAGATTGTTTTTGGAAAGAGCTGTGCTGTGATTTGCTGATAAAATCCACAACATTTTTGAATAATAATTGTTAGGTTTTATTCACATTTTATTAAATAAAATGAGTTGCAAATGCTGAAAAAAATTTCATCTTAATTTTATTTTGTGATTATTTAAAGATTCTTGAAATTTTGAAATTGTAACGGTCCTCAAAAAATTCAAAACATTCAAATTCAAAACAACACTTCTCAAAATTTTAAAACCATCCATTTCAATTCCGTTTATGAAAAAAAGTAAAAGGAAAAAAATGTATCACATTTTAAGGATATATACATTATTACAAAAATGACACACACGACATAAGGAGTCTTTATGTTGCAATAATATCGCATTAGAAAACACTCACAAAAAATACAGCAATATGTTCCGCATTCAACAAACCAGGTAATGGACCATCAAAATTTTATCTTTATATGCCTTCATAAAAACATTTTTTTTTTCCCTCTCTTTCGTGCATCTTCACTTTTTCAATACATTCATGAGGAGATGATTATAGCAGAGATGGTCTCCATACCCTCATTCCACCTTCCTCTCCGCCTTTTTGAATATTATTCTAAAGCATCATAATAAATAATCATTAATAATTTACGTAATGTGCTTTTATTTGCAATAATCATCATTGGTAATACATATCTCGTACAATATCGCGTACAAGACGTGTCATTTGCAGTTCAAAAAAGGGAACTTGATGGATGAATGGAGCAAGAGTCAATTTATTGTGTGTATTTTATGTTATATGTTATGTGTAAGTACATAAATCAATATTTCAATTCCAAAATGAATTTTTCATTATAATTGCAGACTCTCGACTCGTATTGTTTAAAGCACTAATTTACTCAATAAAAACTAATTTTCAGAAACTCACATAATTTACGGCACTCGACGTGTGTGTGAATGTTATGGAAATGTGGATTTTTTAAAAAGCGTTTTGCAGATGCTTATGGGCGTAGCCAGGGGATCCAAACCAAAAAAAACGTAGAAAAGTAGCAAAAATCTCCCTCAAAAAATTCCTGGCTTTGCCTCTGCAGAGGTTCGAAAAATATTATCAATAATTTGTGCTGATAAAGATTAAAGTTGCTTAAAAACTGCTCAAAATATTTTATAGGAAAAATAGTAAAAGTGTTAAAAATTATCAAATTAATTTTTTTAATATCTCTGTATTTAATTATTCCAATATAATTACAGATTCAACTGAATTTCAATTTCTACACAACATGACACTCGACGCATGAAGTAAAATGTAAAAAAAAAAATCCATAATGAAAATCCAAAATAATTTTAATTGACGTGCAAAAGTACGAAAATCAAATCAACATCACAATTGTCAGCTATTCATTAGATAATTATTACCCATGATTCAATTTTCATCAATTTTAAGCGGCTATTTTCTGTTCTCCATTGACATTTTGCTTAATATAGAATATTGAGGTGGAATGGAAACAAAATCACTGTTGCGTGACGAGAAATATTTTGATTGGTTGCTCGCTGAGTTGCTTTCATGCTTGACTTTGTGCTTACGGATGGATAAGGTAAAAGAAAAGTCAAAAGAATCATTTAAAAGAATCCACGGCAACCGAAAAAATTAACAACAGAAAAAATGAATAGTAATAAAAAATGGAGGTGTATGAGTGTTTGTGTATCGACTTTTTTTTTATTCATTCGTTCTACGTATGGCAGTATGGAAGTGGAAGGAATTTTATTTAAGTGGACAGTGGAATGATGGTTTCAGACTTTTTACATATGATGTGAGTTTTATGAGTGTGTGTCTTCTTGTCAAGTACATTTTATGATTTTTTTAAAATTATTGTGTTTAGTTGACTAAGGCGCATTTTACAAGTTCATATTTTAATTTTGATGAAAAATTAAAAACTTCATCCAGTTTTCCATCATAAAAATCGATTTTATTCATTAATTCTCACAATAATCTTATGGACAAACAAACATCCCATAATCTCACATTCTCACAACAAAAAAAATGCACTAAAAAGTATGTAATGTTAACATAAAAATTTTGTCATCATAAAAATGTTGCATACTCTCCTTTAATATTTTATCATATATAATACAGAATGTGAACATGATATACATTTGTTTTTGCACACAGTTTTCACAAAAAAAACCATCAAAAAATTGTAAATGCTTAAAAGGATATGTGCGGTTTAATTTAACTTGATTTTAATTAATTTTTGAATGTGTTGAGCGTTAAATTGTTTGAAATTATATCATAATTTTTAAGCAAATACAACGTGGATGTGTGAATGTAAATTATTTTATTCAGAAATTAAACATTATACAGTTAACAATATAAACTATTTAATTGTAGATGTATATTTGCTTTATGGAAATGAGTTTATGTTGCAGTCTAATTTAGATTATTTTAATTTTATTAAATTTGTAAATTTTATTAGATTTTAACTGATTCTACTTCACGATTCAAAATCATAGATTACAATGTAATTGTTTTGTGATTGATGTTCTGTTGAACCAAATGAAAATAGATTAAATACAAAATTAAATAAATTTTTTTAATCAATTTCAGTTGTGGTAAGAACTGGATTGTTTCTGCAAAATATAAACTTAATATTTCTAGCAATCTATAAAGCCAATCGACGACAGAAGTTTCCTTCTTGTGACGACAGGTTCTCAAATATAAAGTAAAGCTTGATACCTAAGATTCAACTTCTCTACTAAAACATAGTCTCAATGTCATTCCTTAATAGAAAATCTCATGTGCCCCAGGGAATAACTTCCGTATACCATAGGTGATGAAAATTGAAAAAAATCTAACCAAAGTTCTGTTCTGGACAGCTAATAACTTCACTTTCCAATACAACAATATTTCCAATTTCCCATCCAATAAAGTTGCAGAAAATTTTTAAACTTTAATGTAAAAATTTTCATGAAATACTTAACAATAATGCATTAATTTAACTCGTGGATATTATTAATTTAATATTTTTCTACCGCAAAATATTTTTCAATATCATATCAGAATTAACAACATTATTGCATTTTAGTTAATTATCTCGGGGAAAAAAAATTATTTCCATTGCAATTCACGCAAATCAAATTAATAACGTCAAAGTGTGCGTGAAGTTGGGGCGTGACCAACCGAACTGAGGGAAACGGGGTATGCAGATATTAAGTAGAATTTTGTAGTCCTCCAAAATTAAAATCCAGAATTTTGTAGCCCCTCATGGGTCCGAGTACTGAGCATCTGAAGTTGGGATCTTTCCAATTTTCACTTCACACCCAAACTTTTTCTCATAAGTTTTGAAGGACTTGTTTATACTTTCTGAAACTTTGCCTGAATTTTGTAGCCTATCTGGGGATTATGAAAAACTAAAAGAATTTTTTTATTTCACCGTTATGTGCAAGATATAATGAAAATAAAAGGGATCGGAGGTGAAAATTTCGCTAAATTTAAATTTAATCTCATTTTTCAGGAAAACAACGAGATGAATTAAAATAAAAACTATATGGGAATTTTGTAGCCTTATTGTACTTTGAATTCTAGCTTTTAGTTTTTGTCATTTGGTCATATTGGTCGAAAATGAGAGATTTTAAAAGGGAGAGGTCGAAAATTTTTAGGTAAATTAGTGAATTTAATTTTATAAATCTCTTCGTTTTTAATTTTTAAATGATGTTATGGATTAAAATGACAGATAAATACAGTAGAATTACTTTAAAATCAAAAAATTTTGATTTTTGTTAGTTTTCGTCAACCTATGCGAGTTTGAAGAGTAGAAACCACTAGTGTATATTCAAACTGTTACTGTGCTTAACTGTCTTAATATTTTTTTATTTTGTTTTCTGTATTTTATAGCTAAGAACAATACCTTTCTACTGATATATAAATCTTTTGTATTAAATTTCATCTGCTAGAGATATTTTAAAAAAATTTAGGGTGATTTTGACCGACCAAACTTCAAAAATCAAATTTTTTTCAAACCATCTGAAAAATCATTTTTTGTTGTTTTTTGAACTTATTTTGACTCATTATGACATAAAATGGCCAAAAATATTAAAATAAATTTTTTGGAGATTATTTTTTAGTGATAGATACAAGAAGTCACACTAAAATTAGTTCAAAAAATTTATTTCAATATTTTTAGTCATTTTATGTCATAATGAGTCAAAATAAGTTCAAAAAACAACAAAAAATGATTTTTTAAATGGTTTGAAAAAAATTCGATTTTTGAAGTTTGGTCGGTCAAAATCACCCTAAAATTTTTCAAAATATCTCCAGCAGATGAAATTTAATACAAAAGGTTTATATATCAGTGGAAAGGTATTATTCTTAACTATAAAATACAGAAAACAGAATAAAAAAATATTAAGACAGTTAAGCACAGTAACAGTTTGAATATACACTAGTGGTTTCTACTCTTCAAACTCGCATAGGTTGACGAAAACTAACAAAAATCAAAATTTTTTGATTTTAAAGTAATTCTACTGTATTTATCTGTCATTTTAATCCATAACTTCATTTAAAAATTAAAAACGAAGAGATTTATAAAATTAAATTCACTAATTTACCTAAAAATTTTCGACCTCTCCCTTTTAAAATCTCTCATTTTTTCACTAATATGACCAAATGACAAAACTAAAAGCTAGAATTCAAAGTACAATAAGGTTTACAAAATTCACATATAGTTTTTATTTTAATTCATCTCGTTGTTTTCCTGAAAATGAGATTAAATTTAAATTTAGCGAAATTTTCACCGATCCCTTTTATTTTCATTATATCTTGCGCATAACGGTGAGAATAAAAAAATTTTTTAGTTTTTCATAATCCCCAGATAGGCTACAAAATTCAGGCAAAGTTTCAGAAAGTATAAACAAGTCCTTCAAAACTTATGAGAAAAAGTTTGGGTGTGAAGTGAAAATTGGAAAGATCCCAACTTCAGATGCTCAGTACTCGGACCCATGAGGGGCTACAAAATTCTGGATTTTAATTTTGGAGGACTACAAAATTCTACTTAATATCTGCATACCCCGTTTCCCTCAGTTCGGTTGGTCACGCCCCAACTTCACGCACACTAACGTCAAACGCAATTGTCTGATAAATCCAATATCCAGTTCGCATTATGCGCATCACTTAATGACGTCTATTGATGGAAATTAATAGTTGGGATGGAAAAATGAGGTGGAAAAGAAAAACTTTATTAAGTGAAAATCGTTGTAAGTATTAATGAAAAGCTACTTAGATAATTATCTAACCTTTGATACCTTCCACATTGATTGCAAAGATTTTATATCTAGCTGATACCTTCTTTCCATCCATTCCAAGTTGCTGTGACAGAAAAAGAGAAGAAAAAAAAAAATCAGTAATTTTATCTTTCCCTTCCTATTTTAGTCTTATAGACTTCTCATGATAGTAAATGACTAAGAAAGAAAGAAAAACACAACTACAAGACATTTTTCATTCTGTTGAAAAGGAAAAAGTTGATTCGTTTATAGTTGGAAAGTTATTCTGTTAATTACATCTTAAACATTATGGGGCTGGAGTGAAAAAAAAAGTCAGTTGAGGAGGAAAAAAAAGTTTTTTTAAAAAGTCACTCGGAAGTCAAATGAATAAAGTGCATTTGTCGGCTGTTCGTGGTTGAGTTTTATGAAAATGAAATGAGAATGAAGTTGAAAAGGATATTTTGATAATTTTAAAGGATACTTGCCTTGAAAAAGCCTTGAAATTTTTAGATGTAGTATTTCCTGAATTTTAAAGTTAAGTTAACTTCAACCAATGCGAAATTTTCATGAATCTTAGTTTTAAATGTTATGTCAATAAATGACACATTCAACGTTCAATAAATCACTAACGTTAGAATCCATTATAAGCATAATGTAAGCAATCATCCAATCTTCTTGTTCAATCAAATGAACCAACTATTGTATCCAATCTACTTTTTAGTCAATCGATCCTTTCAATGTGATTTCATTATTTATTCATCCATGTAATTTGCTTTATAAATAGTTCATTCTATATTGTTGAAATCTGTGCTTTAAAGCAATATAAACTTAAAGTTTTTCAACAATCCCTTTAAATATCTTGTCCGGGTTTACCCTAGAAACCCTGTTTTGATATCTTAGGAGCTATAACTCGAACTTTACACAGGCTTAACCTCAATTTTATACAACCAAATAGAGCGATAACATCTAAGTCTCCGTAATTATCTAGTAGCTTAAATACTTCCAGTCAGTCAACTAAATCCAGATCTACAATTCATCGTCATTCACAAATAATTTACTAACTAAGAAAAAAAAACTTTATTTTCTTCTCGAATTCATAAATGAATATATTGGTAAGAGGAAGAGGCAGAAAAAGTAGATTATTGCTTATATACAAGAATCAGCATGGAAATTGAATGCCTAAAAAATCTTTAACAACAAGCAAGGCAAAAAAAATGCGAAAGGGAAAAAAAGAAGCCACAAGAAAGGGCACATTAAATGCCAACATTAAGACTTTATGTTTCCACTCGATTAGTGATTTCCATGTTTGCATTAGAAATTATATTCTGTGTATAAACATGAATGTATAAAAATGACTGAAGGAAAATAAAATAAAGTATTAGGTGATGAAAATCTCACTCATCATACAATATATATGCTCATACCTAACATGAGAATTTTTTTCTCTTATTTTATATTGAAAGTTGTTTTCCACCTCCATTCCAATACCAAGCTATTCATCCAACCAGTGTTTTGTGTATGGAATATATCCTGAGGGAAGAATAACAACATGTACTGCGATTTATTAATAAAAATTATTCTTTCTCTCATTCTGTATACGAATAAATTTTTTTCTATACTTTCTTTTGCAGTCCTATGATTATAATGGATGATCGCAATATTAAAACTTCTTCTTGTTATTTTTATTCTTTTTCGCACTTCTTTATTTCTCGCTTTCCTTCATTTTTTTTCTTTTCTCTCCTTAAAGTCAATGAGATGAAAATTTGCCGTTTGCATGTGTGCTTTATATAACCGAGCTGTGTAGGGTGACAGTTTTTCGTCAAATCTCGTCTCTCTCTGTGTGATGCTTTGATTCTCAGAAAAAATGAGGTTAGATAGCGGTTGAATTGAATATTGAATTTATGTCAATTTGATTGACTTTTAAAGCTTTAAGTTGTCATTTTCAGAGGATGTGAAAGTGTGTGTTTTTCACAAATTTCTTTAAAGAGTTTTTTACTTTTTTCTTAAAATAAAAATGTTTCTTTTATAATTCAAAGCTTACTTGATAAAAACTCATCATTCAAATTTTCCTAGATGACTCGCCAAATTATTCACTATACTTATAATAGTCATAATCTTATGTGACAGGTTTTTAAATAGTCTCATCCTTCCATTAACAATTTTTCGTACCCAAACTGTCAAAACGTTATCTAAAGAAACATTCATGAAGAAATTCTTTAATGATATGTTAAGATTCTATTTACAGGAAGTAAAAAATTTAATGGACACTGAAGACAATCAAATGGACATCTTTATGGTAATACTAGCATGCATTTCTCGGTATTACCTGTCAGGTATAACATTAAAGTTTATTATCATCTCCGAAAAAATGTGTGGATTTAAAGGCATCATCGTTGTCATAATCATTATAATCATTCTAATTAAATCGTCCACAAAGCTATAAAAAGATGCATATATAAATTTAATAGTCTTGTAAATGATGGGTTTAGTTGAAAATTATTCGTTAGAACTATCATAGGACAATTTGTGTGTGTGTGTGCTTTCACTAAATATATTAAACTTTTTTGTCATCTATTTTGTGCTTTATTTTCTAACTTTAGTGACCAAGGTGGAACATGGAGAATTTTTTATGAAAATGCTTGCCAACATCCGTTCGGGAATTAAATTTTGTACGTTTTGATTTTTAAATTTGCGGCTTTATGTGTGTTTAGATTGTATTAAACTTTTAGGACAGCAATCTCATTAAACAGGTAATAAAACCGAAAAATTGTTCACGGTTCATTTGAATAAATTAGAGTTCATCATTTTCGGGTAATAAAATTATTAATTTCATAGCCATTTGCAAGTTATTTTTGAATAAAATTGTAGTGGGTAGCATGAGTGATATTTGTAGCCAAGAAATAAAAAATTAAGAAATTATAAATTTATTTAAGTGGTTTAAAATATTATCATAGATAATTATTGGTTTTCTTCGCTCTTAACATAAAATAGTAAAACTCCTTTTGATAAACTGTTAAAATTTGATTAGTTACGTAACACAAATTGTACAACTACAGAATCTGAGTTCGCATACAAAGTACCTAACAATCATCCACACCTTCATTAAATCAAGCAATTTCACAACCCACTACCATAAATGAACAATTACACTCATAATTAGATTTACTATTTAAAGCGATTTAATTAAAATGTTGGAACCGAGAGTTTACGATAAAATTTTAATTTTGCAAAACGTAAGCTTATTAATTATTTGTCAGTACAGCAACTATCGAGTTGTGTAAAAAAAAATTCTCATTGCCATGTCATGCTCCCTGAGTTCCTCCACTACTCTTTCTCTCCTCATTCGGTATCATATACATATATAGCGAAGGAAAAGTACACATAATGGATGACACAAAAAAAAGAAAACTTTTAATTTCAAACACTGGATTAAATATTATGATGATGTGCCCATAGAAACGTTTTTGTTTGTGAAAAAAAAAATACATAATAAAAAGAAGACGTAGATAGAGAGAGCAAAAAGTAGCAAAGGATGTATATATTGTAGGACAAAAGGCAAGTAAGGAAATGATGAGAGAGAAAAAAAATGATCGCAGGAATCTAATAAAACAGCAATGATGATGATGATGATGATGATGATGACGATGATGTTGATGAAACGCGCACTGCAATGGTTGTGAGGATAATTTAATTATAACAAAAAAAAAAAATACTATGGCGATGATGGTTAAAAGTAGTAAAGCTGTAGCGATAAAATACAGTGCTGGATATTGTAGTTAGTTTACGTTATCGATTTTGAAAGGTTATATGATGTTTGTGTTGGTGAATTAATTAAATTTTCACAATTTTTGTAACCTCTCGGTCTCCTTACTTCTACATGCTATTATAATACTCTTTTTACTCTTTTAACACAATTCTTTTTTCGGGTACAGATTTGTGTAAGATGTTGGAAGGTTTAATGTCATTTTGGTCTTCTACTTAAAAACCATTTTATAACATTGCCAATTTTTAATGTAACGTCGTGGTTGCCAATCTTTTTTGTATCGCGACACACCTTGTGAGTAAGTGTGCCGCGGCACACCGGTTGGCCATCACTGATGTAAAGAATTAAATGCGCTTTAGTCTCATTAAGGACATCTTTCCTAATTTATTCAGCCTTTATTTATCTATCTGTGTTGATCTGAATAAATGTATGTGTGTGCGAAGAGTTCATGCTGTTTCTTGTCCCTAAAGCTTAAAATCAACACATTAAAGTCATTATCATTATCAGGTCATAGAACCAATAAATAAAAATTTATTAAATTGTACCCAGTCATTTGACACAGATACACATACCCGAATTAATTAGTTTTAGAAATAATGATTAAAATTTTACATTCACATAGGCTGTGTGTGACTTTAGGAAAAACAAACATAACAAAAACGAAAGAATCCAAAATAAATCTTAATTGCTTGGATATTTGCATTAAATATTGAGTTAAATACAGAGAGAGAGAAGAGGATGAAAAAAAGCTACAACAACAAATGAAATAAATTATTCTGAATATTTTAAAGAACGGGAGAGATTTTGAAACATTTCAGCATGTTGGTCACAATGTTAACATGCATTCCATTCATTCAAAAATTGCTTTTTGTTATATTAATAAAATAATATTTTTTTGTTCCATGTCGATGGTGATGGTATGAAGCTATTGAACTCCAGGATTAAATTGTTTAAATTTTAAATCAAACATTAAAATGAGAATTTGATGATTTTATTGGAATCGTGCTGTTTTTTTCCCTCTTCTCTTTCTCTATTGTTTGCTTAAATTTGATTCCATGTTTTTGTTTTGACGTGATAAAATCACAAATAACAGTTTTTGAAATGGAAATTGACAATTGCAGTGTGATCGGATTTAAGCATACATTTTTATGAAGTTCAAAATTTTTCAATTCAGTTTTAGAAAAATTTAATTTTTTGTGGATTTTTACTATGAAATCGCACAAAACTTTATCTAATCTCCAAATAACAGTTCTAACAAAATTTATTCTGACCAAAAAATGTCCAACTTAAAAGTCATGTATTCCATAAAACAAATGTACTCATAATGCACTTTTTGCCACCTAATCTCTTTCGTTTTCTCTGTCCACAATATCAATGCTTGTTGGTGCTCGATTCAAAACTAAAATTTCCTTTTATGCAAAGCAGAAAAAAGTTCTCTAAACTCGTTTTTTTTTTATTGAATTCCTTTTGAACTTAAAATGAAAATTGTAGAATAAGTTTCTTTATTGTCAAAGTTGATGATTGTGCAATGATGGGAAGGAAGAAAAAAGAAAAGAGAGAACGAGAGAAATTGAATGAAAAAAAAATTTAATCACTGAAATAGTTGATGCAATTTATTATTCTTGCAATATCATTTAACAGCACAAAACAAAAAAATTTATAGATGTGATTTTATTGTGATTGTCGATGGGGTGACAAGAGCGCTTTTGAACATCTTGTTAAAATAATTATTAATTTGAAACTTTTGCGATTTTTACTTCAAATCATCTCAAATTGTTGTCAGAATATAATTAAATTTTGAATCAAATTTGGTGTTTAATACCTTAAGACAACCGTGTGCCGTGGCACACTAGTGTGCAGATTTTTTTTTTTCGAAATGTACCAAGAGATGTGTTCTGCGTGCGGTTTTGGTCATGACCTACTCACAAGGTGTTCCGCGGCACAAAAAGGGTTGACCGCCATTGCCTTAAAAGTATAAGACTCGAAATAACATTAGAAAACTAAAAATTATACATATGAAAAGCTTTTCATTCATAGACAACAAAACTGTATATTATGCATCAAAAAATGTAACAATTAGACATAGACACAAATTCACAATCAGGATATTAACTCCCATCCTATGTGACAACGCACAAAAAATGGAAATAATTTTAATGCAAAATAAAGCAATTAATTTAAATAAATTCCTATTTTCCAAGATATTTAGATATTGCATAACAAGATATAAAGCCCAAGCATGAGAATGATGATTATTTATGAACACTGAATGGACAAAAGGAATAAGAGAAGATTTTTTTTTTTAGAGAAATCGTAAACAAACAATTAAATTCAGATTTCATGTTCTCCTTCCCAATGTCTCTTTCATGAAAATTTATAAATTGTCTAATATTCAAAGCACGCCCAACAACAAATAACAACAACAACAACTATCATTTCTCTTTTTACCATCACCATTCATTTGAGTTTATTCGCCAAGCCTCCCCCAAAAATGCAATTTGAAAATCACTGAAAATACTTTAAAACTAGTTCATACTTGATTGTATGTATGTGTGTGAGGATATGCTGATGTACACATAGCTATATGTATATATTTTTGGATGATAATACAGTGAATTATACAGAAATATTCAGCATTTAATAGTTGTGCAAATATGTATGCCATTTATTAATCTCTTCTGCGTGCACAATAAAAAGCTCATTTGCTGTTGTCACTACAGTGATGGTGCAAATATATCACACTGACATAAAATTATTTGGCGCGGACGATTCGAAAATTGGCATGAAAATTATGTTTTTCATTGCTTTACAGCTTGATTTTGAAAATGAGTGGGCGATGGGCTGCTTGATGTCTTGGTAGGTATGAAGTCATAAACAAATTTACAAGAAATTTTTTGTTTATTTTTCTATTATTTTGAAATTAATCAATTTTCAGTAGTGCTAATTAAGAAATTTTACACTAATGACTCAGAATCTCTGCCATTTTTTTCTGATGATTTAAAATATAACTGTTAGTATTGAAATTTTGAGTAAGTATCTTATTGCAGATGCTAACTATGCATCTAAGTATGTTAAAATTCAACAACATCTCGCTTGCTTAATTCTAAATAAGTTCCTACCACTATACCAAACATACCCTTATTTTTAATTCAAAAATTAAAGATATCCCATAGTTAACATGGTCCAATGCTGTACATTATTTTAAAATAAACACAAAACTGAAGTCAAAAGGGTGTGAAAAATGCTCATATAATTTCTAAGAAAGCAACAGTCCCATGAAATTGACATTAAAATTATGAGCATCTGATATTCACAATCATGCTTCATATGCCATTACATTTCCATCTAACAACTTAAAACCATTGACAACATACGATTCTGTAATCCTTAATTACAAACATCAACAAGGCAATTGAATTTCCAGTAAAAATACATATGACTATGTTGTGTATATGTACGAGAATCAACGCATTTGTCATCTCAGTATCCTTGGGGCTTTTCAACTCGTTTTAATGCTGTATGCATACACACACTGAAAAATGATTATCGTTGATTAATCAAATAGAAAATTTGATTAAACATTCAATATTTGCATAAACAATATTTATTTAATTAACAATTTTTATGGCTTTTCTCGTCTCATTTTATCTCTATCTCTCTCTTTTCTATATTTTCAATTGAAATGGCTGATGATGATTATGATGACGATGGAGCATATTTTAGGGTAGATTTGAAGGAAGATCATTATCATCATTTATGTATTTTTTTCTTTTGAATTATCAATAATATTGTATGTATAAGCTCATGAATGTGTATATCTCGAAAGAATATTGAAATGTAAATTCCATATATACATGCATAATAATCATTTCATTTCATAGAATGAAATTGATGAAGAAAACTTTACTAAAGAAACAAAAAAACTCATAGTCGGAAGTGAAGAATAGATAAAACGTAGCAATTGTTGTTTTGTGGAAGGAAAATATATGGAAGATGGAAAATTGTGACAGTTTCTTATTTCTTCTTGCTGTTTGTTATCACCAGAAGTGGAGAGCAGCTAGCGAATGAATAATTTATAAAGTCACAAGGTAAGACAAAAGCAAAAGGTTTCTTTTCGTGCTTCTTTTCTTGTCTTAAATTTATTTTTTACGCATTTTTTGGAAGGTGAATTTTAATGTTATTGATTCGTCAGTCTGCTAAATAGTCTATCAGCATGTTAATCTAATAATTTATTAGATATGGATTTAATTTTTAATTAAGTACTAATTTTTTTATCTCAAAAAGCGCCTTCTTAAATATTTGTTATGGTTTTATTACTTGTTCTTTTCTCATCTACACTCTTTCTAATGTTTTTTGCCTTGAGAATTTGCAATGGATTATCGTCAACCATATGTATGTGCGTAAGTGTGTGTGTATGTGTATATGACTAAATTGTAAACTATACGTAAGCATTTAATCGACTTTTGGAATCCCTATGATGGTGCAACGGCAACATTTAGCATGGTAAATATTTTATGAGGACTGGGATACATGCTGATAATTTTTTTTTTCTTCTTTTTATTCAACAACTGTTTAACATATGGTTGACATAACATAAGAACGCCACAAATGTCAGAAAGAGAAATCGTAAGACGTATAAATGTTTCTGATGCATCATACTCACCACAGAAGGTGAATTTTTGTGTTTATTTTATGCATTTATTTATATTATTCAATGTTAAAATGGCTACTGAGATGAATGTGCAAGTTTGAGAATTGAAATCGCAGTAAACTAAGAAAATTTAAATGACAACAAAAAATATTCACCACATACACAAAAACATAAATCAACACAATTCATAAAAGTGAGTTACAAAATTCCCAACTGACTCCCTGTGTAAGGTTTTCAGAATTTTCACCAACAATTTTATTTTTTCTGTCAATAATATTTTTCATATAAATCGACATCTACCTTACTAAAATAGTGTTTAGTAATTAGAAAAGTGGAAATAATAGTGTTATTGATGAAGTGCCGCTGAAAGTTTAATTATAAATTGAAGAAAAATCGATATATAAAAAAATTGAGGACAAATCTTTTTCACTTTTTTTCTGAAACAGAAAATTTATGAAAATTTTCACTAAAATTATCGAAATGAGACACTTTAAAACAAGCTAATGCATAAGTTTTGAACGATTGTAGAAAGTTTTTGAGGTTTAAGCTCAAAAAGTAGGATTTTGATAGATTTTAGGTAGATTTTAATTGATAATAAAAAAATTTCTCCTACATGTCCTTTGTCTCTCTCACATATATATGTACATACAGACTTTGGATGAACCATTTTTATTCTCACCTTTGCTGAAGAAAAAAAAAATATTTTTTTTTCTTTCACTTTCTTTTGCTACTTAAAGAGATTTGAATTTTTATGAACATATATAATTTTTTTTCTTCTTTTTTTCTATCTCTTTGTGTGTTGTGTCCTCCTTTAAAAAAAACCACAGTAAAAGTGTAATGAACAACGATCAGCCACCAAATAATCAAATCAACCAAGACGGTGGCGTTTGGAATAACGAACAAGAAAATGATCGATTGAGCTTTGAGGACTCTGATAGATTTTCAGAAGGCTCGTTATGTTCCTGGAGCTCAGAGCAGGAATCTCTGTGCAACAATTGGCGTGGCTGGAAGAAGCCAAATCTTAATATTACAAACTCGTTTGGTATCAGTTTACCAAGAAGAAATCCAGATGATGTTATATCACTCACAGAGCTAGCAGCACGATGTGTCGCATCGTATATCCCATTTGAATTAGTTGAACATGTATTTCCTCCTGTTCCAGAACAACTTCAATTGAGAATAGCATTTTGGAGTTTTCCAGACAATGAGGAAGACATTAGATTGTATAGTTGCTTAGCAAATAGTTCAGCAGATGAATTCCATCGTGGTGAACAATTATTTAAGAATAAATGTGTAAAAGACCCCCTGCAAATTGGATTTCATTTATCGGCTACAGTAATCTTACAACAGCCAAAAAATCAGTATAATGTTGCAGTCACATTTGATAGACGACGGATCTCGTCATGTAATTGCACATGCACATCGTCAGCATATTGGTGCTCTCATGTTGTGGCTGTTTGTTTATTCAGAATTCATTGCGTAAGTTTTGTATTATTTTTATGTTTTTTTTTTCATGACAAAATTTTTTTAAATCAATTTTTTTCAAATACAAAATTGTATTTTGTAGCCAACAAAAGTAAGTTTAAGAGCACCAGTATCAGAGTCATTAACTCGATTGCAACGCGATCAATTACAAAAATTTGCACAGTACTTGATAAGTGAATTACCACAACAGATACTCCCGACAGCACAGCGTTTACTCGATGAATTACTCAGTGCTCAACCAACCACAATTAATACAGTATGTGGAGCGCCAGATCCAACGGCTGGTGCATCAATTAATGACCAAACAAATTGGTATTTGGATGAAAAGACCCTCCACGATAACATTGCCAAAATTCTCATAAAATTCTGCATGCCAACACCTATGGTATTTAGTGATGTAAATTATTTAACAAATTCAGCACCGCCAGCTGCAGCTGAATGGAGCTCATTATTACGTCCATTAAGAGGGCGAGAGCCTGAAGGCATGTGGAATTTATTATCAATTGTACGTGAAATGTATAGACGATGCGATCGTAATGCAATACGTTTACTAGAAATTATCACGGATGAATGTATGGCAGTTGATCAGATCTTGGTATGGTGGTTCAATATAAAACTCACGTTGTTGATTGGATATGGAAGTCATAGTGGTGGTAAACATAATAATGCTCATAATAATTCAAACTCTATGCAACATGCTTGTGCATCATTATGTGATGAGATTGTTGTTTTATGGAGATTAGCAGCACTTAATCCAGGACTTGCTCCAGACGAAAGAGATTTATTGCACGCTCAATTTACAACATGGCACTTGAAAATTCTCGATAGAGTCACAAAATGTACCGTCGCGTCATCATCACATAACAGTCGACAGCAACAAAATATGAGAAATGACACGGAGTTGTTTACAGGATTTAAACCTGCAATTGAAGCATGTTATTTGGATTGGGAAGACTATCCAATTCCAGGAGTCACTCATACACAAGATACAAATCCAATGTATCATTGTCCATTCGCTTGTTTCAAATCAGAGTCGAAAAATGACGGAGTGTCAAATGGCATCACAGTACATTCAAGTCAAGCTATATTACAGAATAATGTAAAGCAGTTTCACTCACAAGCACATCATCATCATCACCATCATCATCACCACCCACACATGTCAAATCAACCTGGTCCATCGACATCAGGTCAAAAGAATAATCGTCATCGAAGTTATGCATCAAGCAGTCAGAATAGTCAAAGTAGTAGTGACAGTGTCAACAATATTGACCTAAATCCAGCCAACTTATCTGCTAACGACTCAAAAAGAAATGAGGATTTTGGTGGCAATCGATCAAGTGTGTCGAGTGAAGGTTTTTGTGAAAATGAGGATGAAATTGATGATCCACAAAATTCATCAAAATTATCAACATCACGTAAGTCGCAGAATGCAGACGAGACATTGGACAATAGCTCGATGCTATGCGACGACTCAATGACACTACAAAATGACGCAACAATTAATGAATATGATAAGAATGAGAAGGAAAATGTAAATAATGGAAATGACTTAACTTCACCATCCTCATCAAATTCATTGTCATCAACCTCATCGTTGTCCATTGTATCGCAAAAACAACAACAACAACAACAACAACAACAACAACAACAGCAGCAGAAAATACAACAAAAACATATGATGAGTAACGCAAATAATAACGGTAATAATGAGTATCAAGAACCAACACCGTCAACATCATCAACAAATTACGAGAATGTCAATCTACGACGAGAGAATTCAAGAAGATCATCGAAAGATGACTCGACAAGTTCCGATAGTCAAATGAATGAAGATTATGCATCCATGTCAAATGCTGAACAGAGTAGCAACAGCAATAATCATGTCAATGTCACTAATAATGTACACAGTAACAACCATAAAGAGATTGAATATCATAATGAAATTCGAGAACAAAATCATAATGAAGGAGCAGCAATGGTATCGAATGCTGAATATTTTCAAAAACAAATTCAAAATGTCTTTGCTGCACAGTCACAAACACCGTCACAGCCACCCACACAAGAGACAAAAATGCAAATGTTTTCAAATCTTAAACCCACAGAAGATGCATGGGATATTTTGTTTGCAAGAGCTGAAGGATTACATGCTCATGGTCATGGAAGGGAAGCTTGTATTCTTGCTGTACGTTTGGCTGAACAGATGCTTGCACATCCACCAAATTTAATGATTGAAATTCCACCACCACCAAAAAGGAAAGGCAAAAAGCACATTAATCCAATATCTCATCAAGTTAGTGTTTTGGCATCAGCGACACTCTCAAAATGTGCATTTTTGTGTACAGTTCTTGCTGAAAATTCAGAACACTATCATATTGCATTCCGTGTATGCTTATTTGGACTAGAAATGCCTCGTCCACCAGCCAGTACAAAACCATTGGAAGTAAAATTAGCAAATCAAGAATCAGACTTATTAGCATTGCTCAAAAAAATTCCATTAAACGCAATGGAGCTTAAAATCATACGTGACAGAGCTGAAGCTTTAAGAGATGGTACATTAAAGTCTCGTGGAGAAGCTCTCTTACCGATTATGTTAGCCAGCTTTATATTTGAAGCTCTCGTTATGCCAAGTGTTACAGGCAAAGAAAATCGAATGAAGGCATTATGTGCATCGTATCGTTATCCAACTGATGAGAATTTAGGATTTGAAGCAGCTGTCGCTGCATTGGGATTAAAGGCAAATGTTTCGGAAGCAGAACATCCATTGTTATGTGAAGGAACAAGAAGACAACGTGGTGATTTAGCACTAACACTTCTTTCATATTATCGCGATGAGCCGCGTAAAATTTGCCGTATCATGGAAAAATTATTGGATCGTGAGATACATTCATTGATAAAGACGCCACTGCTACCGTCTTATTACTCAAATAATCCACCAACTAGAAGTCAATCATCACAAATGCGACTTGATGCTGAGGTTGAACAGCAATACGCTGGAAATGAATTATTGAACGAGTTCAATGGAAATTCACGTCCACAAAGTAGTACAAGTGCTGAATTAGAAAATGGAATGTCAGCAATGAGTCTTAATCCAATTCCTGGTACTTCAGCTATTCAACCTGCTGCAAGCAGTACACCTCCACAAATTATGTCAAATAATATTACTGGAACAATATCGAGGACGAAAGATTTACGCTATAAAGGAAAGCGAGCGTATCCATCGATTCCAAATCAGCCATCAGAAGCAAGTGCACATTTCATGTTTGAACTTGCTAAGAATGTACTTACAAAAGGTGGTGGTACAAGTTCAACGTCACTTTTTACACAAGCAAATGCCACAAATAATTCACATGATCCACATCGTGCACTTCATATGTGTGCTTTTCAGATTGGCTTATATGCATTGGGTCTTCATAATTGTGTGAGTCCAAATTGGTTATCGAGAACATATTCATCACATGTCTCATGGATTATGGGTCAGGCAATGGAAATTGGAGCGCCAGCTATATCATTCTTAATTGATACATGGGAAAGTCATTTGACACCACCTGAAGCAGCGGCTATGGCTGATAGAGCTTCATCAAGAGGATGGGATGGTAATATGGTTTATCCTGCAGCTGAATTAGCATTGTCAGTATTGCCACATGCTGCAGCATTAAATCCAAATGAAATACAACGTGCGATTTTACAATGCAAAGAACAGAGTGACCAAATGCTTGAACGTGCATGTATAACGGTTGAAAAAGCTGCAAAAGGTGGTGGTGTATATCCGGAAGTACTATTTCAAGTTGCAAAATACTGGTATGAACTGTACTTGCGAAATACACCTGGAGGTGAATTGGAACCAGAAGAGCAACATGATTACTTTAATGTTAATTTAATGTCATTGGTCGAAAGTTCAAATGATTTACAACAGCAGCAACAACAGCCAGCTGCTCCTCCCCCTGGTCCACAACCAAATCCCCAACAACCCTACCCTCCCCCACAAATTCCACTTCCTCAAATGGGAATGCCAGCCTATCCTTATGCTCCCTATCCATGTCAACAATTGTATCAAAATATTCCCTATCATGCTCCAAATCAGATGCAAATGTACATATCACCATCACAATTCTCGTATCCACCGCCCCAACCACACGCAAATAATCCGAGTGCAGCTTATGGACAACCACAAATCCCACCTCAATTCCAAATGGCACATCAACAGCCCTCACAAAGCTATCAACCGATGCCAAATCCTCCTCAACAATTCCCACAAATGCCAGTTCAAGTAAACGTTCCACCTGGAGCAAATCCAAGCGCTGGTCCAGCTCCTATGCAATATTTTGGAAACCCACCTCCTCCTGTAGCAATGCAACAACCCGGAGCACCAAATATGGTAAGACCACCTCAAATGGTCGTTTATCCTCCATCTGCAGCAAGTGGATCATCAATTAATGTTCGACATCGTCATCAATTCAGTCCAACGCAATTGCGATATTTATTGCAAGCATATAATGTTGGAATGTTGGCATTAGAAACACTAGCCAGACGTGTTCATGATGATCGCCCACAACAAAAATATGCGAGAAATCCACCATATGGTGAAGATGTTAAATGGTTATTAAGAATTTCAAAGAGACTTGGTACACAATATTTGCATCAATTCTGTGTATGTGCTGTTAATTCAATTGTCAGTCCATTCATATTACATGAGGTTGCTATCGAGTCAGCACATTATTTGGCGAGAAGTAACTCTAATAATTCTGCATTGGTTATGCAACATTTGCGATCAACGTTATTGCCACTCGTGCAGAAGTGTCAGCAAATGTAAGTTTTTATTTTTAAATTTTTTGATATTTGCATTGACGTTATGCATTAACATACTTTATTAATATACAGGTACATACAATGTATTCACACAAAATTGTATCACTTAACGGTTGCTGATTATGAAGAGTTTACGAATACAATTTTGTCAGCACGTGCTGCATTCCAAATCACACCGGAAGGACATAATCAATTTAAAGATTGGATTCAGTCGATAAGAAGGTATGGATATTGTTTATGTATATTTCTTATGATTTCTATGAATAAGGGCTTTAAAAATGACAAAACTAAATTTTAAACATTAAAATTCTCCTTCGTCTTTCAACCAGGTCAAAATCATGCAAGAAAGAGCTTTGGACTCAGATAAATGCTGCAATGCAAAATCAAACGAAATGACAGCGGTTCGATACAATTAGTGGAAATTCCGAAAAACAAACTCAACAAAATGGACAAACATCACATTATTATTCATCAGCGGCTACTTCATCAGCTATTTTTCCCACTTTACAGCCACAAAGCATGCAAATTGTTGTCGATTATTCAAATATGTCGGCATGTATACCATCAACGTCAAAATTTAATCAAGAGGATAAATGAATTGTCTTTTTTTGAGCGTATCCTTTTTCGACACGTAAGGCATTAATGAATTGCATAATGTAACGAAAAAAATGTGAATGATGATAAACCAGTAAGTTTCATTGAATGAAATTTAATTTCTCGTGACTGTCATGATAGATTCTTATTCATCATCAAAATAGACGGTTTAGACTGGAAAAGCACATAAATTTTAATTCAACCTTTTTTCTTGGTGTTTAATGATTTTAATTTAAAAAAAATTGTATCAATTCCATTCTTAATTTTACATTAAAAGGAAGTGATTTTTTCGTATTTTTTAAACGAACAAAATTTTCATGAAAATTGATATGCAAGATTGTTTAAAAGACTTTAACTTTCGAGAAGAACCTACGCTCAAATTGTAATGATTGTTCTTGTTTATGAATTTTTATGAAAAATTTGTTCAATTTTTGATCGGCAAAAAATTTAATTTTAAAATTATTATTAAATTTTTCAACATACAGAAAAACATAGACATAGAATACTTTCTATCATATCGTTGTGCGGTTGTCAGGAATTATGAACTCATTAACAATGATTCAGGATACTGACTACTTCAACATCCTACTGAAATAAATTTTCCCAAAATCTCTCAGTTTTTGAGAACTCAAACATCCAAGAAGCTTTCATACAATTTCTAGTAAAAATTTACCCCTTTTTGTTCTTTAAAATCAAACTTTAGTTCAATTTTTTTTTTATTTCCTAATTATAAAAATGTATTTATCATATATAAATTAGATTATTATAGTAAGGATTTTCTTCTAACTAATTTTACTTAGAAGTGGAATGAAAAAAAAACAAAAAATGAGCAAAAAAAGAAGTAATTTCTATTTGTTTTAGTGTCGTATTTTTACAAGAAGATGATAAAAAAAATGAAAAAAAAATGCAAAAAATGATGAGAGAAGTAATTAACATATAAAAAAAGCAGAAAAAGATGAATTATATTAGATGTAGAGTGTACTTGTAAGCTATTAGAATTTTAATAACAAAAAAAAAAGTTTTCTCGTTTTCTCTACTTCAAACTGGAAAAAAGACAAAGAGTCCTATTTTCAATCTTAATAACAGTAACAAAAGATCCAGCACGTCCCAAAATATATCTCTTTTGTTCTCAACTTTACTTGTATTTATTATTATACATGACACAGCACGGCATTAACGCCTACAATTAATAAAGCAATTTTTTCAATTTCAATCTTTGAAAAGAGCATATTAAGCATAATAATAATAATGAAAACTATGAAAAATTTTAAAAATAAATAAAAAAAAAATTTAGACAAGAAGCAATTCAACTCAAGAAGAAAAACCAGAAAAAAAAATTTCTTACACTGAACCCCCGTTAGTTTTCGTTTCTTTAGTTCTGCTCTTTAGCATTTCCATAAATCAACAACACATGATGTAAATAAAATAAATTGAAGAACTTTCTTCTTTTAAATAGAAAAAAAAAATAAAGTTAAATCTCACACAATTACAGACATACATAAATATTGATATGGATGGTTGATATCTGATGAAATGAACTATGTGGCAAAGACTTGATGGCTATGGTAGAGTGAATTTTTGTAAGAATTCTTCAAAGGGGTCGTTCACTTATGACGTCCATCAAAAACTTGGATTTTTGACTTCTCTCCCCCTCTGTCACAAAGTCTTCATTCAAAAAAATTCTATTGTTTAAAACTCTCACACAGCCTCAGACCCCCTTCCCCCCTAAAAATCGGACATCATAAGTGAACGACCCCCAAGATTCTTTAGAAATCAAAATGGAATAAGAACTAAGGTTTGATTCCTAGACTTTGTGATTTTTAATGTATGTTTGCATAACAACTCAGATTAGAAGTTTGTGTAGGTACCTAACCTAGATCCTTTAACAAAATTTCACCATATAATCACGAATTTGAATTTGCTGCATTACTGATTTCTACAGAAATGCCAATGTAGGATGAAATATCACAAAACAGAGAAATATTAAAAAAGATTTTGAAAAATATTTTTCAAAGCATTTCTTTAAATAAATTATTGAGAATCTTATCACATAGCATTGACCATTGAGACCATACCACAACCTTACATTCAGATCAACATCTCGAACACAAAACACAGACAAAGACAACAAAACAATTCAAAACTCAAATGAAAAAGAAACACCCACGAAGGTCTTCAAACTCCCTTTATTTCTTCTTGTGCTTAGCTATAGTGACTAACAACTCTCTCATTGTTCATAATATAAATTGTTTTTTTTTTTTCTTAAGAGAAGAGAGATAACTAATGGTTGTTCACATCTATTAATAAGATGAATTACATATAATCTAATGTTGCACAATGAATAATCTTAGTGATTATTTTTTTCTTAAATATTTTTCCCTAACTTTTTTTTTGTTTACAACGAAAACAGCAAGAAGTCATACAACACATATTTGAGAAAATTGGACATTTCCGGTGTGCAAATTTAATATTTTCCCCATTCAACCTGACCATTTTTGTGTTTTCCTCTACAATATGTTTTTGATTTTTTTGAATATGTAAAAGAAATGAAACTTACACATGATGTACATACTAATGACTCTTTCTCTTTTTTGAATCTGCTATAATAATTATTTATTGACATAAAAAAGTGAATTAAACGTAAATTGAATATTAAAAAAAATTATTCAAAATCACTATATTTATACAACACAGACACACATACATACATACATACAATTCTATTTTATAAAGATGGTATGAACTTAAAAATTATATTTACATTCAAGAAAAAAAAATATTATAAATGATAAAAAAAAATTTTAGTGTATAATGAGATATTAAAAAAAAGGATGAAAAAAAAAATCTTTTTGGATAAAATTTTTTCTAGGATAGGAATTTTTTGTCTCTAACCTCCTGGCAGAGTTTACATTTCCACAGTGCTTTTAATAAAATTGCATAGCTATTGCTCTGATGATGTTATTTGAAGATTTAAAGAGAAAAAAAAATTATGTTCATTTTCACATTAAGATTGTAATAGACTTTTATTAGTTTTTTTGAAACATGAGTTTTGGATTGAAGATTTTTGGATTTTTGAAGATTTTTAAATTAGATTACTAATTCAAGAACTTAATTGTCTTTAATTAGTAAAATTTTGGATCAAAACTTTTTGTTTAAAAAGTTCAGAATGTATGCTTGGTGATTAATTATGTTTTTTTGCATAAAGTCATAGTTTTTTTTTATCAGGTAATAAAATTGATCATTCTCTTAGACTGTTTGAATTTATATTACTTTGATTGTTATTAACTATGGCTAAATGAAACAAATTTTAAATTATTTGTGTTTTAAGAACGTTTATGATGAGAATTCGAAACGTAAATCTTGAAAAAAAAACTATTCATATTAAATAACCGCGATCTCTTCAAAACAATATTAGCAAAGTTTAAAGTGAAAAAAAAAATCATTTTAAAAAACGATTTCATCTTGGTTAAAATATGAAAAATTTAATATTTGGAAGTGAAATTTTTATAAATTAATTTGGATGTACTAAAATTTCATGAAGGAGTTTAAAATCAGCAATATCTAAAAAATTAAAAAAAAACTACGGATTTATCTCAATTTTAGTATGAGAAAAAAATTTAAAATTTTTTTTTTTTCAAAAAAGTTTAAATTTCATCCAACTTGTAAACATCACTTGATAAGTCTTCTGAAATTTGAAGTGCTGCACTTCAGACATGAGTACATTCTCAAGTTTAACAAGCTTTTATTACAGCCACTTGAGAACAGTTTTATCAGTTTTCATCATAAACCTTAAAACTAAAGCATCTCAAGCATACAAAGTAAAATTTTATGTTCAAATGCAAAAAAAAAAAAATTAAAACATCAAATTTTCAGTTTTCAAATTTATTCTTTATGTTTTGCTCCCCTGTAGACTTTTTATCCAATATTATACATTAATATATTATTGGAATATAAATATATATTAAATATATTATACATATAAATAAATATAAAGTAAAGTAATGAAAATTATTACAGAGAGAAAAAAAAAAAGAAAAAAAAATATTTTGAGGAAAAACATTAAAATTAAGAGTAAGAGAGAAAAATTTTAAAAAATAAGAAAAGAAGAAAATATTTCACATACATACATAAAAATATACTTACGACCTGAGTGACATGGGGATGATAAGGGTGGCTTGTGGCTTTCTGATTTTAAAATTTTTAGATTCAATTTTTAATTTTATTGAAAGAAGTTTAAGTTTTAATTTTTTTTAGACATTTTTAAAATTTGAATTTAAAAATTAAAATTTTAATTTGAAATCTTAAAACTTTATAAATTCTTATTTTAAATAAAAAAAAAATTAATATTTAAAACTTAAAATTTTAAATTTGAAGAAATTGAAAAAAAAAAAATATAAAAGAATCTAAGAACTTTAAAAATTTGATAGTAAAAAGACACCCATGAACTCTCAATTCCACAAAGGTTGCTGCTTTTTTCAACAAATTTTGTTTAAATTTTTAAAAACAGAAACTGTTTTACAAGGAGATTATTACAAATTACAACTTTATCTTTTTTTATTATTTCATACACACACACAAAACAAAAACAAAAACAAAAAAAATCCACACATGCATACAAACATATATTTACATACCTCCGTTGATACTATTTTTAACATAATTATTTGTTGAGCAAATAATTTATCTACACATGAAATTAAAAAGAGCTTTTTTATATATACACAAATACACACACAGTTAATGTTTACTTACCAATCTTTTTTCAGACATTATTTATGTTTTTATTGTAAATTTTAAATTATGTGAATTTTTTTTCTGTCACATATGCTATTATTTGCCCAATTCTCTATCTGCTATCTCTCTCACTCACTCTTTTTTATTTCTTGTTTTTTATTTAATTTCAATCTTTTTTTTTTGTGGAAAAATTTAAGTGAAAAAATGAAGTGTCTTTGTATATTATATTAAAAATGAAAAAAAAAAGAAGAAGAAAACAGAATCTTAGATGAAGATGAAAAAATACATAAAAATATTCATTTTAGACTTTAAGTATTTCAGAAATTTTAAAAATATGAAATAAAATTTAAAAACAGCCGATAAAAGCATTTCGTAATTGCGTTTAATTTTTTGGTTAAGGTCTATAAAGAAAAATGTTTGTTTTTAGGTCTATTGCAGTTGTTAATTGTGGTGACACAATTTTTTTTAAGCAAATAAGATTGTAATAAGGTAGCATTGTTGTAATTGTTGTTAAGCGTTTTGTTAAATTTTTTTCTTTTATTTGCTGGTGTTTAGGCTTGAAATAAAACTCATCAGAAGCAACAAACTTAATCTAACCAATCCAATTTAAAATCAAGAACAATTTAGGTTGAACTCTACTTAATCCAATTTTATCTTTAACCAGCATCTCAAACAATTAACAATCATGCCAACAACTCTGCTAAACAACTTACCTAAAACAATTATTGTAGTCATTTCTATAACATTTCATCTGTTCATTGAAACAATTTTTTTTTCATCTCTTCATCACCATAAAAAGTAACATAAATGACCTCAGATTTTAATAACGAAACTAAATCTCTTTTAAAGTAATCTTAATTTTTTTTTTATTTTATAAAACAACACGCGAGGTCGATTTGGATGAAAAGAAGAAATAAAAAAATTAAGCAAAAATATGAAATTCTCACATTACACTATGGGCAATTTTTGGCGACTTTTAAAAAAAATATTTTACTGGCTTATCTGAAAGCCTCTATCATGACCTACAAGAATCTGCAAAAAGTTTGGGCCAAAAGTCAGCAGTTCCCGAGAAATGGCTTGAAACGTATTTTCACGTTTTTTCACAATACCATTTTTAACACCTCAGAACTTTTTACTGTCTCAATCAATTTTGTTGAACTTTTTTTTATATTATTGATACATATAAGAACTTTAATAAAAATATCAGTTGAAATATTTTGTGGCTGTTGAAGATACCCAAAAAGTTAAAAATGTGAAAGCTACATATAAGGTGATACTCTATTTAAGTATACAGGTCACAATCACCTCAAATATTTTTTCTTTCTTGATAATCTTATAGTTAAGAGCAAGATCTTTAAAATTCATATAGGTTTTATGCCAAAATTTTCATGTTTTACCCATGAAAAATGACATTTTATACAAAAATCGATTTTTTGGGCGTTTTTTGCTTCAAACGCTCATAACTTTTCAGGAGATATAGTCGGAAACTTTTTTTGCATTTTCTTATAGTTCAAGTTTGTACCTTTAAAAATATATATAAATATCGATATATGGTTTGCTGTTTTTGTGGTTTTAGGCTATTTGAAAGTCGCAAAATGGGGAAATTCGTATGACACTCAATATAAATTTTATCTTTTTAAATCTAAATCACCTTGAATTGCCATAAAAACTTCAAAAATGTTAGAAAATGACGTATTCTACCATTTCTGATCATTTTACAGTTGAAAAAGTTAAAATTCTGGTCATTTTTGAAAAATCAAAGATTTCATACAGTTTGCTAAAGTTCAACAGCTCAAATCATCTTTAAAAGCGAATTAAACAACTTTGTCTGACTTGTTTTGAATTGCTAATACAATTAGCTTTATTTTGGTATATAATTTGTCATACTTAGTAAAAACTTTCATCGATTTAACGCAAAAAATTGAAAAATGGTCAAATTTCATAGGGCTTGATTGACCATAGCTCACATTTTTGCTCATATCTCATCAAAATTTTCACCATATGCAATAAATTTGGTATCATTGGAAAGCTTTTTGTATTTAAAATTAAACTAAATAAAATTTACAGCTCCAAATTTACGCAGTGCGTCAGTAGGTTATGTACAAAATGTCAATATTTCACCAACCCCACAGTGCACAAATGAATCTATGCATAAAATTAAAAGTTATTCCTAATAAAATACATTATATTACTTTTTAAGAGCGCACGAGTTCTTCGAATGATCATTAAAATTTTAAGAAATTATGAAAATATAAATTTTTTCTACAAGCTTATATCAAGCAAATAACAATTGAATTGTATTTAATTATTATTTTCTTGCATTAAGCAATGTAAATCAACAAAAAAAGAATAAATTTATTTTCATTTGTGCATTGTAGGGTTGGTGAAATATTGACATTTTGTACGTAACCTACTGACGCACTGCGTAAATTTGGAGCTGTAAATTTTATTTAGTTTAATTTTAAATACAAAAAGCTTTCCAATGATACCAAATTTATTGCATATGGTGAAAATTTTGATGAGATATGAGCAAAAATGTGAGCTATGGTCAATCAAGCCCTATGAAATTTGACCATTTTTCAATTTTTTGCGTTAAATCGATGAAAGTTTTTACTAAGTATGACAAATTATATACCAAAATAAAGCTAATTGTATTAGCAATTCAAAACAAGTCAGACAAAGTTGTTTAATTCGCTTTTAAAGATGATTTGAGCTGTTGAACTTTAGCAAACTGTATGAAATCTTTGATTTTTCAAAAATGACCAGAATTTTAACTTTTTCAACTGTAAAATGATCAGAAATGGTAGAATACGTCATTTTCTAACATTTTTGAAGTTTTTATGGCAATTCAAGGTGATTTAGATTTAAAAAGATAAAATTTATATTGAGTGTCATACGAATTTCCCCATTTTGCGACTTTCAAATAGCCTAAAACCACAAAAACAGCAAACCATATATCGATATTTATATATATTTTTAAAGGTACAAACTTGAACTATAAGAAAATGCAAAAAAAAGTTTCCCCGACTATATCTCCTGAAAAGTTATGAGCGTTTGAAGCAAAAAAACGCCCAAAAAATCGATTTTTTTGTATAAAATGTCATTTTTCATGGGTAAAACATGAAAATTTTGGCATAAAACCTATATGAATTTTAAAGATCTTGCTCTTAACTATAAGATTATCAAGAAAGAAAAAATATTTGAGGTGATTGTGACCTGTATACTTAAATAGAGTATCACCTTATATGTAGCTTTCACATTTTTAACTTTTTGGGTATCTTCAACAGCCACAAAATATTTCAACTGATATTTTATAAAAAAAAGTTCAACAAAATTGATTGAGACAGTAAAAAGTTCTGAGGTGTTAAAAATGGTATTGTGAAAAAACGTGAAAATACGTTTCAAGCCATTTCTCGGGAACTGCTGACTTTTGGCCCAAACTTTTTGCAGATTCTTGTAGGTCATGATAGAGGCTTTCAGATAAGCCAGTAAAATATTTTTTTTAAAAGTCACCAAAAATTGCCCATAGTGCATTAAGTGATGTTATATGGAGAGACCTGGAAACTTGTTAGCGATGTTATATAATGTTAATCTTCTTAGACCAATAATGTTTCATTACAATAATTACTGTAAGTTGGAATGATTTTGTGTTAAACTTGTGCTTTATTTAAGAATTTACTACTTTATATACTTAGTTTGGAATTTTCGTTTATAGCTTTATTCAATTTTCTTTAATGCACAGTTTTATTGGGAATTATTAAATGCTGAGATATGAATTTTTCTGTTTTATTTTTATGCGGTTCAAATTCTCAGTCTTAAGAGAAAAATTAATCTCTTAAAGGTTGTAGATTATGATTTTATTCATCTTAACAATCAACATGCTTTTAGATCTATGCATAGATTAAAGGCTACCAATTTCGATCAAGAAACCGGATGCCATATGCAAATCAAATCGATATAAATCACTCAATCTTGTCTGTGGAAATATATCAAAAATTAAAGATAATTTCCTGTATTAAATTCAAATCACACTCATAAAGCAGAAAAATTGACTAATTTTACGAAAATGATATCCAATTCATATTTCCATTGACCATTAATTCTATAAACGACATCTTCATAGCCATCTGCGTGAAGGAAAAAGAAGAAAGCATTTATTACCCACACTGATTAATAGCTTTGCTTATTGTCTATTTCCATACTTTCTGTAACAGCTGCAATATTTTATCACTAGCCCATGATACCTATATGAAAATCATCTACCCAGAAAAATAATTTTTTTTGAGGTAATATTAAAGCAAGTTACGTAACAACATCATTAATGTTAACAAAAAATTGGACAAGAATTATCAATTCATAGCGCAACAACCTAGCGATAAAAACAATCGTAATGTAAGCAGAGGAAGCAGCCACAGTAAAAAAAATGCTGTTTGCGCGCCACGAATGAATCATTAACCGAGGAAAGAGTTCGTTGTATAGGTAATTAACATCCGAGACTCGTGCTCATATGTGGTATATGAATTGAAAGCATTCACAGACACAATGAGTGGATTCACCCATAAAAAATTGCTTTTTTAGCTCAATTTATTGAAGGGATTTTTGGATGCATGATGATTTTTGGGTGGCTGACTGACCAATTCAATAGATAGATTGAACATTTTCAGATATATTTGAATGTAAGATTCCATTTTGAAATAAATAATTATTGATCAAAATTTAGTATATCTCATTAGCTTTATACCAAACTACCTACTTAAATGGAAATTTATCGATTAAAATTAATTTCTTGAATTAAATTTAATGTCTCAATTTTTCATTACAATTTCAAAACACACACTTCAAGTTATATAAAAAGTTGTAAATTGTTTAATTCATTGCCTTAAATGCGCATTATGATTCACTTAAATCATAAAGTCCATCACAATTAACTCAACAGCAATTATTTCTTTCTACTCTAAAGATCAAGAGAAAAACAATGAGGGCGCAAGGTATTTAGTAAGTAGAAAGAGGCAGTGAAGTGAGAATACTTTTATTAAAATTCATATTAAGAACGACGAGGTAGGAACCATGAGAGCAATAGCACACCTGGAAAAAGAACTGTAAAAAAATTTCTTTTGATGATCAAAAAAGGCAAAAAAGATTAATATGATTCCGGCATGCTTGCCATATCAATTTTTTTATATATCTTTATTTTTATTGTCTATAAGTCAGCATTGTTTTTCAATTTTTATGTCATTTTTTTCATATCACTCTAAATAAATTTTTACAATTTCTAAAAAATATTAAAAGCTTTTGAAAAAGTTTCTAAATAAGTAAAAAAAAAAATAATGTGTGTCATAATAATGCATAAAAAATTATGTGGTTTACATTCGAGCATGAAGGAAATAAATTAAATAAATTTTTATTGATATCTAAATTAAAATGCAAAATGCTTCTATTATCGCGTAAAATTGTGTATGTTGACCATGTGTATGTGACATAATTATTAAATGCTAGGCAAATTAATAATTAGGAAATTTTTGCATAAATTACAAATTATTATTTATTATCGAAAGGCTGAAAATTTTAAAACGCACACTCAAAAAAACAAAATCCCTTAGATTTAATGCTCATCGAACGGAAAAATAAAATCATGAAATTTTTTCTGTAAATCATTTTTATTCATGTATGATTTTTTTATGTGTATAGTTGTAGAAAAAGTAGCATAATTCAACTTTCAGTCTCACTAATATTTTTCATTTATGTTTTTTTTTTTTTTTATTTTGTGTTGCTTCGTTAGCATAAAAAAGCCACATAATCTAATAATTCAAAGCATAATTTGTTATCGTTGATGCGCGAAAAAAGAGAGATAAATGAAACTTTCAGTTTAAAGCCACAAAATTAATTTTTCTAAATGATTCTAGTGGTGAATGAATTATTGGTGCTTATTTTGAGTGAGAATTGCTTCTTTATTTTGTAATTCATAGCTGATATTAGCTTATGTTATGATACATGCAAAATTGACTTAGCAATTGGTTTTGAAATCGTCCGGAATAAATCGATTTAAAAAATGTATTTCAAGGAAAATTTGTTGCTATACAGGAACTTAATATTTTAATTTGGAACGTGTGGATTTGAAGATTTTTTTGGTCCATTAAATGCTGAGATTTTTTTACATAATCTTTTAATTGGATTATATTGAGGTCTGTATTGCATGTGTATGTGCAATTATTTTGTTGATTTTATATGAATTTCTTGGACTATGAGCTCTGTGAAACAAAAAATTGTTTATTTTGTAGACTCAATTTAGATTTGTTCTAGAGGGGATCCTCGATTTGAACAGATTCGATTTGAATTATTTCGATTTGAATATCCAAAAATTTTCCATACAAAAATTCAAATTTTCATTTTTAATGGTCATTTTTCATACGTTTCGATTTGAATAAATTCGATTTGAATAGAAAAATTTGGAAACAAAATAACTGTTCATATCGAGGATCCCCTGTACACAATTTGTAAAAAATTTAAGTTTTGATATTTGCAATCCATAAAGAGCATTCAGCACTATCATAAAGTTCATATTCTGCCAGTAATCATAACCTTATCTTTCATCAAAAATCGCTTTCATGTTCTCATTGTTTCCTGGAGCATGAACATTTTATTATTGCCTGATATTCTTGAATTTTACTTGCATCACATCCACAACTATTTGATTTATGAATGTGATGTTATATAAAAAAAATAAATTAAATTGATGACCTCTGCATGTCACTAGTAAATTTAACAAATTAAGTCGTAATTGAAAAATTAATAAATATTTCAAAATCTCTCATCAACGACAGCAGCTAATCTGCATTTACATTTAAATTACAAATTTTCCTTAATACGATTTTCCATGTAAAATTGTATTACCCGTGTATGATTATTACATTTGTCAGACGTCTTGCCATAATCCAATTTAGAAGGAAATCACGTAAAAAAGCAACATAGTCATTACTACTGACTGATCATTTGTAAAATATAGTAAGTAATTTGTATACAATGAGTCTTAACGACACAAGCAACTAACATTTTCTCTTGAAATGATCATGAAAGCATTACTTCATTTTAGATCATGCAAATAACAAGATCCGTTGAAATGAGTCTATTTACCAGAATGCACGTCTTCATCAACTAAAGGTTAACTAAGTTTTTCAAGTTTGAGATTTCTAGGGCAATATTACTATAATTATTTGCTATTCATTTGCAATTTGTTGATCTTCAATTCTACTTAAAAATTTGTGAATTATTCAAGAAAGAAGAATCAGGGAGTTGTCAAATTTTATGAAAAGTTTTTAAATTTAAGGTTAAGTTAAAAATATTTGGCACCCCTTTTTATTTTTGATGAATTTGTTGGAAATGATATGTTTGAAAGTCTCTTAATTTTGATGACAACGGACATGTTATTTTAATCATTATGAGTAAGGGCCGTTCTTTTATTACGTAACAAAATAACGGTCGTTTTTCAAAAATTGTTTTCAAAATTGAAATTTCTGTCAAATTTTTTTAGAAAAGCTTATGAAATTTCAAATTAATTTAGTAGATATAACGAAGAGTTTCAAGATTTACATTCAAATACTAAAAATATGTATATCGAATATCCATAAAATAATTTTGAGCAACAATGTTTCTATGCTGTTATTTTTTTCATGAATTTTTAATAAATAGCTCTAAAAATATTTCAGAAATCAGCTCAAATATTCAACAAATTTGATTTCATTTACATTTTTATTCTAATCTTTCTAAACATGTTAAGAGAATAAAATTTTCACGTGGCTCAATACCCAAATACCGGCATGCAAATATTTCAATCAAGTTATTTTTGAAAATAAATATTTTGAGGCCTAGCTTAAAAAATCGATAAGCTTAACAAGTTTTACAATCTTTAAAAGATGATTCACATTAAACAAACTCAATAGAGATGAGCTGTTTATTCTTTGTAATACGCCTATTCAAGACGATAAACTAATGATCAGTAGCAATGAAAATAATAAATATTGAATATGAAAATATTCCATAATAAGGAAATTCAATAATAAAGAAAACTGTGTCAATAGGAAAGACTTAAATCCATTGTTGACTGCTTTTTCTATCGTGATGGATAAATTAATTGCCAACATTTCCTTAGAATTATTTCCAACAGCTGTAAGTTTTGACAGCTAACGAAATGTTTATTAATTGTTATTGCATTGGCGACAATTATCACGATTTTATGGAATTTTCGTGTCTTGATATAATTAAGAAGGCAAAGACTTGATTGGGTTGGTTTGATGAGATTTTTCAGGGTTGGAGGAAGCATTTTGAAGCAGTAATTTTATTTTTGACAACTTTATAATGCTGCATCTGTACAAGGTGCTGCAATTTAGACACTCCAAAAATATGGTTCCAAATATATGGAGGGGAAAATGAATGTCAATAAAACATTTCTATGACTTACTTTTAATAACTTAGTTAAATATGAAATAGCAAATTTTATGAGTCTATCAATAGTTTTGTATGGAATAAAGTTATTAAATATATGAGAATACAACATGAGGATTAACAATCCAAAACAACATGATGATTCAACCATAAATGTTATACTGGTACCATTATGACCTCATACTCTTAACCATGAGTTGTTCCGGTAAAGTTCACGAGAAATTGTATATAATTTTACCAAAAAAAGCAAATGACAGACCAAATTTAATTCCTCTAAACTGCAACTAACTTGTCTCAAATCCAAAATTCGCAATAAATTTTGCTTCAACAACACTATAAAAATGTCAAACGAAATAAATTTTTTAAGGTTTCCGTCAATACGAAATCAAAACCAATGTTCACCCTTGCATCACAAATCGTTCATTCACCACGAGTATCATTTAAATGGAATGACTGTTTTTCATAGAAGACTTTACGATTTCAAGGAGTGAGAAAAAAAAACTTGTATTATACATTTTTTTTAAGTAGTCGCTCATTATAAAATATATGTTTTGATCCCATTTTTTTGTCTTAAAAATTGTGCATAAATTTTTTTTCCTAATTAAAAAATTTTTCTCATTACTCACTAAAATTAAGTAATGTATTATTAGCTGAATCATTTATCAGGTTATTACACTTTGCTATTCCTTTATATTGCTGTGCTTTTGAGCTTTTAACTAGCATTTCATCGTCACTTGTATTATTATTGTTATTAATAATATTATTATTACAGTTTCCTTTACTAATATTGGCATTAATAATTGGAGGTGATTTTGAGTATGGAATTGTTTGTGTGATGCAATAGTGAGGTGGCGGTGCATTCATTTGACTCGATTCGAGTAGAATGTGATACCAGGTAAGTGGATTAAATTGTGGCCCCTCGCCACATAGTTCTGGAGGCAAAATATCGCGAGCGACAGCCTCATGAAGGGTAGATAGATTTGATCCATGTAATTTAATACGTTCTCTAGTTTTTGAATTCAAAAATGGTTTTATGACTGACAATGCTGCCTCAACAAACCAAGGCTGACCGATGAAATGAATACCTTTAAAACGTACTGGAAATGAATCCTGTAATCCCTCAATCATAAGTTTTAATATTTTTGGATTTAAATGTGCACTTTGCTTCAATGTAAAGTTTGTCCAGTCAACAATTACAACAAATCCATTTGCTTGGTTCTGCTTATTTTCTATAAGCTTCTCAAGTGTCAATAACATTGCTCGGTAAACAGTGAGTAATGAATATTGTGTATAATCCCAATTCGATGCAAAAAACACCAACACTTTTCGTCCGCGACGATCTCGATTCTTTAATACACCTGGGAAGCCATCACGCAATGCCATTTGTATTGTATCGTCGAGAACACAAAGACGTTGTAAGATGTCATGATTTTTCTGTCTATAAAGTTGATAATTGATGAGCAATTGAAATGCTTCTGTGACATTAAATTTTCTAGCGAATAAGAATCGATAGAGAAATTCATCATCAGAATAACATGATTTATCTCTTAGTGCTAAATCACGACTTGCTCCTATAAGATCTTTCAATATTAGTAATGCTCGATATCTCTCATTTGCATCGTGCTTATTGAATGTCATTTTTTCACTATCCATCTTTCCTGAACCGTAAATCGCTGCACCTTTCCCATGATATCCAGTTTTTTGATAGTGATGATGCCTCGCATTACTCGTGTAGTCATCATAAAATTCTGACATGATTTTCTATAGTTTTTATTACTGTTTTCCTTTTATTGTTGTTTATTTATTTTTATTCTTTCACTCGATCATCAAATCATGATAAATATTTCAATGGAAGTACAAAAACGTCTGTAATGAGAGGAATCAGAAAGAAAATACGTTAAAAAAAGAAAGAAGTAGCAACATGTTGGAATTTTTTTCGAACATAAATGAGATTGTTTTTTTTGATAAATGAAGATAATAAGGTGGCAAACTGCATGACTTCACATACATACATTTGGTCCGTTTGAGAAAAACAAAGCATTTTATTTCTCATTTTGAATGTACATACACATATGCTTAATTATAATAACCTCATGGGCAACACTTAACTGTAACTGTTGGTTTCTTTAATAGAATTTGAGAAATTTTTATTATTTCGGCAATTCTTTAGCAATAGAAATTCCAACTCTACCTTTGTTAGCATATTTTTCGTTCTCTTCGTATCGTCGTGACCCCATTTATTGTTTCTTCTATTACTGCACTTACTTTTTTTCAATTATCGACTAAACATGAAAAGGTTTATGAAATTTCTCTTCTTATCTATGTCTACGCATAATTTGTACCTTTATAAAATGTGAATTACTTATTACATAACACATGAGTAGAAATAAAATATTTCGAATTGGGAGCAAACAACAAGATCTTAGCTTCCTTTCTTGCTTTAATTAAACCGCAAAATGCTCAAAAATGATTCATCAAAATCTCGTTCATTGAAAATTAAAAACAATAATTCTGTTTTACATGTTTAAATTGAAAAATTGATCAGTAAATAAAATCTCAAGCTTATGAAGAATATTCAAATTTGTACAGGAAATTTTCAAATTAAACCTTCTGCCGTGAGAAAAAAATTAGATTAAATATTTTATGCAATTCATGGTCGTATAATCCGATTTATTTATTTCAGTACATTCACCAACATTCATCCATATTTGCATTAGTCGAGTAAGCTAAGGGGCCGTTCACTTATTACGTAACGCTCTGAGGGGGGGGGTCGAGAGTTTGTTACGGTCTATTGTTCTCGCACCTGATTCTTTTGTTAAAAACGTTACGGAGGGGGGGAGGGGTAAAAAACCCGAATTTTTGCGTTACGTAATAAGTGAACGGCCCCTAACCAAGTTTATAGATTTTAATCTGTAAATAATGATAATTGATGAAATCTGAAACTCCTAACCTCAGAATTGAGTAATTAATTGAGATTTAGAGACATAATTATTGAGTTTGTGAATCAAAACATGCATTAGTGGTAAGCACTTGCAATAAACTTCTTATTTTATGTCCTCTAGTAATTATTATTAAGCTTCATTGAAAAAAAAAACAAACTTTCATTCAAAATACGTTCGAGTCAAGTCATATTAAATGCCATGTGCCCATGATTCTACATATTGCACGTTTCATTTCGTATGAAAAATAATTGAGAATATGAGAACAAAATAGAAACTTTATGACATATTGAGAACTAAGTGCGGTTCACTAACCAAATGAATGCAAAAAAATGTACACTGTGACAATACCTAATTTGGAACACACTCCTTAATAAGAGTAATATTTCAATGTTATTAAAGTCTTGTTTGCTGTCTTTCTATAACATTATATCGTAGATTGTTTTTAAACGTGAATGAATCATCAGTCGTACTTTAAATCGACATAATAAAGATGTGTAGTCAATTGAGACAAAGAACTTTTTTTTAAGAAATAAAAAAATATAAATAAAATATCGTAAAACACAGAAGAAAAACTTTCACCGCATGACTAAGCATAAAGACGAAAAGAAAAAGAACAAGACCGTCGAATAGGAAGTAAATAAAGTGTAAAATAACCGAGTTCGTAATGATGAGCTTATTAAGCACAAGCATGCAGTTTCAAGATCTACAAGTTAGACTGGCAACGACGATTTGCACTTTCCAATTAAGATTTAATTAGTTCAAGGCTTCGTTGCTCACTATAATTTTTGCAGATTTGACTTTTTATGCATTAATAATTATGAATATACGTATCTACTCTTTTTCTTTAATTAACGTACGCGTGTGGTGATATTTAGATATTTCGTGCTTAATCGTTTGGAAATTGTTTGGTTTTAATGCCAAAATAAGATCTTTAGTTGGTTTGATCCTATATTATTCAAAAATGGATGATTAATGTGAAAATTTTATAATTACAAAAATTTGTCATTGCAATAAAAATTTAATTCCTAATATCCGTCATTACTAAACAACTCCTTACAACTCGTGCATGCTGAAGTAATTTTGAAGCCATTCAAAAAAGCATATTTGCGGTGTGTAAGAATTCGCGGTCACTGACAAACAACATTTTGCAACTAAGTATATATTATTCACTTCCATTCCATTTGATACACAGCAGAAACGTGGTAAAGTTGTATGTACGGCTTTTGCCTCTCTCTCTCTATCTCTGTATTCAAGGAAGGTCGACTGGTTTTTTCTTCTTTAATATTTTTTTTTTAAGTTTTCGTTCTTTTCTTCTTTCCATCTCTTATTCTGAATTTCGGCATTTGTACCGCATCGCAACAACAAATCATCAAAAAAAATTGTTCTCATTTTCATGTTTAACTCGAATTTGAAATTAAATTACGATAAATTGTTGTAAATCAAACGAAAGAATTTTCACACAATATTAACGAGTACTGGAAATAACCAATTATAGTTCTTTTTATGAAAATTACAGAAATGGATTATTTCACATTCAAGAACCAATTTGAATTAATCTGCTTTGTTGATTTGGGTTAGGCTTGTGAGAAGTAAGCGAGAAGATTGAATAATGTGAGTCATTTTTTATCAAGTTAATTTGAATTTAATTAATTGACTTGGCTTCGTGATTCGATCATGGAAAAATATTAGAACTATAGACTTTATAATCAGAATTAGAATCTTTTGTACTATATAAGTCTATTTATAAAATTTATAACTTTGTAAAAATATGATCAAGTATGAAATTCATCTACGTGATTTTAAGGTGCAAAATTATCTTGACATGTCAAATAAGATGGTGAAATTAAAGCATCTGACTTTAATTAATAACAATGCAAATATTCTCCTTAAATTTGGGAACCCCTTTTGCATCTGCAGTCAACATATGATGACAACAATTTGCTAACTTTTATCAACAAATTAGATTTACAACCGGTAGTAACTCATTTCATTTTCTTAGACATGATTCCCAATTTCTGTAGAAAGCTTAATTTTTTATCATAGTTTTTTTCATACCGATGAACATCATCGATCACCGTTACTTTCGCTTTATTTATGAGTCATCACTGAATTGCAATGTGTTAATAGACTTTGAACATTTTTTTTGCACTTACTAGATAATAAAAATACTGTTTGATGTTCGGTTATGAATTTTTTTTTTGGGTTGCATAATTTTATGAAATAGATTATTTAAAATTCTGGTAAATTGAATATTCAAAAAATCTAAATAATTTTTTTAACAGACACGTTTAGTTGTTACATCAAAGCAACTGACTAAAAATTTAAAATAGATACAAAATTTTAATTTTAACATCAATCAAAAATATCCACTCATTACTATGCCACCGGTAAAGTAGTTTATGATTAATTACTCTAGCTACAATACACCCATAACAATTCTTTTGGTCAACACAAAAACTAACTTAAAATTCCTGATCGAGGGTGTGATTCTACATTGAAAAAAAAATCCTAAACAAATCTCAAAAAATCTTAAAATTTTCAAAACTATTATTTTATAGCAATAACTAGTTATTTTTTTACTCAAATTTGACCGTGATTAAAATGTTAAAAGTCTTTTCACATTTCTTACAAAAAATAACATTTTTTTGAGGCATTTTCAATTTACAAAGCTTTCTATTGCTATATCTTAAAATCTTGGTCTCATTTGATTACTTCTGTTTTGTACTTAATTTCCATAAATAATTTGTTCCCTTGATAATTCATTCACTTCAAATGTTTTTTGTAAAAACTGTGAAAATTAAATCAAAGAATAAAAAAAAAATAAAAAATAAAAAAAAAATCAAGTAAATGGCAGTCAACATCACAGCTTTGATTATGAAATTAATTTTTCTCAATAATTGTAACGCAAAGTTTTTTTCTTCTAAATTGCCAATAATAACAAAGCATCATGTAACTCATACCTTGTAATTGAGATAATTGCACCAAAATAATTATTACAACTTTATGTTTCTTAATGAAATTTTAGCACATTATTCAACATTTTTATATCAAATACACATTGCTGATCTCATGTAAATAACAGAGTTATAAAATATTGTGAAATAGGATTAAAATCTAAGCCACACGAATTTTATTTTTGATGTGTATTTTTTATCGGTGTATCGAGAACTGTCACGTAAAGAAATTAAGATTTTCTCGTTTTTTGTCTATAAATGCAGAAATTCATTATGACTCTAATTTGACATAAATTTTTAGAATCCAGTGCCATCAGTTTATTAGACAGTTTTTTAAAAACAAAATCTCACAATTTATAAAAATTCTAATTGTAATTTACCGACAAATAAATAAAATTCTTAAAACTGGTTTCAAATTTCATGAGTTTCAGAAACAGCTGTACAAAATTAACTGCCGATACCTAATCACAAACACCTGCATACCAACTCTGCATAAAATACATTTGATCGAGAAAGAAAATATTTTTTTATCGACAAAATAAAAATTGGGTACGTAGATTCATTATCACTATTATCATACTACGTAGTGTTTTCAATATCTTTTTGACACAAAGCACAAGTGTATTGGCAAAAACAGAATTCTTCCAGTAATTCTTCACACTCTGTAGACATGTAAATAAATAGAGATAAACAGTAGATCATTTCTATATATTTCCACATTGTTCACAATATTTTTGTTTGCCATGACATTGTGATGAGTAATTTGCATATTTTTTTAGCTGTACACTCGTAATTAATCTCATTTAAATTGATGTAGAACTTTGTATAATTTGCCGGATTCAAAATATATTGCGTCATGCTTATTGCACTATTATTTATCTTTTTTTAAAAAATTATTTTGTAAATCACCTTAAAACACCTGTTTTATTCAGAATTTGCTATGTGACTTAATGCAAATGTTGTAATAATCCAGTATTATCGCCTTCACTTATTGATTTCTTGAATGTACATGAAAATTTATCGACAAAACTTTTTGTCATCGGAAATGAACGTAAATTTCAATCAATGCACTAAAGCATTAGAAATAATAAAATTATTTATAAAAAAATTATTCTGTTCTCTTCTATTCCACACGAATGTGTTTCTAGTGTCTACATTAAACTGTTTTTTTTAGATCCGAAGACAACTGGCGACACAAACTTGATGGCACGAAAGCAAAACATAAACTGAAAGCACAAACACTGAAAAAAGCGTTTGTAAAAATGAAAATTTATTCCGAGTTGGAAGCAAAACTATACTAAAGCAAGTTTAACTGGCTAATAAAGCAATAGTGTAAGTGGCGTTGTGCTTACTTTGTCGAAGTTTCCAGTTTTGTTTGGATCGTAAGATATTTGAAGAATTGAATCAACTTATAAAATTATTATATTTGCTGAATGTGATATGGATATGATAACTGTAATTGATTATATTGAGTTTAATACTTAATATTCACTAAATAATTATGATTTAAAGCTAATAATTTATTAAAGTTCTTTGATTGAGTTTCAAAATAAATTTTATTTTGCAAATTTTTGAAATTTTTCAAATGTTAACTGACCGTTAAATTTTTTTTTTATTCCAATTTCAAAATATTCTTTTGGAAACAATTCATAAATATAATACAAACTGCGTTTTGGACAATTTCCCACCCATACCTTTCCAAAACAATATTTTTCTCTCCTCTATCTCTTTCTCATTCACGTTTTTGTGTAGTTTATTGTTGGTAGATATTTGGTATCCAAGCATTCGATAAATGTACAATAAATGTATCTATACGTATATCCAATTGTGAGTGTAGTTACCGACACACACTACTCACATGTAAACACACATATAACTTGATTTTGTGCCGATCGTTCGTTGCTTGCTTGCCTATAATTAGAATTTCAACTATATTTGGATTCTTCCTTTAGCACGGAAATTATTCTTTTTTTGCTGCTGAGGTAATTATCACGGAAATTTCATGTCGATCAAATAGAATGAGAATTATTGCATAAGCTATGAAATAGTGTAAAGTCAGTGGACAACCGATTAGGGATTTTTTTATTTTCTCAATAATTCCCATTTTTCTTCACAGAACCTATTGATGTTATATATTTTTGGAAAGGTATTGAAATTTCCAATCTAATGATGTAATTTTTTTTGGAAAACTCGCAAGTAATAGTCACAAAACGCATTTCATGCATTCTATTGAATATAGCTCAAGATGCATAAACTTCACTTTGCGAATAAATTGTAAAAGTTTCAGATTTCATTTTCATGCATTCTATGCCTGAATAATGTTTTGCTTTTTCTCAGCTCAAATATAAGCTTGATTCTATTTTATTACCTTCTTGATCAATGTATGATTAATCATAGATTATTTCTTAAAAAAGTTAAAACCAGAAAATTGCGAATAGACTAATTGAATTTCAGCGAGTAGAATTGCTGCTCAATTAAGCTTTTTTTTCAGATTGTCATACATGTACACACAAGTCAAGTCACCACAGATCAAAGATCATTTAAATCATCATCATCTGAAACGGCAGCAATTTGAAAACAAGTCAAGCATTATGAGTCATGAGAACACTTCGTGCGCTAATGAATTCAATTGTAACTAAATACATTTTTTTGTTGTCACTCGTCATTCTGCCTTGTTGTGCTTTTTGAGTCCTACTGAAGATTTTCTTCCAAAAACCTTTTCAAAGAGGTTCATAAAGTTATCAACATAACAGTTAGAATGCTACAGAAAACGCAAAACAAAGTTACAAGAAGTTGACTGTGACAAGTTCTTTTTATATATATATATATATATATATATATATATATATATATATATATATCAATGGAAAGGTAATAAAAAATAGAATCAAACTTGATTAACAACAATATTTAAAAATGTCTAGTTGTTGAAAAAATTCACTTTATGGAAAATTTCAGGCAAGGAAAACTTTTGAAAAGTTTGAAATATTTTTTGCCGTTAAATTTTTTCACATTTTCATGTAATTAGAGCTTCAATTAAATTTAAATGTATTAAATTCAATATAACTAATTTTAATACGCTTAAATCTTTAAGTATTTCTTTAATTAAAGCATAAATTAAGAATAAAAATTTTATCTTCCGATTTTTTGCAAACACATACTAACACAAACAAACTTGTTTACATTTTGAGAAGAAAATTTTAAATCACAATTTTTGTTGCTTATTTTTATGAACAAATATGCTGGATCTTATTTAAACGAAGCATTATGATTTAGTAATGCCAACTAAATACAGATTTAGTGATGATCCAGTCTCAAAAGAGATAAAATATTGAATTTTCTAAAAAAAATAATTTCGAAAAATTGTAAACAAAACATTTGAACCTTTGCAAAAAAATTCAAATATTTTTCGGTTTAACGTAAGACCTTCTATCCAGATTCCTTGGATATATATATATATATATATTTTTTTTGGTAGAAAACTGGTTTTTAGGGTCGATCAGGAATTACGTCCAAAATTTAACAAACATGGGGAATATTAAGCTATTTTGTAAAATTTTAGTAGCAATTTTGTAGAAATTTGAAAATTCTTAATTGTGGACGTCATATAAGGATTGATCAATCTGATTGTAAGTAGAAAGGAGTCGAAAGAAGTAACGTAAACATTTAACATGTACATACGTCCCTCAAATATCAATCAAAATATTTTCAATGAACTTTCTTCTGTCTTCTACTCGTACGGCATGTTAACTTGATATTCTTGAGACACCCAAACGAAAATAATAAAAGCAAATGAATGTTCTGCCTTGGGCAATTCTTCTCGTTACTTTCATTACCTTCTTTACTTTTCTTCAACAGAAATTGTAGCACCATGAAACTCGAATGTGTACAAGAATACACAGTTGCTTATTTTTTTGGGGAAACTGGTTATATACTCTTTTTTTTTGCCGGCAAAATAAGTACTTATTTGGTGTTATTTTTATAGAATGTTGTGAGGTAATTTTACGTAGTCAGAATTATTTTGTATTGTCAATTTATTTTGTTGCCAAATGTTGTTTGGAATTTAAAATTGTTAATTGCAATGCAATCAAGTTTCAGGTCAATTTCAATTTTCGAATTTCAAGAAGTTGATAATTTGACATCTTTAAGTAGTTCTAATGAATGTAAATTAGTTCAATTTGAGAAAATTTAAATTTATTTAAAAAATTTATTGAATTATTTTGTTTGAATAACTCTAACTACTTACATGGCGCCAGCATTAACTCCTGAAAAATTTACTCTATACTAGATTCACAACTGTATTCAAAATTGATCATTCATTCACATTCATACAATTACTATGTAAAGATTTCAAGAAATTAAGTTCACTGCTCGTATTATAAAACTGCATCTTAATCATATCTCGTGATATTATCTAAGTATATAATTCAATGATTTACGACTAACCTATAAAACTTTTTTTTATCAGCCGAGAATGTTTACAAATTTTATAGCTGAAATGTGATGCATTCTATTAACAAATGTTTATTTTTTTGTCATGATTTTTTCGAGTAATTAGGTGAAATTTTTTCGATTATGTTGTTAGCTGTCAAATAAACTGTTTAAAATGCATTTCATTATAAAATCAGATACAGTGTTGGAACTTTTGAAATAACCTATGAATTTTTTTTGATTTATCTTTTACAACCCTATGGAATTTATAAAAATGTTCATTTTTTCTACCCCAAAAGCATTGAAATTTTTTTATATTTTAGTTTTTCATATCATGACTAGTATCATGTACATTACCGTACACTATTCAATAAATAAACATCTGAAAAATTCTATTAAACAAACTTATTACAGCACAACACTTTAACACATTTGTGATACCACAAAATTATAAGTATTGCCATAACAATATTATTTTAGTCACCATGAAACTTCTGTATTTATAAAGGGTATTGTAAAACAAATGCTTGCTTTCCATAGGCTTCCATCATTACTTTAAATTACTCCCTTCATGAATTATGAAAATTTTCTCCCTAAATGAAATTGTTTCTTTACCACACTTGCACCTGATTAATGCCAAAGTCTTACAACATTCATTAACTGCGAAAGGTTCTTTATGACTTCATAACATGAACGGAAAATGAATTTTTATTTTGAAAGTTTTTAAAGCACGAGTATTTCTTGCTGTAGTTTTATGCATTTTAAATGAATATTGCAAGAATAAGAAATTTTCTACTCACAGGTGCTTCCGTTTAATTAATATTCTGTGTACATTAATCTTTAGTTTTGTATGTATTCATTGACGTTTTCGAGCAGTGTATTACTGTGCTTTATGTTTTGTTGGGATTTCTTTTATATATTGTGCCAATGGACTTAGTCTTCTTTTAAGAATTTACAATTCTAATATTATTTGATCGAAAAAGTCACCCTTATGTCCAGTAATCAATATTAACTCTAAATTGGCAAAATCGATTTTTAAATTGCTAAGGAAGTTTAATTTCCTGTCTGGTTCCAAAACAATAAAGAATTTCTAAGATTCTCCCTCAAACGCGTGTTCAAAAAAAAAACAAATGTTATCATTAGTTTCAACGCTCGACTTCCCATTGGCACACCTCACATCCGAATGTAAATAAGCAAAACACAAATAGAAAATCTTGAGAAACAACAATAAAAACAAATTTCTTTTCAAATGTAAGGTCTAAATGCTCTTTATTTATGATATTCTCACCGATAAACTTTAATTACAAAACATTCAATCACCAAGTCAATCGAGTACAATTACATCATCATTATCTGTGGGAAAAAAGTGCAAAAATAATTGAGAATGAAATAAAAATAAATTCAGACTTGATATAATTAACGGTTGATTGAACATTTATTTTTTACCTGGCTTCTTATTTGCATTGCTCTTTTGCTGCTGATTTTGTTGCTTTCTTTCTGCCAATTTTTGTTGCAATGTCTTTGGTGGACTAACAATAGAAGATGGTGAGGGCGTCAATGGTGGTGTATGTTGAAATGGTGATGATGAATGTGTGGGTTTTGGTGATGCCATTGGATGACTACTGAAACTTGATGCAATATTCTTTCCAAAATCGTAAGGAATTTTTGTATTTGAAACTTGTTGTGATTTCTTTTGATGATGTTGTTGTTGTGGAGTTGATGTTTGTGATATGTTCTTAGATTTTTGTGACTGCTTTAGCAAGGATGTTGTAGCTCCATGACCAGAAAGTGATGATGACGATTTCTTTCCAGTGTTTGGCGTAGAACTTTGACTATTTGGATATGACTTAAGAAATTCTTGATACGATTGCAGCATGTTCAAACGACTTGCATTTTGTGTTGATGAAAATGTTTCAGGCGTAATTGAAAGTGATGGATTTAAATTATATTTTCCAAGTGAACTCATTGGCGATGCTGATTGAGATGCTGACACACTAAGTGATGACTTTTCTTTTGACTTCTTCTCAGAATTGCTCTTCATGCTGCTTCCACTTGGCATTGTTGGCGTAATAGACAGTGATTTTGGAAGGTCAGGAAGATTCAAACTTGTTCCTAAAAGTCCATATTTACTCAAATTATCAACCATCTTTGCAGCATTTGAATCTTTTGATGATTTCTTTGAATGCTCTTTCATGTCTCCCATGGATTTTCTAACAGAGACATTTGATTGTGATTTTGAAACTGTTGTATTTGTGGATGCTGATCCTAATGACATTCTATTACTTGTGCTTGTTGTAGATGTAATTGTGGTTGTGGTAATCGATAATGAATTACTCAATACATTTTGTTGCAATCCTTGTAAATGATTGCCTTTACTATTTGTTGGTGATGCTGTCGATGACATTAATGACTCAAGGAATTTTAATTCACTACTTGATGCTGATTTTGAGGTGGTTGGAGATGCACCGACACCAGTTAAACTTGATAAAAGTGTGGTTGCAAAATTTGGATCACCAAGCAGTGCCAATTGCTGAGAAGTAAGTTGTGGTGCTGAGGCTGATGAAGATGACGGCATGCCAAGCATTTTATAATATTCACTTATGTATGATGAAGTGAGAACAGATGGATTAGTATAAAGTGCCATGAGCATAGAATTATACATTGAATTCAGGTTTGAAGCACTTGATGATGTATTTTTGTTGGAAGTTGATGATCGTGGCTTTGTTCTAGCACTAGATGAGCTTGAAGTGTTTGTAGATGATGGTGCTGTAGTCGTGACTGGAGTTTTTTCAGCACTTGAAAGTGCATTTTGATTACATGTCTGAGGATTTGGAGTTTCAGGTTTACTATTACCCAAAATTGATTTATTTATTTCACTTACTGATTTGACGAGGATTGGTGAAGATGTAGCTTGAGTTTGTATTGGCTGTTGATGAACTAATGGAGTCACTGGATTTGGATTGGTTGTGATAATTCCTTTCTCCAAGTTTTTACGGTAATTAATTTCTTGTTGACACATTTTAAATGCCAAATCTGTATAATTGGCAGTCTCTGGTAAAATCATTTTATCTTTTATGTATTCTTTGTATACTTCAACTAAAACGCCTGAAAACAAACTTTGATCCTTTTGTTGAAACGTCTTCAATGTCTTACGATTCGCTTTAAATATCTCCAACATAAGCGAGAGTAAATCTCTGTCATTATTTTTACCATCTACAATGCCATTCATTACTTCACGCAATTTATTCTTAAATGCTTGTACACCGCACGCTACAGCTTGTTGGAATAATTCCTTCTTGTCTGTATCACTGAGGTATTTCTTGTCTGCTTCGGGATTTCTTTGCAATTGTAATGCTAAATCTATTAAGGTTTCATAATCATTAGTTTTCTTAAGCACATCCATCAAAATTATGACACATTTTGACAAATGAGTGGTAAAATTGCCAGGTCTATCAATTTCTTGTGATGGTATACGCCAAATACCATTAAAGAAATTATTGTTTTTCCTTTCATGAAATAATCCACCAACAGAATTTCCAAGTGTTGTTTTATAGTCAGATGTTAGCAATAATTGTCGACATTTATCTTTTGATTCATTAATATTCAAGAAATGATATACAAGTCGATAAATTGACTTGTAATGTTCGGGAAAGCGGCTAATGCATTCCTCAAAGTTTTTTATACACATTTTATAAATCGTACTTATCGTTTCCTCATCAACATACACATTCTCTTGATCCGTTTCATCATCACTGCTTGTCGAATCACTGTCAGAGCTATCAGAACTTGAATCTGATGACGTCGATGATGAGTGAGTAGTTGTAGTTGTTGTTGTGGAGGTCATGGCACTTTCTTGGGATCCACGTCTTGATCCAGCTTCATTATCAATGATTTTTCTAATGACAGGTTGAATTGGCGGTTCCTGTTGATTTTCATCAGCTTCTGTCTTTTCAACTGTCTTCAATTCATCATTTTCTTTTGGAACTCCATCGACCTCCATGTTTTCAACATCAGCTACCACATTTGAAAGATTTAACAACATTTCTGATAGATTTTCAGTCTCTTCAGGTTTCTTTGCGGTTTGAATTTGATCTAGTTTCGGTATCTTTTGTTTTGATTGATTTGCCTCGCCTACACCACTCGTGTTGATTTTTCTTTTCAATGCATTGATGTTGTCTTCTATATGGGAAAGTTAAGATCGCAATTAAACGGTTAGTTACTCTGGGTGTGTGCCAATGGAGATTTTAAGAATCTTCAATTATTAAGCAATTACTAGAAAATTTACTCACCATTAATTTTTGCACGATTATAAGCAAAAGGGCTGGTTGCTAACTCCTTAAGTATTCTCATAAACAGCTTTGCTGTCGGCTTATTAATCTTACCGTGTTGCTCAATGTATTTCATAATACATGCTGTGGTACGATAGAAAACCTCCAATGACTCAATCGCAAGATGAGTTGGATTATTGTGATTAATTTTAATTGGATACGTCGCGTTGTCTTCATACAAATACTTTGCAGATTTAAGGTATAGATTCAAATAAACCGATGGTACTTCTTTCCTCTTTTCTGCAATTTTACCTAACATGAATGAATAATACCATTTCTCATCATGATTTTCCTCATCCTCAGAATTTTTAGCTGTCGTGATGTCGAATGTAGGCTGCGAGACTTCAGTGAAGCATTTGTAAGATAAATTAAGAAATTTTTCTTTTCTTTCTTCAAGTGCTGCAAAATTTTCCATCGATAATGTTTCACTTGCTTGCTTAAGATTCCTCGAACAGAATGAATGCAAATGATAAGTAAACGATCCAAATTCCGTGAGAATTGTCGATGTCTTTTTCAGTTTTAAGCATTGATTAAAGCAAATAATTGCCTGATCAGCCATATCAAGATAATTTTTTACGTCAATTGAGTTATAAGAGTTCAATCGCATTTCCAATTTACTTTGCTTACATAATGACATTGAAGCCCACGAATCAAATCGATCAGGTTTCATAGTAAGATCATTGATAAAAAATTTTACAGCCTTTCCAGTCTCTTGGTTTTTGAAGTAGAAATCAGCAAGGAGGTAGTAAATTGATGAAATTTTAGTTGGCAGTATGTTCATTTCTTTTGGCAATGTTGTAGTTGTTCCATTAATAAAATTTCTAATTTCTCCAACAAATGGCTGAATATCAAGGCATTTAGGAATGAGAACCAAAATTCTTTGTAATAATTGTTCCATTTCAGCAGTAATTGATGACAATTTAAATGAATCAAATTCAGGCAATGTTTCTGGTCTGTATAGATCAAACAGCTGAATTGCACGTTCCCATGTCAAATCGATATTTTTTGCATCATGTTCTTCAATGTGTCGCAAACGTGCCTTCTTAGCAGGAAATCCATACAAACAATATGTAGTTTGCTCCAAATTTTCAGCTATATAATCACGGAATGGATCAAGCATTGGCGTTCGGTAAATTGGAGCTAAATTATCGAGCAAGAAGAGCCACAATTTTCCATTGTCTTTCATACACCATTGTTTTCTTCCCATTAGTTCATGAGCACTAAATAACATTGTTATTGCATTAGCAACGACACCAAATTCCTCAACCTCAACATTTTCATCTGTTGCTTTCTTTTTACTGTGTAGAGCATTAAGGATGTCATCTTCACGTTGTACAAGTGGAAATAAAATTATCCATGGTGATGTTAAATTAATTAAATGCAATTTTGGGCAGTTTTTGTCAAATGGTGAATCCAATTGACTTGTTATAATTTGAGTCAATGACTGAACAAGTCGTGGCAGTTTGTCATTCAATGTGAATAGCATGTCATTCCCATCCTCCTTGATTATCGCTTCGATGTAGACAAGGCAGAAATTGACAAGTGTTGCCCATTCTTCTAATCGATATTCAGTTGGTGCTGTTAAGAAATTTGTGACTGCATAATACAGACCCCTCTCAGCATATGACAAGCATTCTTCAATTCTATTCAAACTGAATAAACATTCAAGTAGCACTTCAATTTGTGTTTGAATTTTCAAGGTCAGACTGTCGATATTTACTTTTGGTCCTGTACTGTACGTGATACTTTCTAGTAAGATTTCTACCAGTTCTTCATAATTTTGAGTATCGTATAACTTTTTGACACTTGCCAAATTTATTTTTCTCTCGATTTTAACGACGAGATCTTTAACTGTCTTGTAGTCAATTGTCTTGTGATGCTTGCAGTTTTTAAAGTCAAAAGCTATTTCTTGATATTTTGGAACATCAAAAATCTCCTCAATTTTGTATAAAAATCCCAATGAATCTTTATAGTTATTATAGTGCAGATGTATTCCATAACTCAATCGAAGTAATCGAACCAACATACGTGTGCAATCCATATCATCATCAATAAATGCAATATTAACTTGAAGAAAATCTTTTAACCTTACGTAATCGTCGGGAATCTCTGCCTTTGTTTCTTCATATTCATCAAAAAGTAATTCGAAATAAAACATTGCAGCACGGAAAGTGGCAGTAAATTCATCATCAGACATGTGATGCATATTATGATAGTCGATACAATCTTCATAAATTGCATAGATTTTCTTATAAATTGATATAATTTCTGCAGGAATGATTGTTTGATTCCAATGTAATGAAATATATCGTAACCATTCAAATAACGGAATTAGGAAATCAAATTCACGGTCCTTGAATGAAGCAATGAATTTCTCAAATGATTCTTTCGATAATTCATTGAATTTTTCTTCATCTTCTGCATCAGCCTTGCTTGTATCTAAAGTATCATTTCCATCAGTCTTTTCTTCAGTAACTACTTCAGGTATGAAAGGTGAATTTTTCGTATCAAATGTTTGGGTAAAGTAATTTGGAAGAATTCTTCGAATTAATCCATTAATGCTTGTGTCAACAGTTTCTTCCTCTTCTTTTTGTTTCTTTCTTGTGGATCTACGATTTTTATGCCATCCCCATTCCTTTAAGAAATCTAAATCACTACATCTTCGTCTGTTGCTTGATTTCTTTGATTCTTGATCTGGATTTTCACTATCAGCTTCTGGACTCTTTTGTTCATTGCCATCTGATTGAGGGTCAGTCTCTCTCAAAGGTTCCTCATTTTCGGCACCTTCTTTTGGAGATTTTTCAGCTGTTTCGCCTTCTTCGATTGGTTTTGGTTCTTCTGGCTCCTCCTCTTTTGTTTTACAAACCCAATCATGCCACTTGTACATCGTTAGAAGGCTCTAAATGTATAAAATAATTCCTCATTAGTAAGTTCAAATTAACATTCATATCGAGCACACTCACATGCTTATTTTCAATTGTATATTCATAGACTTTATGGATTAATTTTCCAAAAGTAACCCAACTAATTTCTTCCTCTGGAATCTTCATATCATCTGGTACAACAGTGTACGTGTCAATAGGAAATTTTGGTACTCGGTTTGTTGGGAATACGCTATTTTTAGAATCATAGACAACTTTACAGTCTGCGTCAAATTCTGGTGCATATCCATAAATACTGAAAAATAAAAGTTGTTATTAATTAATAGAAAAGCAAAACAATTTTAATCTTTAGTGCAGAGAAGATCAAGGTCACCATAATGCTATTTTTAAAAGATAATGTTTTTCGCTTCCTAATTTACTCAGTTTATTTTTGATTATGAATTTGGTTAGTACTGATTAAATTTTTGTTATCATCAGTTTAGTGATAGTTTGGCTTAGTTTTCAGGTAAATTTAGATTTGGTTGTTAACTTCTCAAAACAGTGAAGTTTTTTTTAAAAAAATCTTTTTTAACTCGATAGTCAACATTTTGTGAGTAAATTTTTTATTTTCCCAAAAAAATATCAAAAGATTTTAATTATAATTTTATACATGCAAAACAACTTACCCATCATAATATTCTTGACTGAATTTGAATCTCTCACGAATTTCTTTAAGAACTCGAATTGCGCGCTCATATTTACGATCTTCAGCATAGCATTTTAAAGCAAATCCATAAGCCGCTTCAATCAATTCCATTTGACATAAAGTCTCTAAATATCCATCCTTAGCACTACAATGATTGGGATTCCTTTCCAGACATTTTTCAAATGACCTTTTTGCGGTCATTAATTTATCCAATTTCAAGGCCAATTTGCCGACCTTTAATTGTGTGTAAACATCAGTGTCGTCTAAATTTATTGCATCGACGAGAAATTTAAGAGCCAATTCGTATTCCTTTTTCTCTTCATAAATTAATCCTATATTTCTGTAGCAATTGTATTTGACAGAAAATAATTTGTTGTCTTTATCATCATTTGGAACCTATAAAATGAGATTTGTTTCGTCTCAGAAAGGTTATTCAACTTTTTGGATATGAAAAATTACTTACATCATAAATTACATTTGTTCTTAATAAATCCTCAAAGAGACCCAAAGCAAAATCACTTTTTCCATTTTGTTTGAGCGATAAAGCTCTCAAATATTCACTAGCCGCTATAGTTTCCTAGATATTTACAGAAAAGTCAATTTGTAGATAAAATTTAGCGAAAATCAAATTTTAAGATTAAATACCTGAGCTTCCTTGGAAACTTGAACACTCTCCTCCTGAAAATCATCCTCATCCTTCGTAAAATCATTTAAAGCAGTTATTTTCATCATCTTTATGGCTTAATTTTGATTTTAATTCTAATCTAAACATTGAAATTTTGAATGTTTATAAAGACAATAACAGCAGCGACATCTGGATGTGAAAAGTTTCAAGTAATTCTCAATAACAAAACTCAATCTCAATAACGGTCGTGAAACTTTTAAAACAGCCCCTCAGTCAGTAATGCCCTGAAAGTCTGCCAAAAAGAATATTAAATAGACTTTCCTTAAAAATTAAAATTTTGTGAAATAAAGTACTTTTTTGTGAGTTTTTAATGCTCAAAAAAATTTATAAATCATCTAGGATTAGACTGGAATAGTTTGTGTAGATAATAATTTTTAATTTAAAGAAAAAATGAAGTGTTAATAAATCCTGAAAGGTAAAAAGCTGAATTTTTCAGCATTTCAATTAATTCAAGTGACTTTCGTGGCGAACTTAATGAATTACTAATAAGTCGATGTGATTTGTGAATTTCTATACACTTTCGAGAACAAAATTTTAAGGAAATCAATTAAATTTTTAAAATTTTCAAAATCAAAGTCCTGAGTTCGTGACCAAAAAACGATTGTATCGAATGGAAAGAGAAATAAGCAAATAATCTTCGTATATGTATTCGCGCTTTTATTATGAGAGTCACAATGTATGAGCGAATAAAAATTTTGATTCGATATCGTTAATTCTTTCTTTTTTTTGTGTCCAAATTCTTTGAATGTGAAAGAATTTTTTTGGAAAAAATTTTGATAAATGCGCTTTAGTTTTTGATGCAAGTTATAGAACGGATTTCTTTAGTGGGGTTGATTTATATTATGGAGATATGAAACAGATCCTGAAACATAAAAAAATAATGAAAAGAATTTAATGGTCAATTCGGAGTGGATATGGTTTTGCTTTTTGTGAAATGATTTTTTTTAATACAGATTAAAAAGTTTTGGACTTGAATTGAGGAGTTTTGGGTTGCTTTTTTCATTGATTTTTGAGAAATTTTTGTTTCGTAATAAAAACCAATATGAGTATTTGCACATTTATTATATATAATTTATGGAACTTTTTGCTTTTTTTGAAATAGTGAAAATAAAAATTTTAAATTAAAAAACCGTTTTTTAAAAAAATTAAAATTTTAAACAAATATAAAGTAAGAAGCTTAAAATTGTTTCAATGACCAACTGAAATTTCCTTTTGTTCCTATTGTTTTATTAATTTATTTTAAATGAACTATTGTAGTTTTTGCAATTGAAAAAAATTTGAACTTTAAGAAAGATTTTTAAAAAAATATTTTTAAGGTTTTAGGAAAATTTCTTCAATTTGCTAGGGGTTTTTTTGAGAAAACGTCCCCCCTCCTGGCTTTAACAACAATATCAACTCCCCCTAAAGCAATTCAATAAACTAAATTTATCAGGAAATAAAACTATTTATTGACAATACTTGAATAATGACGTTATTAAGGTCACGTATTAGTATTCATTCAGGCTAATTCCAGTATTCAAACTTTTAACAAGTCTTATCTTGAAAATTTTGTTCGTATTGAGAATAATGTAAACTGTTTTTAAAATCTAATATTTGGCTTGAATAAAAACAAAATTCATTTCCTCTACAGATTAACATCAAGAGATAAACTCATTCACAAAATGGCCGATTCAAACAATAATCGCAATAATGGCGGCACAAATCTCCAACAAGATTTAGGATCTAGTACAATTAGTTATCTTCCAATATTATTTGCAAATGGCTACCCAACCTCATTAGAAAAAATGACACAGGAGCAACTCGAGTTGTTTATTCCATTTTTAATCAAATGTTCACTTAACCTTAAAACTGAAGAGGAACCAAAAATAGCACCAAAATGGTGGCCCACAAATTTAGAATTTATAATGCCGTTCGAGAAGCCAAAAGATTATAAAAAGGTACACATTTTAAGTTTATTTATTTATACTTAAATTAATTTTGTAAATTGTAAAATTCTGTAAAATTCTAGAATTGGAAAGAAACGATGAAAAGTTTAGTATTAAAATGCTACGATTATCATAAACAACCATTTCTACTAAAGTATTCAAAAGATTTAAGCACTTATGATACAGCAAATTTTCGATATGTTAGAGATAGTGATACAACTACGGCACTTTGGAGTAGGGATCCTAAAAAACTGCTTCTAACGTTTCGAAATGAATTAATGGTAAGTTGTAGAATTGAGTTCAAAAAAATATAGACCAATTATCGAATTTCTTCTTCCTCAACAGCAATATGATAAAAAGAAGAGACGGCAGCTATGGAAGAAGGATGAGGCGGTCAATGAGACAGAAGAAGCTGATTCAACATTCGACATATTTCTTTGTGACTTTTGTGATGCAACTTTCGTTTCTGAGGAAGCATATACAGTAAGTATAATTGGTCATTTCAAGAATGACAAGAAGGGGTTTGTACTCTCAAAATTACGACTATGAACTTTTTAATAATAAAATCAACTAACTAAATAATTTTCTAAATAACCTCACAGGAACACGAAAAGAAATGCAATAAAGAACCAGAAACAGAACAAACTATTGAAAATATTGTGATAAGTGACGATGAAGAAGAGGAGGAAGAGGAAGACAAAATCGAAATTGAGATGATGGGCGAGCAAACTGACTTTTTAGCATATTTTAGTCTTATCGGTATGGATGCTGATGAATTACCTCGTAGAACAAGTTTATTAGAGCGAAGTTTATCGCCAAAGAAAAAGAAAAAGGCAGTACCGAGGACTCGAGTATGTCAAAAGGATAGAGAACGAGAATATTCAGTTCCTTTTTCATCACCTGCTGGCATGGTTTTAACAAAAAAGCCATTGATCGATGAGGAATATAACTTAGAAAGATTGAGTAGGAATGAGGATTATTGTGTTGCAAAACCCACAACAAAAGTGACTAGGACAAAAATAAAATTTCCACAAAATAACACAGAGAAGACATTAATGAGGCAAATGAGAAAAACTCGTCCTTATTATTGGCCAAAAAGACAGTTAACATCATCATGTAGAGAGAAAAATTTCGAATTTCTCAATCGATGGTTAATAGAAGACTGCAAACCATTTACGATTCCCACAAAGAAATTAACAAACGAGGACATAAAATCATACAAAGATAGACTGATACAAATCAAAGAGCAACGAGAGCGTTCAAACTGTGTTGATTTGATCTCGGACTCAGATAGTGAGTCAGTAGAGTTAGGTGATTTAAATGAAAATGATGTTAGTGAAGCAATGACGAAACTTAATGGACAATTCTTATCTGTACCAATACCCTCCACATCATCATCAACATATTTTAATGCAACGAGTTCCTCTTCATCTAGAATTCCACAATACAAAGAATTATCAAATCTTAAATATGTAACTACACAATATCTTCCAAATGGAGACATTAAAATTAGTCAACGAACATCGTCGACAAGAATTATTCAGTCAAATACATTTCATACAAACGATGTAAATAATATACAGAATTCATGTGACGATCTGGAGATAATCGATACTCATAATGAGAAGCGATCAAGTTCTATACATGAATGGCTTAGTAATGTAAGCGGAGAGAATTTTCAAATAACTACATAATACTTGAGTATTTCAGCTCATTAATTATCATAAATGCAGAAATTTTTATGACGATGTAAAGTCATCTGGGGAAATGAGGACATAATGCGTATTTTTTGAAAATAAAGATTTAATTATAAATTAAAAAAACATTCTAGCAAACAAAAGTCTAAATTCCATCTCTACAAAAAAAAATGCGCCTTAAAATCTCATTTCCCTTCCATTTTGAGATTCATTAAAAATATTTTCACAAAAGATATCATACTACCTAATATTAAATCAACTATAATTAAACAATAATCTTTAATTAACTAAATTTAAGTTGTATTATTTAATTTTTTAGATGATAAAGATTTTTTTGCTCTGAAAATGAAAATATAAAAATTAATTTAAAGAAAATTGTAAAATAAAGTAAAGCAACAAAATGAATTGAAGAAACGAAACTTTTTCATGTTTTTAATTTACATCATTTCATTGTTGGATTTAATTACTTTTATTGCAGGAACACGAAGTTTTGCAGTAATTTCATTAAGTTGTACTTTTTGTAGATATTTAAAAAGCTTTTATATATAACGTTGCAGTGGTGTAGCCGGGGGGGGGGGGATGATTGGGTAAATTTTCACCACCTCAATGGCAAATTTCTTTAATCTGCTAGGATTTACAAAAAATTAAATCTTCACCCCTCCCTCAAAATTCCTGGCTACACCACTGTAAAGTAGTATACAAAGTTTCAATGAATGGCTTATGTTTTTAGCTTTGACACCTGACTTGAGTTATTTTAATCGTTCAAGTTTTTTAAAAGCGGATTTGATTTTTTTTTCACATTTCATAAAAAGAGTCATTTAAAATGAGATTCTGCTAGTATTTTTAAAAACATTATTTAAAACGTGTGGTTGCAAACAATTTATATTTTCTGTCTGATGTGTTCCTTTGTCAACGTTTCTAACAGAGCTCGAAGTCGAGTCGAGTTGACTCGAGTCGACTCGGCTTTTCCCAAGTCGACTCGAGTCGACTCGGCTGATTTTGATTTTTACCAAGTCGACTCGAGTTGAGCCGAGTCGACTCGAATTTCACCAAGTCGACTCCGAGTCGACTTGAAGTCTACTCGAGTTGCAAAAAATAATTTATTAAACTTATACCTTTTTGATTTCTGATTCCGCTTGTGAAGTATAACATTTCATACAAAAATGTTAAAAATTCAACTTTTTTACTAATTTTAATTATTTTTTGATAAAATATGAAATTTTTTGAATATTTTTCCATTTTTACAATTTAAATTATTATTTTTTCATGGTTGAGAAATAGAATTTTCCTAAATTTTTATAAAACTTTTAAATTGTTGATATAGTTTTTGCAAAATTTGGATCATAAACTTCACTTTAATTTCATTTAAACCTATCAAACTCTTTTAAATTTGATTCAAATAAATAAATTATGCAAAAACTATCTTAATAATTTATAATTAAGATTAATAATTCAAGTTTTATAAAAATTTAGGAAAATTCTATTTCTCAACTATGAAAAAATCATAATTTAAATTGTAAAAATGGAAAAATATTCAAAAAATTTCATATTTTATCAAAAAAATTACAAAAGTCCTCGTGTTTTATATCGAGGGACTTCAGCGCATTTTTGACGCAGCGATTAGCAATTGATTAAATAGAAAAGAATGTCGAGTTTTAAAACTCTATTGCTGTTTCTTTAGTCATAATTCATTTCAATAATAAGTTTAAAACTAAAAATCAAAATTCCTTTAAAATTGATTTTTATAATGTTTAATGCAAAAAATAGCTTTACGATTTAACGGTTTTTTGAAATTCAAAATTTTCCATCAGCGAAAAATTCAAATTTCTAAACACATCCATTATTTTTCAAATTTCTAAACACATTTGTTTTGTATGAAAAAATTAAATGTTAATTAATTAAGGTGTATAAAAGAAAAAAATTTAATCCGAAATAACGGTCAAAAAAATTTCAAATTTTTTAACGGTTAGAAAAAATTCAAACTTATCATCAGCATAGTTTTGCCCTGCATTGTTTACATATTTTTTTTGAAATAAAAAATCCATGAATTAAGCAATTTAATGAGGGTTTTTTGACTTTTCAATATAAATGGCGGGAATAAAAACATTCAATGAAGCTATTAAAACAATTCCGAGCTTGCTACGAAGTCTAGATCAAGAGATAATTGGGACCCGAACGACCGAACGACCGAACGACCGAACGACCGAACGACCGAACGACCGAACGACCGATCAAAGTGCATGATTGAGCTTCCTTTTTGAAAACAAGTTTTCAAAAATGCGCTAAAAATAATTAAAATTAGTAAAAAAGTTGAATTTTTAACATTTTTGTATGAAATGTTATACTTCACAAGCGGAATCAGAAATCAAAAAGGTATAATTTTAATAAATTATTTTTTGCAACTCGAGTAGACTTCAAGTCGACTCGGAGTCGACTTGGTGAAATTCGAGTCGACTCGGCTCAACTCGAGTCTTCTTGGTAAAAATCAAAATCAGCCGAGTCGACTCGAGTCGACTCGGTTTTGAGTTGACTCGAGTTGACTCGGAGTCGACTTCGCCTTATCGACTTCGAGCTCTGGTTTCTAATACCTAGTAAAATTATTTAGAGGCGTAGCCAGAAAAATTTTGGGATTTTTTTTAAAAAACTTTAATAAATTGATTTCTTCAAAAAAGTCAAGAGAGTTTTGACCCCAAACTCTATCCTAAGAGGTTAACAATTATTTAGAATATAAAATATTAAAACTCAAAAAGGCAATTAAAAAGACAATACACATTTCTAATTCGTAATATTTTTTTACCTTGGTTTATTATTGTTTTTACTTTTTATTTATTGTGATAAGATGAGTAACAAGATATATTAATTTCAATATAACAAAAAAAGAACTGCTTTGATATCGTATCGATAAGTTCCTTTACTATTATTCGATAAATTAAAATTATTGCATTATTTTTTCTTTATACATTATTAGATAATAATATAATTATTATTTATAGAAAAAGTGTGTTATACAACAAGTAACTGGAGTTTGAGGAATGCTCGTGAATGTATTTGACATATTTTTCATTTTAAGATCTCATTTTTTGGGTGCTTTAACTTAAGGCATTCTAAATTTTATAAGTGAACACAAAAATTATATTTCTATTAGAATAAATGACTAAATAAAGCTGCTATGACACGATACGTTAAGTTGTTTTTAATTTAGTCTTATAGAATTGATTCCTTTTAAATTTGGCATGGATTATTTTAATGCTATATTTTGATATATAAACAGGTGCTTAGTCAATAATTTCATTTGCACGATTTTTTGCTTGAAGTTTGATCGGATAAGTTTGAGTTGTTTGGATGGGTTTGAATGAAATTGTATTTGATATAATCTTTCAACTTTTTTATATTCAAACAGAACATCCCTTTACCTCATGAATGATTCATTTAAAATATTAAATGTCACATTTTAATCTTTTAGATTTACTGATATGCAGCAACAATTTTCCAATTCAATTATATTTGTCCATATTTATAAAATTTATTTTTTATCCCATTTAATTGTGAAATATCCATAACGACAAACCATGCTTCACCACACTAACCACTTGATTTTCATTTTTTTTATGTATTCTTCACTCAAACTGATGAAAATCATACAAATGTCAGTGTTGAATTTTGACCTATTAAAAAAAAAGTTCATTGATTTTTTTTTGATCTTTTTGAAAAATGTCAGACTCATGATGGTTGAATTTAAATTCACTTTTGATTCCTCAATTCCCCTTTCATAAAATTAAGAAAGAACTCTAAAATTCTTCCATATACGTAACATAGTTCAAATTTTTTTTTTAAGATAATACAAAAGATACAAAAAAAAAAAAATTATAGAAAAAAATTTCGTCTAGAAAAGTTCATTGTTAAAATGCTAGAGTTAGGTTCTCATACTTCCTATATTGCCTAATTTTTTTCAATTTTTTTCATATCATTATTAAACATTAAACCTCAACCGAAAAAAAAGAATTTTTCCTTAATAATTAATAAAAAATAAACAAAAATCTAATTCCTGAGTTTACAACAGTCAATGAAATCTAATAAGTACTGTAGTAATACATGATTCTCCTATAAAATTTTCTCGTTTTTTTCGACATAGAGAGATAGAGATTCAACCGAAAAAGAAACAATAACTTATTCAAGTTTGATTTGATCGAATTGGAAATGATTTTAAATGTTTTTCATTATTGTAGAGTTACTACCTAAGGGCTTAACCTCAATATTTTATAGATTCAAAGTAAAGCCTTCAGTTAATAGCTCTGCAAGTGTACAATCTTAAAAATCACATCCAAAACGATTTAGCTACTATTATAATGTGATATTCCTATACAGAAAGTATAAAATAAATCAGTGGATGGATAAATTGGATCAGAGTGAGTTAAATTTTTTTTGTAAAGTAAGTGATTTTGTCCGTATACAGATGTAACTATTAATATTGATAATTATTTGCTTTTTTGCGTTAATATTATTCTTATTTTTGGGAGATATTTGGATGATATTAACTCGAGTATTGTCTTTTTCGTCCTTCAACATTTTTTTTTTTTTTTGCTTGTTAATTATTGTCGATCTTTTCATTATTGGAGTTTGATGTTGTGGAAGAGCTTGAGCTGCTTGAAGAACTACTGCTGGTTGAATCCGAGCTGTTTGATGATGATGAGCTTGAATCACTTTCGTTGCCATCTTTTTCAGAGCCTTCATGTACAGGCTCCTTCTTGATAGTAATTTTTAATTTGGGTATTTGACCATTTGACACTGTCGATGACTGAACTTTAAAAACTTCCATCAATTTTTGTTGATGTGATGGCATGTGTGAGTGATTCTCTTCCATTTCCTGAATTTGTTTCTGTTCTTCATCTTTTGACTTTCTCATCTCATTCATTTGTTGCTGTTGAAGTTGTTGACTTTCACTTTTTTGAAGATTAGCCTTTGCTCTGCTAATTAAATCCTTTGTCATCGTAACATTATGCGTTACTTGCATATGTTGTGAATATGTAATCGCATCATCATCAAAGTTTATATTGCAAGCGTAACAATATAATTTTGCTGTATGAGTTATCATGTGGGTATTTAAAGACGATGCTTTTAAGAACGTCCTTTTACAGATATTGCACATGTATGGTTGTGAATTTGTTTGTTGGTTTGATTGCTGCTTTGTATGAATATTCATGTGGGTTTTTAAGTTACAACTTTGGCTAAAACTTTTTTGACATACGGGACATGAGTACGGTCTGAAAAAAAATTTCATAATTTATCATAAATTAATTACTTATTAAAAGAATGTCTTACTTCTCCAATGTGTGCGTTCGTAAATGCACTTTAAGGCTGAATGGTTGTGATACAATTTTCTTACATATTGGACATTGCAAGTCGGCCAGCGAGACAGCTTTTTTACCATTCTGTATAAGAACGGTTGCATTACTTGGAAGATTGCTGTTATTGTTAACATTATTGTTATTATTATTGCTATTCAAAATGCTGTTTTTTCTTAACTTTTCCATCGTTTCAAAATAATTTTTATCAACACTCGCAACAGAACTGATCATCAAACCTGAATTTGAATTTAAAGGCATTTCCTGAGATTTTTTGGCGGCTTCCACTTTTGGTGCTGATGATGAATCGTTTGTGTTGATGTTTATCAAAATTGCAGGTTTTTTACCGTCTAAACTTTCCGTTGACTTAAGATGAGCTAATTTATTTAAATTTGATAACAACGATGGTGTTAATGTCAACGCGGATGATGATGAATTTGATGATGGTTGTGATTTCTTAACATTATAAGTTGATAAAGTCGATGATGGAAGTCCCGCCATCAATGGTGGTGTGTCACTTAATGGTATATATTCACTTTCGGGAGCACTTTTATCAAAATTATTAATTTTATGGAGCATTTCGTGTTTACGTAGCATCGAAAATTTACCAAAAGATTTCTCACAGTACTTGCATTTTAACGGTTTTGCTGTACTGCTATAAAGGTGTGATAGAAGGCCTTCATTGGATAAATTTTGTACTGCATTTGCCATAGTTGCCCTCGGTGAAGATGTATAAAAATGTTTAGAACCCGATTCCTTTGATTGCTTATTGTTGTGATGTGACATTTTATGTTGGTGCTTGTCAGGTACACGTGAGTTTATTTGTTTTTGTTGTTGCTGCGCATGTTGTTTTAGATGATTTTTGTAAAATTTTAAAATATTAAAAAATGAATTGCAAAATCGACATCTAAAAGGTGCTGTATGCTGAGTCTCTTCGTGAATTCGTAACGAACGTTGATCGCCAAATGGGCGCAAACAAATGCAACATTTACATGTTGTAAATTTCTATAGAAAAAAAAATTAATACGCAAATTTGTGAGTCATTGAAAAAATATGAATGGAATTTAAGTCTCACCCTGTCATTATAGTTCTTATTTTCACCTAAATGTCTTGTATGTGTTCTCACATGCCTCAAGAGTTCCCTTCCACTTCCCAGTGTTTCTCTACATACTGTGCATTTGTAAATAAATTCTTTGGAAGATAGTTGCTGATAACTTTTCACCTGAATATTTCCATGACTTTTTGGTCGTTCGTTTTGCAATCGACCAGTACTACTTCCATCATTGTCGTCATCATAGCTACTGTATTGATCGATGCAAAAGTCATCAAATCTAAACAAATTCAAATGTTTATAAATTTTATATAATAAGTAAAAGAAATTCCAAAACAATTTTCACCAAATCAAAACAAATGTCACTTACGGCAAAATATCATGTATTTCAGGTTCAACCTCAATTTCCACTGGCTCCTCGTTGCCATTCATCTCATTTGAAGCACTTTTAAACGCTTTATTGCTGATTTAATCTTAATTATTCTTCATATTTTAGTCCATAATATTTTTGGAATGTGTAGAGAAAGAAAACTATGTGCGGAGAGAAATGTTGTAGAGATTTTGAATATTTCATGAACGTTGCGTTATTCTGCTATCTGTGGCAGTCAGTGGTTTGAAAATTGGGTTTTAGATAGGAAGATGTAGAAATAAATTTTTGAACTTTTACTGAAAAAATTTTAGCAGTTTTGTGAAAATTAATTTTGATTAAACGCAATTGTGTCTTTTTCAAAAAAATTTAGATTTTCAATTTACTTTATAGACCTTTCCAGTTTTTGAGAATTTCGCCAATAATGTTCACATAATCTTAGCTCACATAACTGAAAGAAATGTACTTCAAATACTTCAAAGTAAAATATACAGATTTAATATTTCAAAGATTTTTTTTTCTCTACTTTATTAAGTAAATATAAGGCAATTTTTCAAGACGAAAAAAATGTATGCAAATATTAACAAATGATGAATTCTCTAACTCTTCAAAATTGTATAATTTATCTCTATAAAAAATTGTTAAATTCATGTATGTTGCAATTATTACGATAAAAGGCAAATTTTTTTACAACTTTATTTATTTTATTTATCATCACAACATTCTTAAATTACTTAAAAGCTAGCATAATCGATGAAATTTTTTAACCTAAACAGTTAATCTAAAGGACTTAGAAAAAAGAAATTTCTTTGCAGAAATTTCGTATCTTAATTATTTATTCTACAAAATACAAAATACCTTAAATTGCTTTTTAACAAAACAACTTTTTGAACTAGCTTCAATTTGTGTTCATCAAATGATAAACTTAATGAAAATATTTCGTATTTATTAATTTATTTTAAAAATGGTCGTGCTTCACCGGTCTTTTCTAAATTTCCACTTAATGTTGGATCTGGACGTCTACGCTTAAAGAATCCACACTTCCAAAGGATGAATGCCACAAGAGCGAGAAGGAAGAGACCGACAAGAATTCCAACAATAATGACCCAAAGTGGAACAGGTCCACTTGGAACTTGATCATGTAATTCTGGATAAGCGTGTGTTTCTATTGATGCTGCGTCATCTGAAATATCATTCTGTCTTATACCATAATGGGATGGAATTGATATTTGCGCATGTGAGAAAATTGTCACTCGATCAACTCTTGGATAATCCATTGATAATGTTGAATTCCATAATCTTGATTTTATATGAACATATGCTTCCGTTTTTCGTTGAATATTAAAAATTTCACACTTAATTCTAACACATTTGGCAGTTTTTCTTTTACAATCCTGTAAATATTTATGCAAAAATTAATTTGATTAAAAAAAATACTTCATGGCTTGAATTGAATTTATTACCATTGTAACAATGTTAGTCTTCTTTCCATCACTATCAACTAATTTATCAGCTCTAATGATCATTGCACGATCTCTCTTCACACGATTTAACACCGTACTCTCACTTGAATGCTTTTCTTCATACGTTGAAGATTTTTGGTATATTGCAAAATTATGAGATTTATTAGATTTCCTTAATAAAGCTGGTTCTTCCATTAGAGGTGCTGATAGCATGCCTACATTGTCTAATGGCTTTCTTGTCAATTCTAATGGGTTAATTGAATTGCTTGAATCTACTAAGGAACAAACACCTCCTCCTGCACCTTCGATAATTGGATTATCTTCTAGGTAGAGGAGCCATTTACCAAGTGGCTTATCATTGCCTACTTGATATGGCCAATCAATGAATATTTCAACATGAGGAGCTTTCCAAGGTCCTGAATTGTAGATCTGTGAATGATTTAATGAAAAAAATTAATTAGAATATTAGAAAGTCATAATATATTTGTTTCAACTAGCTAATTTACTTGGAATGTATGAATGACAGATGTTCCAATATCTTCAAAATGTTTCATAGCACTTTCGCCTTTTATTTCACCACCATAAAATACTTGAGATGGTCGAGCAAATCTGTGGCAAAAAAAAAAAAATTCTCATTAGGTACTTGCTAAATTCATAATTAAGATTTAAAAACAAATTTACCCTTGAACGTTAAGCTCGACTTGTTTAACAACATTCGACTCAAGAATAATATCCTTTTGCGGATCAATAGCTTTTGAAGTTGAATTAGCAAATATTCTGAATATCATTTTCGGTTCTGAATCATTCAATCCACTTGGATCGAAACGTAATGTTGTACCGACTTTTGAATTTCGTTTGAATGGATTACCTAACGTACAGGCAACAACCGTGCTATTAAATTGATTGCAAATCATTTGACCCTTTGTAGCTCCAATATAATTGACACTTTGTTGGTGAACGACGAAAAGTTGTGCTTCATAAGCTGACTCGAGCTCATTTCCAACCGTTACATTCAAGTAAATAACGTCAGTTTTTCCAACAACAAATGCATATTGACCATTTTGTTCTTTGTCCAAATCCAATTCTGCTTCAACTACAAGTTTCGATTCACAAATGTCATCGCTACCACAATCTTTTTGGAAAGTTGCTTCAAATGTTCGATCAGCTTGTGTTTGGTCGAGAATTGGATTTAACCTAGTCAATCCTGAATCAGCAAGTTCTTCGTCAATTAATGAATAACTAAGACGGAATTTAATTGGTGATTGAATGTCCCGTGCACTTTCTTTTATGTAAACGATTTCATCAAAGCATGAGCTTTTACCATTAGTTTTAATGTCAAAGACTTTCTCAACGATATTGCTTCGATTCACGATATTTGGTCCAAAATATACACGCGAAAATTTCTTTTGGTTATTGAATGTTTCAGCTTCGATTTTATAAATTATGTGAAGTGTTTGTACGCTTCCAGATTCAGATGATTGGTCAACAGAACAGCATGTTTGAAATGAGAAGCATGTTGATGTACTTTGTGTATCAGCTTGACATCCTTTACTAGATGGATCAATTGGTTTAAGTTCTGTTTTTGTAGGAATAACCGTTTGAATGAAAATTATTTGACGTGATAAAAGTGCAATAACTGAAGATGAGTTGTAGGCACCAGCAACTAAATCAGGATAACCATTATTGTCAATATCTAATCCACCAGTTAAGTAACTTCCAAATGTATTGATAGCTTTGTTTGGTGTAAGTCCCAAGTCTGATGCTTTAATAATTTGCGATGGCTTTTTAGAGAGGCCATCAGGTGATCCAAGATAAATATAAACTACACCATCATCCTCATACGGAGCACCAATTGCAATATCATCTTTAAAATCTTTATTTATATCCCCGATATTTGCAAGCGCAAGTCCAAATCGTGATTCGTATTTTCCAGTCAATTTTAAATCGTATTTCTTATTTATTGTATATTCATCATTTAAATAAACATAAACAGCTCCACCTTCGTGCTTATCGAAATAGAAAGGAGCAGAAACTAGAAGGTCAGGTAGGCTATCGCCATTGACATCAGCTGTTGTCAATTCATAACCAAATCCTGATGCAAACTGTTCTCCATCGAGTTTCTTTTTAACATCCATCGGTGTAGCTGGTCGTGTACTTTTATCAAAGAATATTACTTGTCCATGATTTTGTGATCGAGGAGCCCCTCCTACGAACGTTGTTACATTTACATGAAAGAAGTTTGCAGCTGCTACTGACATTCCAAGATAACTATATTTGTCAATTGGTGGATTTTGTCCCTCGTGTGGCGTGTAATAAATGTTCTTGTCTCGACTCAGGTAATTTCCAGCAACATTTTTGGTAAATAAGCTACCACGCCATGTAAACACACCAGGAGCTCCCAATACAACAGTACCGTCATCCAAAAGTGTACCCGATGTACCAGCTTGACAAACTCCATATTCTTCATGTAATTTGTCTTTAGCTCTTCCCTTACATGGTTCAAAAACATCGTCATACGTAAAGTCATTACTCAAAATATAACATAATCCAATTCCGTGCTGTGCATCGTCAATCGAATTACCGGGCTTGGAAATGTATCGATGTGCGCACACAAGAATCTAAATATTACGATAAGAGCTCATTAAATATTGATTTTACATGATTAAATGACAAATATGTATTTGGAAAAGTTAGATAAGAAGCAGAGATAAGATTCGATGACTTACCACACCAGGATCTTTTTCTGTTGACTTTTGTGAACTAACTGAAACACCAAGCCATTGATTTTCTTTTATTTCATTTGGCAGTGGTTCAAACAGTGTTTCATCATCACCTAAAGATTATTTTAAAAAGAATAGGAAGGAGACATAAATTTATTAAATGTGAATTGATGACAGAAGTTACAAAACTAATGTCCTTACTGAATATATGCTCACACTTTATGAAATTTGATATTTTATTTTTTTGTTTGAGTCTTAAAAAAATTCCCGTCATTCATTTTTTTGACATTTATGGAGCTTCTTCACTCATCTATTTACTTCTTATCGACATGTCAAAAAAGCCACCATTTAAATCAATCTTAATTATCGTTAATTGAAGCCATAATGATTTACGAGATTTGTTCAACATAAGATCACGACACTAACTCATATATATGGTTGTGGAAATTAATAAAATATCGAATCATATGAACATAGAGTTCTCTCTTTTTTGTGCAAATTAGGGCACATAAAAAAACACATTTCCTAGTGTGAGCATTTCTTCATACAAAGACATTAATTTCTTGCAATAAAAAAGCACATAACTCTGGTTAGTTACACATGTTCTGGATATATGAATAAAATTTTATATTTTATTATGAAGAAACATCAGTTTTTAGTTTATGCGTCTGGCTTGCGACTGCATAACTCAATGATGCTTTTTCACATCAATTCTTTTAATGTACATCCAATGTGCAATTTAATAAAACAAAAAAAAAATGTTTTAAACACCAAAAAATTTAATTTAGATTTTTTATTAGATGAATTCCAAACGATAAATAAAAATAATGTAATCAATGCGACATTGAAAAATAAATGTAATGAAATAAATTAATTAAATTTTGATTCAGAGAATTTTTTGGAGTAAGAAGCAGAAATTCTTTTCATCCTAAAATGGGTTTGTTATCTTGCATTCGTTGAATTTTTCAACAAAATATGTATCAAGAATATTTAGTGTGATATCAGTAGGTGGGTGAAGTGAATCACAGTTGGCTGAATTTACGTATTCTTTTTCAAAAAATTTTAATACAAATAAAATTTATTTCAATTTTTAAAATTTATGCTTCCATATTCCAATATAAATCTACATACAGTCATAAAAATTTCAAATTCAAACTAGACTCGAATTTTCGATATCAACTAATGCAAAGAAATATTATTTCAACAAATTTGAAGGAAAAGAAAAATTCAATATCATTTCTGAAAACTCAAAAGTGTGGAACTATCAAACAAATAACAGGCCAGGCAAAGCGTAAAACATAAAAATGATAAAATGTTTACATTTTTCTTATCAATGAATAAATTTTATGTCTACCAAGCCATGTGTTTACATGGCAGATGCACAACGACTTATATTCAACAAGAATTTTATGACTTTTTTTTAGAAAAATAAAAAATTGTTTAAAAAAAATAAAAAAAAAATTTTTGCATTGCAATGCAGATTAAAGATTTATTTATTGGATACGGAGAAGACATCACGCTGCGTGCATAATAATCTAGATTAACGTCAGAACTATTTTATAAGAAAATTTGTCAGTAAACGCAACGCGGCATTTAACACAGAAAGAAATAAATCGATTTACATGAAATGATTTCCGTATCGATTGCCATAAATGGAAGTTGAATTATTGTAGCGAATCATGCAATGGATGTGTAGCAAAATGATTATAAATGAAATATGTATGCACATATCAAATTGTACGACAAGAGATGAAGAAAAATGCTGGAAAGTTAATTAATATTTTTTTTTTCTCTCGATGTATTTTCTGGCATTTTCCTCTACATAATGCCAATGATAAAAGGAAAGCTTGAGAGACTGTAGACATAAACAATAAATTTACATTTTATGAGAATTTTGTAGAGAAAACATAACGCTTGAAGTGTTAAATTGCATATTTGCAGTTCCAACAGAATTGAATTGCAAACTTTATTGAATTTAAATAAAATGCAAACACTACAAAGATGTTGGAACGTGAAGCTTGAGATGGTTGACTGGAAGCGGAAGTTTTCAAAGAGATTTTGAAATGTTTAATTTTTTAAGTGTATGTTGCAGTCGATTGGAAGTGTACAGCAGTCTGGTTTAGAAAAATTTCAGACTTTATGTTTAATACCTTTTTCAATTAGGATTTAATTTGAACATTTTGTTCTTTAAAGTACAAAACTTTAAAGCATTTAAAATTTACCCACATCATGAAAAACAGAATCAATGCATATTTTTAATGAATTGTCAATCAAAATTTTTAATTGACACTGATTGTATTCTACAATTCCAAAAATACTTATTTAAGAATTTTTTTTAAAACTTGATTGACAATATCAAGGTCATTTAATGTCAATACACTTGCAACACTTATTTTTGGCGAATTTGAAATTCAAATGTTTTAAGCATGAAGGGTCTAATTACAAAATATGTCACTTATTTAATTTTGCTTTATTTTTTTCTGAAAATATACTTCTAGTTAGACATCAATTAAAATCGTTCCTATGTAAAACACCAAATAGACAATTTTTTTCTTTTTATCTATATTGATTGATATTAATTTGCCATTTGCTACAAAATACTATCAGTTAATTTTGATTAATAACTCACAGCAATTTATGTCAATGATTGATCAAGTCAAGTTCAAGTGTAGTAACCAAAAATTGTGTCAAAAGCAAAACCACAGCAAATTATCATTTTTATTTCAACGAAACAGTTTGTATTAATTAATGTCAAGCGTATGTTCACAATCGATATGCAAATTTTGAGTTTGTCACGTTGTTCGATCGATTGAATGCTGAGTCATGTGGCACGAGATCATGAAAATCAGAGAGCAAGAAGTATCGAGAATTACAAGGTTTAGGAACGTTGAAATTGAGTATTGATTTTTAAGGAATCAAATTTAAGATAAAAAAAAATTAGAAGTTTTGATATTTTTAAAAATTCTTTTGAGAACCCAAAAAAATTTCCAAATTGACACACTTTGCAACAGCGAAAATTCCAATGTTTCTGAAGGCTCTTTCGTGTTATTGTCATGAACATTGCACGATATTGTAATTGGCGTTAAAAAATTAAACAACATAAAAAAAATATTTTTCCCTTTTTTAAGAGGAAAAATCAGTTACAAAAAGCAAATCGTGGATAAATCACGACTTGCATGTTAATGAACTTGCATTAGTAACAAAGAAAAGAAAAATTTTATTATGAAAATTAGTTAAGGAAACGACATGCATATTTTGTTGTTAGTCACTGTTGACATGAAAAGTAAAGAAATGATTATTTTAATAAAAGTTTAATTAATTTCTCAACAAGCCACAAAGCCACTTAAGGAATTGCATTCTGTTAGTTTTTAAAAAAACGCATGTTAATTATTTTTGTCTTAACATTTTTTTACCCATATCACCACTTACTTTTCTCGTAACGTCCATAACGATCTACAAGTACGTAAATTTTTTGTACAATTTTAAAAATTTTTGTTTTTTGAAAAAAAAAAAAAAAAATGCGAAGAAGAGAACCAATTAAGTCCAGAAAGATAATTTTTTGTTTAAAATTTATTGTTTTGTAATATGAAAAACATAAAAATATAAACAAAAGAAGAAAGAAAAAAAAAGAAATTAAATTAAAATTAAAAATCCTTCATTCACCGATTTTTGATGATTAACTACTAAAAGAAATAAACCAAATTATAAAATAAATAGTCACAATATGTTCACTTAATCTATTATTTTTGCAATGTTTACTCATGAGATTTATAGACCGAAAACATCTGGATGATCGATGGTGATCGTGATTTTTATTTTGTTTTTGTAAATGAGGTCAGACTCAAGTCAGACTTTTATTGAAATTCTTTTAAAATCTGGTAAATCTAGCATTTTAAAGACATCAAATTGAGAACAAAATCTAAATTAAATTGCAATTTATAATTTTAGCAAACACAATTCTCAAATTTACTATACAAAATCAGGTTACTAAAACCATTTCCTTTTGTCTGTCATAAGAAAATAACAAACAATTTTCATTACCAAAGGTCACGATCACTCTCGATCATATAGTCATAAAATGTCTACGATGTCTAATCTCATGAGAATTTTTAATGAGTAACTCGAGATTATAGCAAATTTTTATTAAGCTTTTATAATCTCATTGTGAATGGATCATTAAGTAATTTGTAATTAAATATTGCGATTCCTCACATTATACTCAATAAAGGAATGATGTAATTAACTATGAATATTATCATTATTAAGAATGCATAAGGAGAGAAGAAGGAAGACTAATTACATGGTAAGATGATAAAATTATTAATAGTCTAAGAGTAGTCATTAATATCAATAATGGTCGTTAAATGAAACTGCAGGACATAAATGCTGCAGCTGGGAAAATGTCAAGTAGGCTAATAAGTGAATATATTGTGTTCAAGTAAAATTCTATCCATTTCTGAATGGACATACGAAGAGATAGAATAACTATTTACAAAAGATGTGCGAAATTTGATATTTTTACCCTCCACTTGAAAGCTAAACTGACTAAATTACTACTACTTCTATTATTTTTTCTTACAAAAATAAATTAATGTCCCTTTTTATTATTTCTGGATAAAAACCTCAATACTTAATTGATTTTTGGTCAAGAAATAAACTAAAAATTTTTACAATAAAATTTGACCACAAAAAGGGGAGAGAATAAAGGAACTGTAGATTGCTAATTGTTCATGAAATAGAAATTGATCTTACTTTGTCGTCCATCTGTTAACACGTCTTCACAGTCATTTTGGTTCTGTGTAATGGGACATCGCTTTAATGTTCCAGATCTTGTCGTTTTTGGCTGTGGATTTTTACCCAAAGGCGCGCCTACAAGTATCCTATAAGCATAAAAAGAAACGTGAAGAAATTAATAAGAGCAAAAAAAGACAATTTAATTTAATATCGAGCGCGTAGGTTGTTACTTCATACATGCATCAAACAATGGTTTTAAAAAAAGGGTACGATCACAAAATTTTCAATTCATCTTATCGCCACAGACGAGAAGAATTCTTTTTGGATTAAATATGTATTTTTTTGTGTGTGTTGCGAATAAGACGACAAAAGAAGCATGAAAATGCAATTAAGAGGACCTTAAAACAAGTCCAAGGGGGATCATTATTTCTCTTATATTCTTGCGGTCCTTTCTGATTCTTTTGATTTATATTCTCGATTCGCATTAAGAACACAATGGCAAAACTGACGATGAAAGCAAAATTTTGGTAAATTAAAAATCTCACAATTCAAATATCATCCCAAAAAAGAGAGAGACTCGAAACTCGAGACAAAAACATTATTTTATATTTATTTGCGAATATGGTTCATTAATGAATCTCTTTATTTCTTCTTGATTACAATGTTGAAATGATATATCAACAACATACACAGACTGAAAAAACAAAACTGATTCTTTGATGAAAGAATAAATTAAAGTTATCTAGACAACATGCAGGATGGAAAGAAAAAAGCGTCAATAATAGTGCATATTGTAGAGAGAAAATGTAAGAGATTAAATCCATTTAATTTTTATTAAGAAAATGCACAAAGCATAGATGCGTAGGAAGGACAAGTTCTTTTAACTTTCATACCTTAAAAATTAGAGATCGACATAAGATTTATCTTCTTCTTCATCTTAACTTTTTTATTATTACTTCTTTTAATATTATTAATGGTTCGTTGGAACTACGAAGCAGTTTTCTTTTAGATCTCTTGTTGGTCGCGTGCTTTAAATAAATTTTTATGAATTTGTAACTGTTATCATTATTAAATTAATAATAACTTTAAGTTGTATAAAAAGAGATTTATGTGCATGTTTGGAATATTTTGAGATTACCAAGAATTTATTATCTTTTTTAGTGAACCATATGAGAAATGGTAAAAACTTGAGAATTTTCTAAATCATTTATGAATGATTTTTAGAGTTAAAGAATTTAATGCTGGAGCTGCAGAACATCTTTTTACAGTCCACAACACTAAATAGGTCAAAAGTTTGTCTGGCATATGGAAATTTTACAATCCCACAAAACATCCCAAGCCTATAAACTCATCTCACATTAAACATCACAGCAGCATATGCCAGTAAAACAAACGCAGCACATAAAAAACATCGACATCCAATTATTATTATTCCTGTTACGCTATTAATATTAAATACACTCGTATTATTATTATTTTAAATGCAATAGTCATTTCTACTTTGTCATTTCTGTAACGAACAATAATAAGAAAAGAAAATAACCTCATAAACTTTCAATCTTAAGTCAATAAAGCAACTATCAACCCATTTTTTATATATTTATTTTCCAATCGATGTTGCATTATGTAAAAAGATCTCACATTTATTGTCTCTTTTCTGTCTGTTGTCTGTCTTACACAGCAGCAATAATAATAATAATTTTAATCATCTCTGCTGCAACGGCAAAGACGGCAAAGAAAGAAAAGAAAAATCATTTCATTAATTATGATGCTTTTAAGCCTCAGATAACATACATTTTTAATATGTATGCAAATTGTATCTCGCAGATCGAACATCAACAATGAATATGACTGACATTATAAAAGACAGAAGAGAAGAGTTGGTTAATTTGTGGGCGTTTTAATTTCATTTCATACTCACAAAAAAAAAACATATGCCAGAGTTTATGATTTATTATCGTATCTTTTGGAATCTCTTATGTTGGATATGCAATAGCAATAGCTTGAAGCTTTGAACTTACACGTTCAGAATGAGAGACACCAACACTTTTTTTTCGATGTTAATCAACAATTTTAATGAATATATACCTGGAAGATTCATAAATTAGCATTGGATTTGCCAACAAAAAAATGGCATAAATGGTGTGTGCAAAGATGAAGAAGAAACTACGAAAAACTGCACAAAGAAGTTTGCTGGAAAATTAAGAGAATAATCCTAGAGGCAATCGAAATCAGTGAGCAAAAAAAGAGCTAAGTTTTTATATAGTGAAAGTTTCGTGGGTGCACGATCTTCAATTAGTTGACGCTTAATGAGGGATTTATTGGGCCCTGTAGAGAAGTTCCACGATTCTTATTTCCTTCTTTATTCTCCCCATTGTCCATATTTGTTCAATTTCGACAAAAAGAAGAAGGAAAGAGTCTTTGTGCTATAATATTCTCACGATTAACTGTAAAATACAGCACACAACATGGTATCGCAAAAATTCAATCGATTTATTCGTCTAATTTAACGATACGAACTATTATGTGACTTGCATTCTATGCACTTATTAAATTTTATTTCTTTTCTCTTTTTCCTTATTTTCCTATTCTTCTGTTGCTATAATTCGTTCCTTACTTCCCATATAGACAAGAATCACACAATTATTATTGGTATTCATTCACTCACTCAGCGTTGCTTCATTCTCTCAATATTATGCGAATGAGCATTCATTGAATCATGTTTAGTCATAGTAAAACATGCAAAAGAGCAACAATCAATTCAATTGAATCGATAACAACAAAAAGTTAATAAATTATTATTGTAAAAAGACATGGGATAAAGTACAATTGACTATAGGTGACAACTACGATGTAAAGTTGTGTGTACACAGTAAGTTAATCACATTCCAATTATGAATATATCCAATCTACTGTAAATGGTAATCCACGAAAAAAATATTTATTATTCATTCGCGCGTTAGCCATTTAAATATAGCTTTTTAACACAGTTTTACACATGGAAGTGCGTAGCGCTTAATGGACAATCAATTAACATAAAAATATAGTTTTGTTTACCTTAAATGACGCGCAACAAGCATACATTATTGATTTTTTTCTGCCTTTAAAAAAAGCATTCTTATGCACTTTGTTATTGTGACAACAACAAAATATACTTTTACTATACGCAAACAAAACTGTTGTGGCTTATTTACAGTTCAATGAAACTTTTGTAATTTATTGACTGAGAGAAGTAAAAATGAACATTTTGTGTCACCACATTGGCTACATAAACTTTTAATTTTACTAATGTAATGTGGCATTTCATCTGATTTCCATTGACAAGAGTCATTCAATGGGGAAAGTTTTGTGATATGAAAAAAATGATTAGATGCATTTAATTGATTGTTGAATAGAAATTATGAGGTTAACGAATTTGATCTGACTATTTGGGAGATTCATTTTATGCTGGGTAGTAAATTTTATAACTCCATTTAACTAACTTTATAGCTATTCATACATGCATAATTTGGGTCATTGAACTTCTTTTTTTTCTATGAAAAATATTCAAAAACTGTCAATACGGCAAATATTTTTTACCAAAAAATTTGGTTAAAGTAGACCAAAAGTAGACAACAACAACAACATTATTACCATATATGATAAACTAGCTGTCGACTTTATAATTTTTGAACAGCAAATAAAGTCACAAATTTTTTTCAAAAATGATTTTAATTGACATTTTCATTGACTTTTCTACTTCCACTTGTTAACTTTTTAGTTCCCTCAATCATTTTATTACATTCATGCTCATGCATATCTCATATTTTCTTTCACACAAAAATTTTTATTACTTTAACATTTTTTCGCTTAGTTCATAAGAAATTTTTGTAATCTTATGAAGGAAAATATTATAATCTGTAAGTGTATTTGTTTGTGGATACAATGTTGCTTTCGGAAATAATGTAACAAAAATGAATTAAACTGATAAACATTCTCTTTTAAATGCTTATTTAGGTAAAATAACATTTTTAGAAGTTACATTACATTTAAACATCCCCTACAGATAACAAGAGATATGCTTAAGTCAACATAACATGATTTCGTTCGACTTTTATGACTTTATCTAGTTTATGGTATGTTTTCCCTCCAAGCATAATTTATGAACTATTTGTCGTCATCTAATCACATTTTAAGCAGTTGGTTGTATATGGAAAGTATCAGTGTGCACTCTTAAACTTGTCGAAATGACGAGGGAATTATAAAATTTGACGAAGTCAAATGGGTGTGAGAAGTTTCTTAACCTTTTCTTATTTCTCTTTACAGCTTATATACAAGTCTCGTTCATTTGAAATGAATTCTCATGCCAAAATATTTTGACCCTGATTTCGCATTACAATGAGCCAAAGAGAAGAAAAATAAAATTTCCATTTTTGCTATATCTTGCGGCTTTTTAAACATTTTAATTATGATAATTCACTTTAATAGCAAGTTTCTCATGACTGACTCAATTGTTTTCCATCTTAAATGCCGCTTTAGGTTGATTTGCCATTTTTTTTAAAATGAAATCAATAGCTGTAATTTTGGTCAAACGCCTTCACATTCTTTATGATGACATGACACGCGTTCATGTTTCATACTTTTTTTTTCTCTTGAATTAAACTGAAGAGAAAATGAAGAAATCTTTTGTTTGTTATTCTAACTCCTTTTGTTTTGATGACGGCATATGATTTATTAATAGACGTCAACATTGAAGGAAATCTTACAAAACTATCAAAATAGTTTGACCCAAAAAACTAATAAAATAAATTGTCACATTTAATGAAAAAGTTGTTGTGATTAAATCAAATATTATTTTTTGGCAATGGCACAAACATTTTGCAATGTTAAAAATTTTTAGTGCCCTCTAAAAATATATAAACTGTGACAATATTTGTGAATAATTTATTATTCTAAATTTAAACGACGACAATGTTTACTTTCTTGGCATGTTTTTGAGGATGATTTGTTTAGAATGGGGGAAATTTTAGTGGCATTTTGGGTGACTGAGATTTGGTTGTTTTTTAGGTTGCTCATTTGGAAAATTACTTGATGTGTTTTGTAAACTTAAAGTGACAACTGTGTCATAAACAAGACAAAATTCTAAAAATTACTTTTTCAATCGATTTCCTGGCAAAATTTACTGTTTATGTATTTATTGAATTTATCATAAGACCCAATCTGCAAAACTAACAAAAATCACAAACATTAGACTCTATAACTCATAATAATCGACAAATTTCACACATATCATCATGTAATCATCGCGTTTTCTCCCAATTAGTATGAACAAATCGCAAACATGCTTCTTGCTATCTCTTCTTCCCAACCTGTGGTCATCAAAAAGAAGACTTTAATAGTTTTGACCATAAACCCATTTCCTCTTTCCAAAAAAATAAATAACATAAATAATACGAAAATCTTTTATTAATTTTTCAATTCAATTAAGACTAGGTTTCTATAAAAGTAAAATTTATGTCTTACTATCTCATTCTACTTTAAACAATAGAGTAATTAAGATCATCATTAATTTATTGAATGAAGCTTATGTACCGATGTATGGTGTGTGCAAAATGGAAAAGACTACAAAAGCTAGAGAGAGACAGAGAAAAAAAAAATTATAAAAGAATTAGCGATGATTTAAAACTCCACAGATCTTCTTACATTCAACTTAATGAAATGCAAAAGAAGTTGAGTCGGCAAAAATGAAGTGACGATCAGTTTACAATTTCCACTGAATTCTTTTAACTCTTGTTTAATTATTCATTTCATGACTAAGCTTATATTATGAGCTTGTATACAGCATATCATGTTATTGCTATTAATATTTATAAATTACAATTTTTATGTTATCACAAACATCTATAATTACTCTTTAGTTACAGTAATGAAGAGGCAGTTATAAATCAATGAACGACACAAGATCCGTGGATTAAATTTTTTGAATTGAATTTTTTCAATATTTTATGTGCAATGCTTACACCAAGTAATAAATGTTCAGCCTTTATTTGCGAATAAATACTTAAAATAAGTTGATTACATTTCTTTGGCTCCAAACGGTGTTGATTTTTCAAGTGGAGAGGTGTTTACAAATGGCAAGTAAGCGTAGCGCATTTCCATCATAGGGACGTTAATTTCAGTAAATATATGTACATAATAAAATAAATTTTTAAGCTATCGAATCTGTAAGATCAAGGCATTTAGTCTTATCCCAAAAGTAGATCTTGCAAACAGCAATCAATTTACAGTGAGTGTAAATTTATAGAAATAAGCGGCATGTCTCATAGAAAGAAGGATGGCAAAATGAATACAACGTAAATACATTTTTCAAATGGCTGCGTAGTAGGGCTTATGAAGATTTGGTTTTTTAAGAAGATATATGTACCAACGAAATTTCATTCAAAATGGACACTTTTTATTATGTAGGTATTCTAAATATTGATGAAAAATTTATTTCTAAATATTAAGATAAATATTAAATGATTTTGGAGAAGCTTAACTATCGCTACACATTTAATCAATTTTCCATCCCGAAGAACCCCTATCTCAAATAGATTTTATTCAATAAAAGTCACATTAAAAAGTCGTAGTAGGCACAATAATAATAAATGAGAGAAAAGAGTTGTGTGTATAACAAGAAATAAAAAGGAGGCTGGCGATCAACAGCAATCAGATTAAATTGGACACACGAGGATGAGGAAAGAGTTATCGAATAAGTAAGCAAGTAAGTAAGTAAGTGAGTGAGAGAGGAGGAATAAGATGAAGTAATGAACAACGTAAAAAACTACAGTGAAATATGTTCAATATATCCATTTAGATATACCTCGAGTTATCTGCATGTAAGCAGCAAGCTAGTAAGCAGTGAATAATGTTCACAAAAGCATGAAACATACATAAATAATACTGGTAGCTAAAATGAATTTTTCTTACAACACTGCTCCCAATATTACATTCGTTGTACTCTCATTCTTATTTTTCTCTTTTTTTTAATTTCCATTTCCTTAATTATACACCAACATGCTAAAAAAAATAAAGGCACCTACTTGAAGCAAAAATTCTGTACCATATGTAATGATTGCTTATGGTGAAAGCTAAAAGACATTTATCGCGATTAAATATTGACTTTGATTTCATACATTTTGATTTGCGAACAGAGGTGTTGACAATTAATCCAAATATTTAATTAAGAAGAGTAATTATGACGGGGCGGATTGATATTGGAAGTGCAAACGTAATGGTCGCATAAATGCTTGTTCAACACGCAACGTTTGCCATATGGAAGTGAGAAAAATATTGAAAGAAGGGCGAGCAAGAAAAAAAAAATAACAAACGTTAGTAGCTTTAGGAGCAGTAAAGTCGACAATTATCTGATGGAATTATATGAATTTGTTTTGCAAACATATTGCATTGGATGAAGCAGCGACAAAAAAAGTTTAATTGTCTACTGAGCATTTTAATTTTTAGTTAAGTCATATTTTTGCGTATGAATGGAATTGACTTGTATCAAAGCATTTGACAGTTGAAGGTGGAATTGTGGACTTTTAAATAAAATGCTGTCAAGGTCTTGAGCTAATGAAAATCAATTAAATTATTTGAAAAAAGATTCAATTAAATGTGTAGAAAAATGGCTGAGTTGGATAATGATTCGTCATGTTTGACAAGGGGTAATTGGAGCTTGCAACAAAGTTATCAATAAATAAGCTGTTGAATAAAAGACATCGATGACATCAAGTTCTCCTAATATGGAAGTTTATTGCAGATTTTTTAAAAAATCTCAAATTCCACTTAAAAGTTAGAAAAAATAAATAAAATTGCTAAAATATAATCCATAAACAGATTCCTGCTATGACTTAGAATTTTTAGATAATTTCAAACAATAAGCCAACGAACCGGACAATCAAATACCAAAAGTTATATCAACAATTCAACATTGTGACAGCCCACAGTGTTTTTGGCATTTTAATTCAAATAAATTGAATTTTTTTGTAAATCCAGAAGCTCAATGCTCTGATTGTTGATAAATCCTTATCGAAATTTCTTTAATTCACTTAATTGAAATAATCTCAACAACGAACTGATCAGTACATGCATGCACAGACTTAAAGAATTAATTAATTTGTAATCGTAAGCACGGAAAATTTAAATTGTCGCTATGTGTGCGTGCTAGCAGACGATTTTTTTTCCTTTTGTTAATTAAAATCATGCTGGTAATGCATGTATGAGCTTATCGTAGAAATTATACTGCGGCATAAGAGCATTTTTAGTCTTTCAAAAAATTTCGAAGAGATTTTAACGGCTTTAGAGAAGTTATAATCTACCCTCTTTTATCTCCAATAAGACGCCACCATTAATTATTTCATTTACTCTTTATCTCTTATACTCTCGTATTTGGAATATGTATGTATAATATGTACATATGCAATGACTCTGCAGTGACTCTTCATGAAACGAAGGAACATAATATTGAAATTCAACATTCCCTTGATATTCGAACTTGCCGGTAATTTTCATTTATCGCATTCTTCATGGTAAATAAATGGAATTTTATTTAGGTGGCGTGGGAAGTTAAGGCATGTCTATACTTACCACAATTGCCATTTATCAAGCTACAGAAAAAATAAATTCATATATGTGGTCAATATCATTCGATTATCTTTCATGTAGGTGCTTATTATTATTCTTTATAACAAACATAAAGTCCATATATTACATGATTTTCCGGAAAATTTGAAAAACAAGCACAAGGAGATGAAAAGTTTATTTATGAATCATCAATTCCATTGATTTTTTTTCCCATGACTTTTCATCGTCTAATTTCCGGCATTGAATGAGAGAAATGAAAATCATTTCATTTTCTATTTTTATCTTAATACTTTCCACATCTTCATACAGTGGTTTCTATCTCTTCTTCTTTCTCCAATTGAGAAACATTCATATACTTTTGACGCACATGTTTATACTCTTGCCACACGCATGGACGTATTTAGCGCAAAAAATTTATGATTCACGAGAATTTTTTTGAAACTCGTTGCGAAATTTTGCGTTCCTTTGCACATTTATCATTTCAAATTTTATGGTAATGTCTGCCTTCACATTAACATTTAACGAAATTATGCTTGGTTTGGCGACAAAAACTCTATAAACCGCACATCCCTAACACAGAAAGTTTATGGACCGTGACAAAGGAATGCCAATAATTGTAACAGCTCTATTTATTTCCAAAATGTTCACTTTCTGCTCTTACGATTTAGCATTTGGAAGAGAATGAAAGAGTTACAGTTGTTGGTTTGACAGATTAAATTTGTTTGATGTTTTGCTATATTCCATGTGAACTGTTAATTGATATGTAGTGTTTATGCTTCATGATGGCCTTAATTATGGCAATGTAAGGGCATGCATATGAAAAATTTACTATGGATCTTGCTGTATTGATCACTTTGTCTTATTTCACTGCGTTTTTGTCATCTTCACAATCAAACTTTCTCGTAACTATATTTTTTTTGCCTCTTTAGCATTCTCATCTATGCCAGTGAACCATGAATGCCAGACAGTGTTCCACACACACAAAAAAAACTAAAAGTTCATTGAATTGGCAGTAGTCATAAAGGCAGAAAAATGAAGAAGAAAATCAATAATTTTTAAAAACTTCTAACTTTTTAGTTTTTTTTTTATTGTTGATATTCAATCTATTATAATGGAAATTCTGTTTATGTTTTCTATTTATAAAGTTAGAGAAAGAAAGACATTTATCAATGTTCTATAATGGAAATGATTTTCAATCATCTTCATTCAAGCATAGATTTTAAATATTATTCAAATTAGAAGGAAGAAATTTTTTTATATACATATTTTTTTTTTTTTTTTTTGTTATTCAACGTCTGCCAGAATCATAAAAGCGGATAAGTAGGTCACGAAGTCACTAGGAAATGCTGTTCCAGCATATACAAAAGCATATACAGCACATTATCATGTGAATCTGTATAATTTTTTGTTTAACATCTTTTTTTTCGTATATTTTCGTAAATAAGCAGATCTTGTTATAATAATGAGGATTGCCTTTTTTTCTCAGACGATGATAAATATTTAATTCCAAAAGGCGCTATAAATGCATGAGAATTTCTTTTTGGATATCTTCCCAATAGAGTAGTAGTTGCTCAATCGAGGGAATAGTGTGAATAATAAAAAATTTTTCGATGTTTTTGTTGAGATTTTATCTGGTTATGGATGTATGTATATGCTAAGTTTTGGCTGATATATATTCAATTAAAATTGTGATAAATTGGGCAAGCATCCAAAAAACTTTATTTGTGAAATCAATTAAATTTTGAACTTTGGTTTATAAAAAAAATTAATTTGATGTTTAAATAAATTTCTTGCGAATCTTCAATCAGATTTGAATTTGATTGCAAATAAAATATTCAAGGAATGAATATTTGGTCAATAAATTTACGTTACTGCTAACTCATCATCCTTAAGCTCCCAATTCTCAGAATGTACATCACTTATCGAAAATTACTCATATTCAATAAAAATTTCCAGAAGCCCTTGCTTTAAAAGCTTCATACAATTAAACCTCAATTCAAAGAAGAAATTAAATTAACCATAACAAAAAAATGCTGTCAGCTGTATTTGCGTGCAATTTCAACGCGCCCAAAAAAAATATTTTAATCTCCCTCAAAAAATAATTTTCAATTCAATGAACTTTTTATTAAATTTATATAAGAAGAAAATTCTCAACGAATCGGAAATTTAACTCATAAAACATTTATCGCAATATTTATAAATATTGAGAATATTTTTCCTTCTTCTTCTCCAAATGATTTCAAAAATAAAATTTAAATAAAACATCTGTTTTGACTTTAAAATTCATTTATTCTTTCCAAAATAATTCATCGTGTTTTGTATTATTGTTAACTCAAAAAATGAAACTGAATAAGAAAACTTTAATTTAAATTTCAAAGTCCAAAAAATAGAATGACAAGACATAATGCATTTAAAATTACTCAGAGGCTGTTATCAAGGAAAAATTTTCATTCTTTTCCTCAAAAAAAAAAAACAAAATTAATTACTCCCCTTCGTATTAATTCATCTTGAATGATGAATGATGGATGCGTAATTTGTAGTCAAAATGAACACATGAATGCATGAATGATAATTAAGACTGCTGTTTTTCTCCTTCCTTGTGCTGGTGACTCAACTATTTTCATTCATTTTCAATCATACGTAAACTTCTTCGTAGAAAATATTTGCTGATTAATTGAATGCTACTAGACATTATAAATCATGACATCATTCTTATTTTACTGTTTGACTGTAGGTTCATCGAAAAAAATTTGAAATATCCACATAACTAATCCACTTGATGGGAGAACATATTTAAATTAATCGTCTTTGTGTGGTGGATCAGAAAGTCATTTTTCTTCATGAACGGCTTGTCAGAGTTGGTAGAATTAAGACTGAATATGTGATGATGGAATTATCAAAAAAAGTCTCACAATATCCAACTCTGTTCCCCTTTCCTTCTATTTCAAGGAATTAGAAAAATTACTCAAAATGAAACTGATGCATGATCAGCATCTGTTATTACTTTTTCAAATTTACTAAAAAAAACTATTTCAGTTGTTAGTTGCTGCCAGTCAAAAAAGAGTTTAATGAGAATTATTGCGAAAATATTTTTATAAATGTGACTGCTTTCAACTCAACAGCTTAATTTTAAATTCAAGAGCAATTAACGGCTGTTGAAATGTTTGTGAATCATGACTTATGTGTTTTTAATATCAAACAATTACGATAAGTGTTGTGTAAAATGAAGAAAATTTCTTAAATGCCTTTTGAACGTGCAGTCATGTACAATAGACGTTCATGTGTGTGTATATTGTTTAATCTTTACCTTTGGGGGAAGCCACCAATAAGCTGTGTATCAGTCAGAAAAGTCAATCGTGATTTGAATATAAAAAGATTTTATTTTTATTTTTAAATAAAAACAAAAAATATGTGGTTAATGTCAAAGAAAATTTATGCAAATTTCAGACGTACTGTTTATTATATATTTTTTTCTTTTATTCGCTCAAGCCGATGACGTGAGATTGTGTGAAGTGATTACATAAAAAATATCAAAAGACTTATTCACCATTCTTAACTGATTTTGTAAAGTTATTTTCAATCAACACCAAAGGAGAGAAAAAAATATAAAATAAAATAATGAATAAGCACGTTCAATGTTCGTTCGATTTTGATAAATATCTAAAAATAATCGAAATATAATTCACTCAAGAATGTTATCATCATCACGAGAGCCTTCAAAGAAAATAAAATAATAATTTTTCATATCGATAAATACACATGCTAATGCCTGACGTGTTTTGGTGGAATTTAGACAAGTTTTGCTGAATTTATTTTGCTTGCTGGTTGAATTTTATTTTTTGCTTGAGGATATACATGTTAAAGGAAAATTTTAAATTTAAATTATTTTTAATTAGAGGTTTTGTAAGCAAGGAGTGGATAAAATTTATTTGAAAATTTCTGGAGCTGGAATTGAAGGAATTTCACATAAATTTAGTGATAGATTAAAAAAATTTAGCTTCTAGCTAGAGCAAAAATTTACAAATATTCAAAATTCCAAATTTTCCAGTCCACTCAAACCCATCAAAATATTTTAATATTTCAAGCACATAAAAATCTACAGCGAGGATGGACAAAATATATTTTTTTAATGCGCTAAAAATACCATTAAAATTCGCATAAAGTATATCCAGTTGTCAAACATTTATATCGTCTATTTTATAACCATAAATAAAATTTATTAATTCTTTGGCTATTCAATATCAAATAAAATCCTTTCAATATTCAATAAGCATCAGCATTAACAAAGGATACAATAAAAATGTGGAAATCATGTCAAGGCATTATAATTACAAACTATTTATTTTTTCTAAATTTCTATTTCATTCATTGAGGAAAAAATGTGTCATATCCGTTTGTGATGTGTAAATTTTTAGTAACAGCTGCATTTGCACTATTTAAAAAATCTACGAGTTTTGCAACATAAAACTCTCTCATTTGAACGAATGTGAATAATTTAAAGGCACGATCTTCAGCTTTCATCTATGAAATGTTCACACTTTAAAAATTATTCATGCGGGTGTCAAGGTAACATCAAAAAAGCAGATGATGAGTTTGCACATCAAAGTGTGAAAACCACTAAAAATAGACCAAAAAGTACTTTTTTTTCGCAAACTAACAAAAAATCGTTTCTTGCTTCCGCATTTTGTATTTTTTAAAATGCTTATTAGTGTGTTAATGGTTTTTGGTAAGAACACATACAAATATGTATGTTAATATTTGCAGATTTACAAGAATTAATTGAATACATCACAAACACATTTAAAAGGATTAAGTCAATGTTTTGGGAGCTGTTCATAAATGATGCACAAGAAATGAGATTCAAGCTAATAAATTTCAAAAAATCTTGTTAATATGTATTAAAAAGTTTTAAAAAATAAATTTTCAAATTAAGTACGTAATTCATACAAGCATCTCTAAAATATTAAAAGAAATATGATCCAAAGGAGGAGAAAAAAAAATATTTCTTTCATCGTTCAGATCGATCTTAGTATCTCGGTACAGGCGTGCTAAAATAGATCAATAAGACAAAGAAGATTGAGAGAAACGAGGGCACGTCATGGAAATGTGGATTAACTGGCTAAATGACACTCGCTTGTCGCTCCTGTTCGGATCAATTTGGCAGAATAAATACATTTTTTTGTGTTTACTTTTTTCTTCTTTAAAAGCATTAACAAATTATGCAAATTAACTTGCTTTTTATTTATGACATGAATGTAGAGTCATGATGTAGTTCTGACATTTGATATATGACTCTCATGAGAAAGAGAGATGAAGAGTCTTTAAATACAAAATAAATTGAATTACGATGAAGCCACACACTTTCACATAAAGTCATATGAATTATGTACGATTTAATAGAGAACAATCACATACATTGTTCTGTCAAAAAAGCAGCAGAAGCAGTACTACTCAAACTTATCTGACTTTATAGTTAAGAAAAATATATAAATGGAATGTGCTCTCGTTTATTAAACGTGTTTGAGTACGATATGCATCACATTTCTTCAAGAATAATGCAACAGAAATGGGAGAAAAATAAAGAAAAGATTTTTTTTTGTGTGTGCATTACAGACACAAAAAATAATAAACAAATCGTTTTGGACTTTCTCGTTTTCTTGATGCTATTATGCTTATGTTGTAGGGTGTTTATATGAACTGATCATAAAGGAATGAACAATTAATTTAACTCTCTGAACCAATATTTCTTTAGATCCACAAATACTAGCCAGCCTACTCAAAAGACCAAAATAAAAACCTTTTGGTTTCTCGGTTCCGTTTCTTCTTTTTCAATTGTTACATATTTTATCTTTCCACATTAAACCATTGAGTTTTATGATTTTTGTGGCAGTAAATTTTTCATTCCTACAGTCAGATGCAAAAATAAATTAGTTATGCACATATTTGCTTCATTTCATGCCGTTTTGTTCTTGTGTGGCATTTATGAGTTGTCCAATTTATAATATTTGAATGATATTTTTCAGCTTGCATTTTTAATGTCTTTTTTCCGTATTTATTGATGCAAGAAAGCAACAGAAGTCAAAATGAATATTGGAATATGATTTATTAAAGGCTTGCTTGATCTAAAAATATAATAAGAAAAAAAATTTCCGAAGCATATTCAGAATGATTAATTGGAAAAGATCATGTTCAAGTTTTTTTAGATGCTTTGTTATTGAATAAGAGGATTGATTCTATTGAGTTGTTATTCTTCTGAGTTTACTTTTATTGTGTTTTTTTTTAAATCTGTCTGCTTCTTCTTGTTTAGACTAGATTTAGTTTTAGAAATATTAGGGCAATTCTTTAGAAAGGTTGAATTTTTTAAAAACGAGTTATAATTCTTTCTCTACTCGAATTCAAATTTTTTAACGGTTGCCAAATTAAAAGTGATTTTTGATATGAATTTTTATTATCCTTCAAAAGTAGTGATGTTTTTATGGCAAAATATTCACTTATTAATGGTTCTAGAGTAAAGAGAAACATTTAAATACATGAAATAATGTTAAAAATACAATGAAAAAATAACGGATTTTTGAATTTCGAATTTTTATTAGTTGATTTTCCCCTATAAAGCGTCTTTGAGATGATTTGTGACATCGAATTAATTTTCAAAGAATTGAAAATTCAGATTAATTAAGCTTTGATGCTAATGCCAGATGCATGAATATTAAAGAATTTACATTAATCTACTGTTTAAAAACTATTTTATATTTTAGAAGTTAAAATTTAATGGTTTATTTTCGATTCTCCGGTAACTTCAATGAAAAAATTCAACTTTTGGTCACAAATCATCTAAACAAAGAATCGAAATATTTTCTTAATTAAGGCATTTATAGTTAAACAAATTATTTTACCATATAGGGAATGAAAAATTGCATCACATAAGTCTAAAATCTTTATAGTTTTAGTGGAAAAAATTGCCAAAAAACTCATTTCAAACCTAAAAAATTCTGATTTACCCTGTATAGAATTGCACATTAGTGTTTTATAATTTTCTAGGCTCCATATTGGTGTATTTGTAACTGCTAATTATTACTGTTGTTAAAATTAAAGAATTAGTAATCAACGCAAAATTTATTTCCAAAAACTACGCCTTAATTTCAAAAAAACTTCAAAATTCTCTCCAATCGAATAATTTGCCCTCCATTCCATATCATATTTTTGATCATCAACAAAACATCAATTGCGGTTTATTTTGAGCCTTGTGATCACATCCCAGCTCTTGTCCCGCTGAGTTAAGTTTTCTAAAATTTGATATCCGAATGACACACAACTGACATGATTAATACAAGTTGATGAATGATGTTAATCGATAAAATCATTCGCAAAAATATTAACTGTAATTATGAATCAAGATTTCGGACATCTCATCTCGTTACAAGCAATAATCATAAACAATCAATGAATTAAGAAGAAACTGCGGATGTTTACACTTTCTTTCAACTTCAGGCCATAAAAAGAATAAGAGAAATAAATTTAAACACTCATAATACGCGTGTAATGTGCTTAATAATATATCTTTTATTTTCATCCACAACGTCGTCAGAAAAGATTTTTTTTTTCTCAAATTTAATTACATCAACAAATTTCAATTATTTTCTTGCTATAATGCATAGCAATCTCTTCCCATTTGTTTGGATTTTTGATTTATATTTTGTGTGTTTTTAAACAATACAACAAAGAAAGTTAAAAGATGACTGAGAAAATGACGAGACATCATGTGGATTCTGGGGGGTTTAATGGTCGCTTAGTTCTATCCACATGTGTCGTTTGAGATTAAAAGGTTTTATTGGTTTGATGTGATAAATTGGAGTGTAATTGTGATAGCAGAGTTGTCAAAAACTGTTGTGAAGGCTTTGAAGAAGTCATTGTGAATTTTTATTAGAATTGAAGCTGCTTTATTCTCTTTAATAAATAACTTTCTATAATAATCTTTGTAATAAATTTCAATATATTAAGTAATAAACTATGTTACAAGTCTCAAATCCTAAGCATAGTCACTTCCATTCATACCATCAACTCTGAAAATAAGTCATAAAAGAAAATTTCAAAAACTCTCTGGAACCAATCAATCTCATTAATAAAATATATATCCATAGCATTGTCAAAGAACTTTATATAATTTCACATTCAATGATCATCCACTTCTGCTTGAGATCGTGAAGAAGTGAATTTTTTGTATCAAATTACCGAGGCGAGGCTACTCATCTCTTTTCATGCCTTAAATATGTATGTTATATGAAGGTAATTGATATCGAGATATGTTGATCTTTTTGAGAGAGAAAAAAAAATTGAGTTTCTATCTCCTTTTTCCTGCATGTACAGAAGTTCAATGAAATATAAAACGACTTTGGTATTTCTACTTTTTTTCCTATGTAACAATCAAGATATTTGTGATAGATATTGTTATTCATTACTGTTATTATTTTTTAATTCAACCTCATCATGATCGTCCCCATAATAAAACATCATTTTTTTTTTCATTTACAAATGAAATCTCAAATTACTCAATATAAATAACTGACAATGTAAAGAATGAAGAATAAATTGAGGAGCCGTGAAGTTGAAAAATCCAGGTGTGAAGGTTGCTATCGTCATCATCAATAATAAACGGTCTTTTTTGCTTGTTCTCAATCACACACAATTGTCGTTAGCAAATGAGCTTTATGCTCAGACCTTTTTGTATGCTTTTTTTGCAATTATTTTTTATAGTCAGTCAATGGGGGTCATTTGGAAGTGATGAGTGTTAAAATTGTAATTTTTTATCATTTTTATTTTTTAAATTATTTTTTATTTTAAATGGATCAATTTGAGCTTTCCTGCAGTGATTAAATCAATTAAAAGGAAAAATCATCCTCTCAATACTTTCATTACTTACAATATTAGATATCATAAACCCACTATCCCAAGTGCATGTATAATGATAAAAATCTCTTAAACCTTGAAACAAGAACGAATAAAAAAGAATCACATGGAAAAGTGTCGCTTATAACAACGATAAATTATGTAAATTAATTGTTTGCAATAACTTAAGATTGAAGGAGCGACCAAGATGAAGTAAAAAAAATCTTGTTTCTTAGCGGAGAGGAAAATTACAAGACACTTTTTTTACATGATGATGAAGAGCTACTTGAAGAAACAATTATAATAAAGATGCTGGTCGCTTTTTCTCATCCATTATACCCGCCTCCTTCTTAATCTTATTGCTGCTTTAACACAGTCTTGATGCACATGACGTCAGACTGTATTAGAATCGATTGAAGGTCATTTTGCATCATCAGAGTAGTATCTACAATTTACATACACATAACGGCAAGTTGAGATGTTCTTTAAGCTTGATTATCTCATTATGAAGCATTTTCAATTCATCTACAGCACTTAACGATTGTATTTTGATTGATGATTTTTTTTCCTCCGACTAAACAAACAAAATTAAATGCCGACAGTTAATGTCTGCTTGTGTAAATGATTTAAATTTGTATGCAATTCATTGTTCAGGAATAAAATATTCAATCACGACAAACTGATTGCGAAAGAGTCTGTGTAGAGTGAGAATTACACACAGAATGAACGAATTAATTTTTCGAGGCAATTCAATGTCGAAGAAAGAGAAGGAAAATGAAAGAAGTAATAAAAATTTGTCTGAAGTTTGCAGATGCAAAATTCTTTTGTGTTTTTGCAGCGCATTGTGTAAATTTGGGAAGAGAATTTGGCACAGAGTACAATGACTTATTTAAGAGTTTTTTTTTTTGCAATATTTTTGTCTTTACTTTTAATAATCTGTCTACTTTTTCATATTACAGAAACCACAAAATACGGAAGCAAAAACCAACATTGAGTTGCTTTAGGTTATTTAAAATATTTGACAATCTTATTTAGACCATCAACAAAATGATCCTCAAAAGTGCTCAAAAATTCAGCGAAAAACTTGATCAACACTTAATTTTTATGCGATCAAAATAAAAATTGTTTACGTATGAATTGTAGCCTATAATTTCCAGCTGTATAAAATCCAAAATAAGAGAGAAAAGCTAAAAGACTCCCAAGACAAGACAATGCAGCAAAAAAGAAGAAGGAAAAAAATTGTGCATCACGCAATCATGCAACATTGAACGTTACGATGATGAGAGATGCAAAGTGGGAAATATAGTATAAAAAATGAACTGTATTTTTTGACGATTACCATAATAATGTGAAGTTTAATGGATGTAAAAAAAATTCTTTTACGATGCATCGCTGATTCATTCTTCAATAAACATCCATTGAAATGACGATCGTCAAGTCTGAAGTGTCGCAGTATGATTGAAAACAAGTTTTTTTTTTCCTTCTTTCCTCTTCATCTCCTGCCTCAATTCTTGTATGCATTATAGTAGAATGATTTAGAAGAAAGTCAATGAAAACACAGAATAAGAAGAATATATTGAAGGCATTATAGAGAAGGAAGTAATACAAGAGAGCGGGAGATGAGAACGAAGCCAAGTTTAGAGCGTGATTTTTAATGTTGTTGGATGATAGTAAACACACTTAAGGTGTACTCAGTTTGTAAGAGTGAATAATAAGAAGAAGTAGATTGAATTGCAACCCATATATGATTGAAGATTTATGCTCTTCATATTCCTTCGTTCGATACCGCAGAAAGTCAATGAGCTCTTTATGTGAACCATCTGTTTATTGTTTTGGCTATTACTTAATATTTTATACAAAAATTCGTATAATTTTCGTCAATTACTTGATTGTAATGATCATAAATCATCTCAGGGTTAAAGCTAACAAATGATCATGAATTCTTATATTTTTGTACTTTATGGGGCAATGTTTGTTTATGATGTCAATTCTATTTAAAAGTTAACTTTTATTAAACTTCAAATAAAAGTATGAAATTGAGTAAATTTTATAAAACTCTGAGACTAGCCTACTCATCATTCCCGAACCTCCCCAAACCATTTTGTTTCATTTCTTCTTATTTAATTTTCAGAGAATCACGACGGCTTGGCACATGATCACACTAAAATGTAAATTATCATTTTATTTGTACTTTCTTTTGTTAACTTAACGTGAAGAAGAAATAAAAGAGGAAAAATTATGTTTTTTTTTTTTGGAGATGAAAGAAAAAGACGAGAAGAAGATCCAGAAAAAAAATTGTTAAACATGATTTTATATTTACGAATTGTTGTTAAATTCATAATTCTTCAAGTACACATACAGAAATAGATAAATATATATGTAAGATATACATACTTTAAGTATTCACATTATTTATTTTTTAATATACACCATTGCATCGTTTATTGTAATATATGTATACACGAGCGCTTGAACAAGAAAGACCACATCCACTCAAATTATATCTTTAACTTTTTATTTTATTAAGAATACGCATGGCACCAACAAATGAAATGAATGATAGTCTAAGATACAAGAAAGTCCGCGTCATTCTTGTTTGCATTAAATCATGAGTGCTATTTCTTGATAATTTTTTATAATGTCATGTGAATTGTTCATCTTGTTCTTAGTAAAACTTGTCTTGATGATGAATTTCACAACTCAAAGAGAAAAATTCTTGATCAGAAGGGTCATTGACTAAAGTAAATTTTGTTCATATTTCAAACCTTTAAATTCTTCAAATCTGTTCAAAATTGAAAATTAATCCGAAACCTTAGACCACTTAATGCACCAACTTTACATTATCAATGATTTAAAAACTCATATTTTCTTAGACATCTTGTATGCTCAATTGTTATGTAAATATAATGCATACTCTGCTTTTCCTAAAAGACTTATTCAAACTTTTTAAAAACTGATAATTTTCATGTTAAACATCTTCTATTCATCTTATGCTGATCCTCTTCCGAAAATTTCTTATTTATGCTCGATATTTTTTTTATCTATTATATTCTCATATTTGTACATTAGAGATGCACAACATCATTTTTCCGTTGCATTTATCCACATCCACATATATTCATCGTCTCATCATAATTAAAATTTAAGTGACGAAATATGGATTGTGTTTGAGAAGAAGTAGGAAGAAGAATGGGAATGAGTTCTCAAGAAATCTTTAACAATGCGATAAGTAAGAGAGAGGGATATAAATGGAATATACAGAATGTCGTATCATCATCATCATCGTCTTCGTCATGCATTTAATGTTTATGATCCACTTGAACCACAAAAAAACTAAAAAGAAGGAGAAGAGAAAAATACTTTTGATGGAAGAACCACCACTAAAATGAGATTGAATGAGACCAGAAATATTTTGTGGTGGAGTTTTTAAGTAAAGACATTTTGGGAGGGTTGAATTGAATTAGCTTTTATTGAATTCCACTAGTCCACATCCATCAAAATGCGCTTCAACATCCCATCCCTAGAGATTCTTAGAACAATTCATTTCATTTTCCATTTAAAATATGCGTTTTTATTATCATTATTTTTATTATAATTCACTGTATGTCGTCATGAATGAAAAAAAGAGAAAAATTTGTATATTAAGGAGTGCCACAGAAAAGGTTGCATGTTGTGTTTATGATCTACATGAATTCTTATTGTGTACAGAAAAAAATTCTATTCTCATTTTTTTATTAACACCAAAAAAACAACTTTTTCGTGTAGATTATTTTGACGGATAAGTTTTAATGCTTTTGTTTTCAGATTTAAATCAATAAAAATAAGACTTACTCTGTTGTGACAAGATGATAGAATTTTTTTATGTTCAAGAGACAACAATGCTTCATAAATCAGTATGAGACTTGATGTTATGTTATTTTCTATGTCTACACACTCTCCTTGCGTGCACTTCTCATTGATATCTCTCTCACTGACATTGATTTTTATTGTCCTAAATTTTTATTTTCTTCCCTACATTTTTTTTTTTTTTTTTGAAAATAATAAAAGGAACCCCCGGAAATTGTTATGTCTATAGCTATGCAAAACTAAATAGTTTTTTATACAACAATGAATTATTGTTGAGATAGCAGAAGAATTTTTGTATAGTCCGTATATGGGGCGTTACGAATGTAGGCAGTGAAATTTGATTTTTGCGCATAAATGACTTAATTTTATTATTGCTGATTATACTTGTGTAGGGAAATGAAATGAAATGGCTTATTTCACAAAATAATTTGTGCTTACCACAAGAAAAAATAATTTTAATAACAGTGGAAAATTGGAATTTATTTAGCCAGCAACTGTGCGTATATACAAAGAATAAAACATTCAAAAAATGTATGACAGAAACATTGCAGCATGTGAGAGACATTACAGAGTAAATGAGATTATTTTTTAAGAACTGATAAAAATGAATTTAATGAGCGGCTTAAATATATTAAAAAAGTTATTAATGCGATGTATCGAAAGGATTAAAAATATTTCATATGGATATCATTAAATTGACTCTGTCGTTAATGCTTTTGAAGCTGAAAAAAAAAAATTAAATGCAAGCATTCGATTGGAATGTTCATCAGCTTCTAATATTAAAGGTGTGTGGGTTTTTAATACGAATGGGTCAATATGAACATAGATTGTTAATTAAATTATGGACATAGACATTTACATTATTTTTTTGTGCTGTTCCTAGTCACTTGCTGGCTTCGAAAATTCTACACAGTTACGAAATAATCACCAGCTTGAAAGACATTGTCTGAAAGATCAAATTACAGCGTCTTAATTTAAAAAAGTTGCGCACTAAATGGAAATATGAGATTTGTATGAAAATCATAAAGTGCCATTTAATGGAATTTTACATTTTCAGAATTAATTACTTTTTGTTTATTAGCGTGACTTTTAAGGAACAATAAGTAATAAATTCAAATTTTTTGAACTACACATTGTGGATTATTTTAAACAATATAACACATGATCAACATGTGGCGATAAGAAAAAATTATAATTGATGCGGAAGCCTTGATGACTAATCTTATATCGGTCTCATATCTTTTTATCTTATCATATGTATTATTTTCCTTGAAAAGGTTGAATCTTGTAATTCTAGTCTGTTGATTAACACTACAACATTGGAGAAGTCTTCGATGCCTAGATATTGTATTTTTCAAATTTTAATCTTGAATATTAATAGAATTTTTATGTATTCTTATATTATCAAAAATTCAATAAATCCCAATAAAAATTGAATTTTGAATAAAAGATCTTCTCAGATTGAAAAATGCTTGTAAATATTTTCTTAGTATTAATTTGAACAATTTTAATTCATGTAAACATTTTAATTGCATTTCTTGACATCATAATCTGATTCATTTTGATTTAATTACATTCATTATCTTAAGCTCTAAAATAAACTCATTCTAAGGAAACTGAGTCAGTAGAATTTAAATTAAATTTAGTAATTAAAAAATCATCTGACCCATCACAATTCACCTGATATGGATTAATTTTATAGCAGACAATAAAATCTCATTATGATTCAAGTTCATGAATTATAAACATACATCTAAAAATGAAATGAGATCATTTAAATCAGTCATTGAAATTTGATTATTGAGTTTATTTTTAAAGCATAATATTATTCTTATCAACATTCCAATATGTTAGTAAATAAGCACGAATATGAACCTACAGAAATTGCATTATACTCTCTGTAGCAATACTTCGTATTTCTTATCGCATTTTCGAATTTTTTTTTTATTTTTATTTTCTACACAGAAATCGAATTAAATTTTCTATGGATTGTTATTTTATTCTTAGAAATTTTAGATTATAGTCTTTATGGAAATTATGTAGCATAAAGCATAATAGAGTCCATTCAGATATGAGAGCCCCAATTTAGAAATTTTAAATTGCGATAATTTCATGTTTATTTTTTTGGGCTGATCGTTAGTGATGTCTACATACTTTTGATGTACAATATTTACTTTTAATTTAATTTCTATTGTTTCATCATTTCAGCACAAACCCCTTTAACAATTCTTAGAAAAACAACGAAAATTTAAATTTTTTCGCCATTCCTAAAAACCATCAATTTATTTAATTATACAGCTCATAAATGAAAAATGATCGTTTTAGATTGTTTACATTATGCAGCATATATGCTGCTCATTTTATGGCATTAACAATTATTTATTTTTTATTAAAATTTATCTTTTTTTTCTCATTTTAGAAACAATAATATGGGTAGTGCTGTTATATAGCGCCAACCTAGCATCTCTGAACAGCGGTTTTGTCCGTTAATTTTTTAGTTAAAAGGCCCTCAATTTTTGAAAAAAATCGAAAATTCAAATCTTTTTTTACATATAATCCGACCAGGAAAAATTCTTTTTTGCAAAATTAAGTGTTTTTCCTAAGTTTTTATTTATTATAATAATGATTTTTCCATAATTTCAGCCATGAAATTTGATATAAAAAAATTTAAACTAATTATAACAAGTAGAAAGTATATAAATCTTAATTTGTTTCTTAAAAATTTAACGGACGACTTGTACTAAAATAAGGTGTACTAATGGGTTTTATTTTAGAACAAATTCAAATTTCGCACGTAACGTATTTGTTCAGAAATGCTAGGCGCCAACTGTAGATTCAGACACAAAAGCGAATGTGTTAAAGTCAGAACAGCATTTTTTTTTTTGTAGTTCTGTTCATTAAAAAAAAAATAAAGGAAAATGTATTGCATCATACGGGTTCAATCAATTTAGGGGTTTTTGTCTGTTGTCTGTTGCATGTTGAGTACGCAAAGGCACTTCAAGTATAAATTTATGGCATCACCGTTAGGGATCATTTACTGATAAGGGTAATGAAGAGATCGATTTTTATTGTTAAAATTTATTTTTTCTAGAGAAAAAAGGGCGGGCTAATAAAGATGAAAACAGAATGCATTTGCCCTCAGGTAATTTTTTTCAGTTTCACAATAGCCAAAAAAAAATATTTTTTTTTGTCTTTCTCAATTGCTACACCTGTGTATAAGGTAAAGAGACAAGAGAGAATAGAATAAAGGAATTTTTGTACGGCTTATGCTAATTCTCACATGATAAATTTTTGTCAACTTTGTGTTAAAAACATTTCTTCATTCTTCTTTTGGACATTCCAACATTCAATATATATTTTGTATGAGAGCCATCACATGTATCACTTGAAGAGATACAAAAAAAAAAAAATAATAATAATACAAAGATGAAGAGGAACGAACACACATTTGGAATCACACGGCCTCTTAAAAAAATATATGAATTTAACTTATGTATTTGTTCATTAAAACAAAAGTAGATTTTCGACAGAAAAGAACCTGATTCTCATTTTTTTTTCCTCTCGGTGCTGTGTTGTTGATGTTATTAACGAAATAAAGAAGAAGAAAAATAACAGGTAGATTCATTATACCAAAACGACGCAAAATATATCTCATTTGTTAACTATGAATAGATGCATGATCGGAAGATGTACGAATTTGACAGGGGATGTAAATGAGTGTCAGTTTTTTGGGCTTGAAAAATTCTTAATTTTGTTTTCACGAGAAATTTTAGTACTGCCAAATTTTAAAAATTTGTCTGAAAAAAATATTTTTTTTCTCACTTATTTTTGACCAGACACACAATAACATTCATCCACAATCCCTGCAAATACTCTTAAAAAATTTTATCTCCAGCAAATTCTCCAAAAAGATCATTTAACTAAATAGTAATTAAGTCTTTAAGAAGATGAAGGAGAGAGAGGGTCTTAATTGGCGCTCATTATATGCCCATTATATATCCGCAGCACTTACCATTTCTTATTTGCTTCTATCTCGTGATGAATTGCCACTGAATATCCAAAATATGAATTATTTGTCGTATCGAATTTGTAAATTGGTAAGCGATTTTCCAGATTAAAACTATTAACATTTAATATAAAAGTGATCAAGTATGTTGTAATGATGAGAAGCTTTCCATCGTGGGAATTTAAGTGATGCTGATATTTAGTCATCGTTTTAATTATTTTTTATGTGATCGATTTAATTTTTATTATTATATTTTTCTTGTAACAATATAAGATAATGATGATGTGAAATGAGGCACGATGACCTTTATGGCACTGACTAACAACACATTTTTTTTTTTAATTAATTAAGCTATGAATTCCTCGATTAGCATTAATGATTCCATCACTATTTAACATTTCTCATTGCTTTTTTCTCTTAAAAACTTGTTTCAATATCATCAAATATGAATTTTTAATAAACACTTTATAGTTGTAAAAATTGACGTAATAATAACTTTTTTAACTGTATGTTTTTTATCTGTGTGTTAATTATTATTTATTCCATTCCTTTACTTCAATAGTTATGTGGCAAAAAATATGTGTGAACTAATCTTATCACTTTACTATACAATAAAATTACTGATAAGATGTGTAAAATAATGCACGAACGATTTTTTCTTTTTTTGCTACCGGCACTTTTATGCAATTGGATCTTTTCACTAAATTTCTTTCTTTTTCTCTGCTTTTTATTAAAATACTATAATTATCCAAACTGTAAATTCAATAAAAGATGCCAGAATGATGTCTATATAAAACAAGAACATTACTTTTATATGCAAATTTCTGCTAAAAAATTTTAAAGGCAAGAATTAACACTTGTATAATTTTTTTTAACGCGACGAAAAAAAATTCACGTCTTAATTAATCGATTGCTTCTCGCAGAATGATTTTAAACAAGTGTTTTTCTGTTAGATTGTTTAATGTTTTGTTGCTGAACAATGTTTCAATGTTTCATTGATTTTGGTTCATTATTTTAAACGTAACGGTCAAAATATATTTGAATTCTTTTTGTAACGTATTTTTTTGAAATTCAAATCAGTGAAAAACAACAACAAAAAAAAACCAAAACATTGCCGGAATTTTAAAAATAATTAAAAATGATTAAAATAGCGAATGGCTTTTGTGATTTGTGTATTCCTTACAACGAGAAGAAGGAAAAGATGCTAGAAATCTTCAATGAATTGATAGAAGGTAGGGTTTGTGCATTAAATTATCAAAATTATTAAAAGTAAACAAAACAACGTTTTCAGCTGGATATAGAAATGTTGCTGTCGAGCAAACATACAGTCATGAATCTTTAAACTCCAAAAATGGGAATGATTTAATCCCAGAGCCAGTGAAATTAGATGAATTTAAGGCACAGCTCAATAATAAGCTAAATTTATTCAATCGACTTACAATCGAGTATTCAGATCCATCAGTCAGTCATGCTTGCAATAGATCACAGAATTTCAAGAAATATCATCTCATCGCAGCACTTCCAACAACAGAAACAGCACTTCAACATAGCTGTCAGCTATTTCTAGGCGATATAATTACATACAATGAAGAGACAGTCAAAATTCGACTATCAAGAAAGTTTTATTACTTAGCAATAAGAAGGAACATGTTTTTCGAGCTTAAATACTCACCAGCTATAATCGATTCTAGTGAACGTCGAGCCACAATCTCGAGAGCTCAACAATATCACATGATTGGTAAATCTCGAGGAATAATTCTAACAAGTGAAGCAAAGGATGCATTTCATGTAAGAAATCCATATGACATTGCATGTCTAGGCTATATTTTTGGATTAAGTGAAGAACAAGGGCGTGCAGCAGTGTCAACTTTAGGTAGAAAAGTTTTATTAGCAGCAGAAAGCCGACGACTTGGAAAGACACCAGTTTTAATGAAATATGATGACGTTAATTCATCCAGTTCAGATGAAGTGGAAGAAAACAGCGACGAGGATGAAGACGAAATGGATGTTGATGAGCAGTCGTCGCAAGATAATCTTAAAAGAAAAGAAACTTCTTGTATTAATAAGAATAATAAAAGAATCAAAATTTCATGATTAAAACACTGATTTAAGGAATTTAAAGTGTTTAATATTAAATTCTAGATCTTTATTAATTATTTCATACTTTTTGATTATTATTTTTTAGCGCATTTTTGAAAACTTGTTTTCAAAAAGGAAGCTCAATCATGCACTTTGATCGGTCGTTCGGTCGTTCGGTCGTTCGGGTCCCAATTATCTCTTGATCTAGACTTCGTAGCAAGCTCGGAATTGTTTTAATAGCTTCATTGAATGTTTTTATTCCCGCCGTTTATATTGAAAAGTCAAAAAACACTCATTAAATAGCTTAATTCATCGATTTTTTATTTCAAAAAAAATATGTAAACAATGCAGGGCAAAGCTATGCTGATGATAAGTTTGAATTTTTTCTAACCGTTAAAATTTAAAAATTTTTTATCTGTTATTCAGAAATAAATTTTTTTCTTTTATACACCTTAATTAATTAACATTTAATTTTTTCATACAAAACAAATATAAGTGCGTTTAGAAATTTGAAAAATAATGGATGTGTTCAGAAATTTAAATTTTTCGCTGGTGGAAAATTTTGAATTTCAAAAAACCGGTAAATCGTAAAGCTATTATTTGCATTGAACATTATAAAAATCAATTTTAAAGGAATTTTGATCTTATTATTGAAATGCATTATGATTAAAGAAACAGCAATAGAGTTTTAAAACTCGGCATTCTTTTCTATTTAATCAATTGCTAATCGCTGCGTCAAAAATGCGCTGAAGTCCCTCGATATAAACGAGGACTTTTGTAATTTTTTTAAATTTGTAACAGTCTGATTTGAAATTCAAACATTATTTATCGCTAAAATTTCAAAAAAAAATCTTTAAAATCCTCCTCAGCAATCATCGACGAAAAAAAATAATTTTCATTTAAAAAATTTTCTCATTCGACTTCAAGCATTCGCAAAAATGGCAACGACAATTAAAGAAGCTCTTCAAAATTGGGAGAGGAAGCACGAAATGAAAGCATCTGAAGCCACAGATGTCGGTCTGCAATTTCAAAAACCACCAATAAAAGCTATGTCGATGGATCTTGCCGTACTTCAGAATTGTGAAAAATTGAGCTTATCCACAAACATCATCGATCGAATCATCATTCCACCACTTCCAAAATTGAAAATATTGTCACTAGCAAGGAATAATATAAAAACATTTAATGGTCTGGTAAGTTGAAGTTTATAGCTTTTATCGACAATTTAATAATTCATTTATGGCATGTAGGATGCTCTAGCTGATACTTTGGAACAATTGTGGATAAGCTACAACTCAATTGAAAAATTAAAAGGGATTAGTGCAATGAAGAAGCTCAAAGTACTTTATATGGGCTATAATAAAATCAGAGATTGGAAGGAAGTTGCAATTCTTAATGAATTGAAAGAAACTCTCACGGATTTTAATATTTACGGAAATCCACTAATCATAAATATGGATAACTATCGTGGAGAAGTCAGTCAAAATCTACCATTTCTCAAGATGATAGACGGTGAAGCTACCTAAATTGAATTTTTCATATATATTTATTACAAATTTATGGACTGTAAAAATTATTTGCGCAATAAATTGCCTGAAAACATTTTTATTATTATCAGTGTATTAACGTCAATGTCCTCAACCTTCGCACCTCTTTTATCATTTCATGTCACGATTTATGCGTTTTCATTGCTGGGTATAAAATTTATTTTGTCATTGATGCTCACCAACCCGAGCAAGAGGGGAGCAAAAAAAAGATGATATTAAAGTGTAATATTGTAATAGATTTACGGCGAGCTATGAATAAGAAGCAAAATACTCAATCGATGGCGATGAGCATAAACGATTATCACATTTTTGCTTTCCGTTCATAAATTTCTTTATTGTTATTTTTTCTTTCATTCATACCGTAAAAATTCAGAATGGATGAAAAGGATGAGTTGGGGATGCTGTTTTGTGAATGTTTAAGCGCATTTTATGGATTAGTAGTTCAAAAATGCAAACATTACAATGGGGTCGTTCACTTGATGTCCGATTTTTAGGGGGGAGGGGAGTCTGAAGCTGTATGACAGTTTAAAACTATAAAATCTTTTTGTATGAATATTTTGTGACAGAGGTGGGTCTAAAAATCCAAGTTTTTGATGGATGTCATAAGTGAACAGAACCAATTGTCTCAAACCTAAATCTATTCAAGTGTTTTTAGAATCCTTGGCAAAATCGCATTCCCAAGACACAAATCAACAAATCAGTACTAATTTGAATCAAATATCAATAAATTAGCTTAATATTCATTCAATTTCATAACCAGCTTTACTGTGTCAAAACCCAATTCAATACAGGGGGTCCTCGATTTGAACAGATTCGATTTGAATAACCAAAAATTTACCATAGAAAAATTAAATTTTTATTTTTAACAGTAATTTTTCATACGTTTTGATTTGAATAAATTCGAATTAGAAAAATTTTGGATCAAAACAACTGTTCAAATCGAGGACCCCCTGTATCCTTTAATTCACACGACAGTTGATAAAACAAGTAAATACAAGCAAAAAAGTATTCCAAAAATTCTGTTGTGAATAAATGCTGCTTCTTTTGTGTCGAGTAAGACGAAAAAAATCATTTCAATTCAGATTTTCCTTTTCTTCTCTCTATTAAGCACATGCTGCTCGTACGAAAATAAAATAAAAAAGAAAATTTGATAGAGAATAAACGGAAAGAATGATATAAAGCTTAAAGATCTGAAAGGAAATGGAAAGTAAATGGTGGATAATATAAACTTTCCAAACTCATTTCATTTTCGTTCAGACGAAAAGCTTAAACGATGAGGTAAATAAAGCTTTAATGTGGCGGTTCATCTTCACATATTCTTTATATTCTGCATCATTTCGAACCTTTTTAAATATGTTTGGAGAATGAGAAAATGTATTTTATGGTGTATTTGATATCTTTGTTCGTTTTGGATGCTATTTGAGTGTTCTGAAGATGTAATAAATAGTCTTGAAATAAGAATGGCATTTTGAAGGATTCTACTGAGAAAATGATACAATTAGGATGATATGTCTTGTATTTTCTGTACGATTCTTCTGAAATCAAATATTGCTGCTCTTAAAAGCTTGCATAAAGATAATGGAAGTATATTTAAATTCTAAGTATTAAAAGAGGCTGGTGGAAATCTTTATTTACATTTAAAATTTTTTTTAAAAAAACAAAAACATACAAGACAAAAGTATATTATTCTAACCTTAAGTAGTAAGTCTTCATTCTCATCTCAGACCATCATCACCTACAAAAGATGAAATCCAATACGAAAAGGGATATTGATACTGCTGCAATAATACGAATTCATGAGCAAATCGATTTGATTGATATAGTTTTATGATGATAGAATCCTTGAGGGGAATTATGAGATAAATTTCTGCTCTAGTTAGTGCTATAACTGCAAATTGTACAATGCAAGAAAATACAGCACTAACATAACAAGAAAATTGTCATAAACGTTTCAAGTACCATTCTTAAGAAATTATGTCAAATCAATTTATCATTTTGAACTAATTAAGACTAACAGTAACTGTCAGTTGGCATAAACACTACTGTACTTATACATCCTTATCATCGCCATTATCTACCATTTGTTAGAAATAATCAAATAATGTCTTGTCATGGCAATGATTTATTGCCCGATTCCTGGAGTTTTTCTTTTCCTTCCTTCCCCACTTTTGTGTGGTTTGTGTGGGGAATTGAAGAAGCAAAACTTATCTTCATTCACATCATTCATACTTCTTTCAGTCTGTGCTAATATAATAGAACGTTACAGCACACAAAAAATATTAAAATATAAATCTTTTGTAACTTTTTTTTCGGCATATGATGTGCTAAATTTTCGCTATCATTTCTCACCATTTCCTTCGCTATAATAGCAGCAACAAAAGAAAAAGATGAGGTATTATGTTAGTTTAGATAAATCAATTAGTCTGGTACAAGTTAAAAGTTTAGTTTCATTCACATTCAGGCATGATCGCCGTTACTCGAAAGGCACAAGTCGGATAATTGAGATGAAAACCGGCAACAAGCCAGAGTGAGGCCAGCACCACTCTGGTTTAAATTGTATGCCAGCTTGGTGCTGGCCTCCCTTCGGCTTGGAGCCGGATTTCATCTCGATTATCTGATTTGTGCCTTTTGGGTTATTGCTATTGCGATATTTTGAAAACAAATTTTGAGCTAATAAACAGCAGCCCTTAAAAACTTATCAATAGCCAATTTAGATTACTTAACAGCACGTGTATCTAACAACATGTAAACAATCATTTTGTAGTACGCTCGTGCTGACATTGTTTTGATTATGGACTATTTTATCTAACAAACAACTGTATCAAATGGTTATGACTTCTTATCATCATTGAAAAATTGAGCTGTGGTTCAATAAGATAAGATTGGTTTTGGTATAAAAAGGAACGCAATTCAATTTCCAAATTATCAGTTCAAATAAGAAATTAAAGGAAACGCAAGCAAAGACTTTTTAGTCCAAAATTAAAATCAATAAAAAATGTTGAAATTAGGATTAACAATTTTGTGCCTGATCGTCGCAGTCAATTCATCATGTGTACCATATAATGGCGTAGCAACAGGATACATGGAAGTCTGCGATATAAACGTCGCTAATTGTAGAACTTATGGCAGTTATCAAAGGTCATGCGTTAATCTATCTAGTGGTGTATATTATACTGGCGGTTCTAGAAGTTCTTCATATTTTTGCATCATTTACTCACAATCACATTGTGGTGGAGCTGGTTATGCAATTAAAGGTCTACAAAGATTCCCATTTAGGGCTTATTCGATGACCTGTCCATGGTCATGTTGATTCACTTTAGTTTAGGTTAGGAACTCAGAATTATTGCAGACTGTGGAAATGTCGAATTTATCCGTTAAAATATAATTCAAATTATTTTTGACCGTTACACAAAATTAAAAAATGATGATTTAATTAATAATTAACAATATTATTATGCTTAATACACTTTTAATTTCATCTACAATAAATAAACTTTCGATTAGAATGCTCATATCTTTCAAAATTGATAAAAACGTTTTATCAAGAAAACAACAACAACAATCAAAACAATGAATTCGGAAACAAAAAAAGTTAAAAATTTGCAATAAAACTTACATATTTGATGATTGAATTTTAATTAAAGCATTTTTTATGCATTAAACTATTAAAATGAATTATTAAAGCATCAAATAACAGAATAATTAATCAGATATTGATGATTTTTAGTTTTACTGTTTTAACGGTCAAAAAATATTTAAAATTTTTAAGGTTTGTCGACACATTTTGAATCCTTCGACACTGAGTGTCGGAGGATTTCGACATTGAGATTTCCACGGTCTGAATTATTGTTTAAGAATATTATATTGTAAATGGATGTAGAATAAAATATGAATTTAAAATTACTTGACACAAAAACCTGAATCTACATATCTCACCACATTCAAAGGCTCCCTTGCGACTCATCCTGCTTAAAATTCTCATTGAAGGCTGTTCATACATAAGAAATTTTGAAGATTTTCCCTTTAGATAATTGATAACTTCCTGCCATAAATTAAAAGCTTGAATTATTCTCATAAGAATCTATCGAAACAGCAAGGCACGATTTTCCTTCCTCCATTTTACGCCTCATGAATTTTGAATAAAAATTTTTATTCCATCATGGGAAGTCGCAAATGGGCTATAAAAATGTATAAATGCAAATTTTTCTCACCATCCCGTCTCGTCATACAACGACCATTCTCTTATGAGTTGGAATAAAGAAATATTCTCACATAGTTTTGTGTAGGAGATGTGCTGCTGCATACATGTTCTGGAGCATGAGTAATTTGAAAGAAAATGAATGGAAATGAATAAATTGCTAAGTGGAGGAAACATTTTTTTTAATTCACATTTTGCAGAGCTTCAACTTTTTTAAATTATGAAAGTGACATGCAACATTATTGCAGTTCTTTTTAAAGTGGGTTGAGGAATAAATTCAGTGAAGCAGCATGGATCACTTGTAGGGAAAACATATGAGCTTTTTTTTTTTGACATGCAGATGAAAATGGCTGACTTTGGATAATACAAATTTTGTGGTAGTAAAATGGAACTTTGGTTGCTTTGGTTCAAAAAAAAAAAAAAAAAAAAATTGAACCTCAAAAAAGTTATTTCTGTCTTTCAAATCTGTTCAAATACACAAAGATAAAAATGTCCAAAATAATAAAAGAAACCACACTCAATAAATTCTTCCATAAAATCTATTTGAACAGGACACATGTGGTGATACCTTCCATGACTAAAATAAAGCTATTCATTGGCATAATAAGCCCTTCTTATCAATGCCCATAAAAACCACATCACAGAGAGAAAAGTTTACTCTTCGCAAACCTAAACCGCACGTTTCAAGCTTCTTTTCTCATAGATATACTTTCATACTTTGCTTTTGTGTGTTGAATTATGTGATGAAAATCTTTCTTCTTTTCATTTTCGTCTCTTTTTTTCACTCTTCTGTTCTGACTGATGCCATAAACATTTTGAAAAAAAAATATACCCAACACATCTTATTTGTTTATGTAGCTATAGCTGTAAAAAAATCTTTTGGATTTTTCATAAACATAAATTTATAGCACAAAAGTAAAAATATTTCATTTTCATTGTTATTGAACTGAGTAATCATTTGTTTTTTATTTTGGGCAGAGTTGAAATTTTTTTGTGAATTGTGAAAATGTTTAAAAATCAAGTTCAATTAATACATCACAATCTGAGGAGAAGAGGTAAGGGTCAAGAGTTTGTTGCGATCTTTTTTTCTCGTAATTGATCAAATAGAGAAGGAGTTAAACTCAATATTAGAGTTACTTAATAAATGAACTACCCCCAAAATAGCTATTTAAAAAAATCAACAAGAACATTAAATTAATAACTTACAGAAGTTATCAACTCTGCAAAACGGACACCAAAACAACAGTGATTTCATAAAGCAATTTTCACATCTGTGACTATAAATTTGTATAGCAAAGAGAATAACTAGCGATAAAAATATCCGATCATCTTGTTTTTTATGACACCTTGCATTAATCTCGAGAAAATTTCAAGGCTTCATTTTCTCTTGTCTCAGCAGATCAACATTGTCATCTTTAACTAAAGACTACTCAATATTTTATAATTTGTACATCACCCCAAGCATCGTCATTATTCAATCTGAGATGTGAACATCACATCCAACAACGCTTATTTTCGTTAAGCATTTTTTTTTTGTCATCTTAACGAAAAACACATTTTCAGTAACCCACAAAGTGTATGTTGACATTGTCAGCATTTTCAATGTGAATTATGGTCCCATTAGTATCAATCAACATTTTTAGCATGAGAAGATTATTTTTCACATTTTTTTTTGTTAGTTCGATTCAATACCGAGAGAAGTCAATGATTGTTATGTCTACAACAATATGTGTGAAAATTCAATTTTTTTTTTCTATTTTGAGGATATAAGAAGAAAATTCGTCTCTCACCACGTGCTCGTTCTCTCATTTAAGAGTATAAAATGTTTGTATAACCAATAAATAGCGGTTATGAGAATTGAAAATGAGAGTAAAATGTTCCATTTACACAACAATTCTCATGACTCTCACGAAAAAGAGTCTGAGTAGACACAATTCTCACAAAAGACACAAAAAATACAAAAATTGTGAATTTGTTTAGACCGAAAGAAAAACTTCATCATTCAGTTTCATTCTTTAACTTCGCATGTTTAAACGGATTCTCTGAATTGACATAGCTTGATATAATTATTATATATTTTTTTTTTTTTTTGTGAAAGTTAACAAGACAAGAAAATTAATGAATTCTCATCTGTTTGTTCCGTAAAAAAAAGACAATATGACAGTTGGAATAAAAAATTTATTGCACATACATAAGAATTACTTATGTTGATCCATCTCGACATGCTACTAAAAGGTGCCATCAAAGTTGATGTTAATACTACACCCAGCATATGTGTACACATATTAAATTGTTAAAAAATACAAGTCTGATATTTTTTTTACGTTTGAAAAAAGTGCAAAACGAAGAAACAAATTGATATTAAAACTTTACAACAAAAAAGTGATTAAAAGTGAAAATTTTTGTGATGCCGGTGATAGTTTTTTAATTAAAAAAAGGATTAATTAATTTTTTGATCGTTGAAAAAAAAAGTTGGAATTGATTCATTAAAGACCCAAAAAAATAGTCATCAATTTTGATTGCTTTTTTAAGTGTATGTAAGTTGAATTTGTGCAGTCAAAAATTTTAAAAATATTTATTGGAAGTTGAGAGAAATTTAATGTATAAAATTAACTTCATTGGATTTGGAATTGAATTTATATCAATGGCTTAATCCAAATTGATTGATACTTTAATATTGAGAATCCATTTGGCAATCTGTAAATATTTATGTCTGGAAATGGACAACACTATAATACACAGTTTGAATTTAGAAATTCATTTTTGATAGTATTATTCAAGGGGCCATTCACTTATTACGTAACGCTAAAACTCGAGTTTTTTACCCCCACTCCCCCCTGCGTAACATTTTTAACAAAAGAATCACATGTGAGAACAATAAACCGTAAAAAATTCTCGGCCCCCCTCCCCCCTCAGAGCGTTACGTAATAAGTGAACGGCCCCTTAGAAAAATTTAAAAGATTCTTCACACATAAAATGAATATTCTACATTCACAGATCAATATAAAAAACTAATCAATTAACAAATTTTAACCTAAATGGCAATTTCTGAATTTTTGTATGTTTTCAAGTACGTATGATTTATATTCTGGGTCTATACAAAAGATTTAAAGTCTTAAATTCATATTCATATAAACTTATATTAAAAAAGGACTCACAAGTTGATACAATTTGTCATCGTCATGTGCGATTACATACCCGTAATTTATTACAATAAGTATAACATTTAGTGAGAATTTACAAAACTGACTAAATATTTAATGAAAGTGTAAAACGAAAACAAAACAAAAATGAAATATCGTTCCATTTATCATGTGTATGAATGTATGTAGGCATAAGACAAACAAAGTAAATGATACTTTTTTTCGTTGATCGACGAAGCTTCATTATATTTCAAAAATTTCAATGAAAAATTGATTTACGGTCAATAAATGTCAACTTAAATTAGTTATGGCTACTGTAGCTTCACGATGAAGTCTGTTGAATTTCCTTGAAAACTAGAACACATGCCCATAACTCATAATGAAATATGCAATAAAATGAGAATGTACTTTCACTCTAAATACAGTCTTTCGTTGTCGACAAAGAATGACATAGCTTTTATTCCAACAATGTACAATATGCAGTGTACATAGTAGCTACGGTCTATTCCCTCATCGTAAAATTACCAGTCATTAAATAATTTATTTTTCACGATGGATTTACCACAAAATCGAATGTACATAAATATTTGTGTCTAAAAATGGATTAACTAAATAATTCATGTCTAGATGTCTTAAAAAATCCACAAAACTTGTTAATTCTTACAGAATTATCTGTCAATGTCAATAAGTATTAATTCTTGATAATTAAAAACATCCGATTGACTTTTTGTGTTTGATTCGTCTTAAAATAAACATGTGCTAATAAATTAGTCGTGATCTTTTGATTCAGGAAGTTTTAAATCTACGCAGTCAATTTTTCGTTATATGCAGGCGTTATTGACACATTAAAATTAATTTTGGAATTTTATTTTACATTTTAAAAAAATGATAAAGAAAGTGTTTGTAAAATCAGCAAAAACTACACAAGAAGGGCTCTTATTATACAAAATTTTTATGTTTTGTAATTTTGCATGTATTTTTAACAATCTCTGACCACTAATAATTGTTATGATAGAGTCCCTTTACATGAATTACAAATGATTGCAAAAATTTAAATTCTTCTTTGTATTTTATTATTCTTTGTAGATTGGAGCGTTTAAATAAAAAAATTACTTTTTGAAAAAAGACCCACTTTAATATTAATTGTTGAAAATAAAAAAAATATTTGAAATGGACTTAAAAAAATAAAATAAAGCTTTTGGTCAATCGGATGCCACAATTTTTTCAAAAGATATCCATGAGCTTTTCTTTCTATTCTTTTAACATATTCAAAGAAGCTTATATCTTTGTAATTGAACTAAATCTGATAAAATATTCAACATCCTTGAACGTTAAGGATTTTGTCAATGAAGGGAAAAAAATCAATGAACACCCTTGAACTACACTCATTATTTAGTCTCAATTACAGCAACATAGATAATAAAATAAGATTTTTTATAGCATGTAACAAAAAACTGAGATTAAACTGAGTTTTTGTTGCTTTATTTATTTGGAGAAATGGAACCTGATAATTAGACTGGATGATTAATGAATTCGTTTGATAATGTAGCATTGGCGTAGCCAGGGGGATGATTGGGTGAATTTTCACTCCCCCCGAATAACTAGAAATTTTAAAAGTTAGTGTTCAGATAGTGAGATAGGCTATCTTCAGATACACTAGCTTAAATCTAGCTTTTAACTAACTTTTAACGGTCGTGGTTATTAATATATTTATTTATTTTTAATTTACTAGAGTTTTTCGTTTTTTCCTCCCAAATTTTTCATACCTCCCCCCTCAATATTTCTGGCTACGCCATTGTAACATAAGATAACTAATCTGGAGGATCAGGATAATTAATGGTGTATATTGTAGACAATAAATTAAATTAGGGATTAAAACATGTATTTATTCTGAATTGACTGAATTGGCTCATATTGGAACTTTCAAAGTAATTGTGCTAAATTTAACCTTTCATAATTAACATTTTAACAATTTTCCCCTAATAATTTTCATACTAGACATAAATTTTTTTATTCTTAATTTGAATAATAACTATCAACTAGACTCATAATAATGCAATTATCATGTCTTGAATAAATCTCATTTAAATAATCCACCATTATTATCATTTATTCATCTAATAAAATTTCAATATTATAACTTCATAAATTTTACACTAGACGATCAATAATGATAAAAAACAATGAACGCTTTCATATTCCTCTTTTATATTGTATAAATGCATTAATTAATTAGATTATGAGACTTTCATCATTACAATGTAAGAAGAACGATGAAAATGTTCCGTTCTATTTCTGTTTTTTTTTTCTTTCTTTTTCTGGTTCATAAAAATATTAAAAAGTTTTAATTCATCATGACGTCGAGTAAATAAAGAGATGAAGATTTTTTTGCGAAAAATTTAATGGGGACTGTCAAAATCGATGTCCATATTTTCAGATCTTTCCTTTAACTTTATTTAAATTTAATCCAAAAAACATAAAATCTTACATTTTAAAACCAGACATCATACAGGAATAAACCCCGAGAAAAAGAAAAAGAAAATGAAAATTGAGTGCGTTTTCACGGTTGGGTAATTCACTTAATAAAATTAATTACTTAATAACTCTCGACTGTCAATTTTTTATGAACATGGATTATTAAGTCGTACAGTAATTTCATAATTAATTTTCTAATTAATGGTTACATTCACAAATAAAATGAAATATGTGGACGATCGTAAAAGTCAATTTGTAGCTCATTAATTTCGAATTCCTTTCTTTTGGTTTGAATGAAATCTTTAGCATTCTTGCGAAACTGCGTAGTCATCAACATAAGCCATATGCTTGTTTCGAGAGTCACAGTTCATTGAAAAGTTTTCTACAATAACAATAACAATTACGAGATTACATTCTGAATTGATTATTATGGCACTTTTAACCACAAAAACCGCATTCACTTCAGGAATATAAAGCTAAAAAGAGCCATTTTCGTGGTTCCAAAGTTTTCAGCACATTTTTCAAGTAGACAGTTGTGCTTTAGGATTCACTTTGGATTGATTAAAAGAAGAATTATGGGATGTAAGAGATTAATGGGTGATTTATGGATATAAACCCCATAAAATAAGGTTTATTGAACTTTTTATGCCTTTTTTTGAGGATTCATGAATCTTCAGGTGAATCTTCTATTTTTCAATCTATTGTAAAATGCGTCTGAAACACTTCAAACCAAATTTTTTTTCCCACATTTAACTCAAAACAGACTCGACAAAATGCATTTGGTAAACTGTGGGGAAAACTCAAGCCATAAAATCATAAAACTGATTACCTTGGGGCCGTTCACTTAGTACGTTATGCAAAAAACGATTTTTTAAAGCCCCCCTACACACCTTGTTACGTTTTTTGTTTGAAAAGAATTTTTTTTGTTTGACCTGTTCCAAAATCCTAGACCCCCCTCCCCTCTAAAAAGCGAACGTTCTAATTGAATGGCCCCTTACAATGTCTTACGTTCTTAACTCTTTTTTTACGTGTGTATATATTTTTATAACATAGGCATTACTCTCTCCTTTTTTTATTGCTGATAATTAAAACTAATTGATATAATTTAATTAATACTCCTAGTTGACTCTAATTCGACTTTAATAGCCTTAAAGGAACAACTTTTCTGTTTTAATTTTTAATGGCAAAAACTGCTCAGATTCTCTTTTATGAACTTTATAGATTGTAGACATCGTTATATATTCCCATTCTCGGTGAATGTGTGAACGAGACACTTCATAACAATAATGAAAATTATTTTATGTTTCTAAAAGTACTTAATGTCAATGATGAATGAGCAAGTCTAATGGCCTCTTTTCTCTTTTTATTATTATTATTGCAACTGTCAGCAAAGATTGTCAGTGAAAAATTGACAAGCGTACAAAAAGTTAGTGAGATTGTCCATCAATAAAACGTACAAGCTACATCTGAAATAGTGTAAAGTAATCCGCAAAAACATGAGAAATGAGTTGTGTAACGTAATGCATATTTATGACACATGAGGATTATTCTGTGTTTATATATAAAGAAGCATCACATCAATGTCGGGTGACCTAATTTTCTGCTCTGCTCTTAATTTCCCGTCATTACTTTTCTTGCCAACGACTGTATAGAATGAGAGAAAGATCAGCTCATAAATTACGACTGCACATTACATCCGATATTGTTCTCAAATTAGTAAAATATTTTATGCAATATGGGTTGGATTCAAGGGATATAAACTTCTGTATGGAACTAGAATGATTTGTTATTTGCCAATAGATTTGTTTGATGATTTTTGGGTGATAGAATGTCATCAGATGGAATTAGCAGTCTCTCCTTTTAAACGTAATAAAATCTTAGACCCTTTCTCCTCTTTAAGCATTAGGAATTTTGCGAACAATCCCTTTACATTTTCGTCTTTTTCTCTATCAGCTAAAAAGAGCTAAAAAGAGCTAAAAAGATGATTCAACTACTTATAAAGATAATAACAGAAAAAAATCCATGAAAACTCCAACAAAATACCAATTTATTGAAATTTGATGCTAGTTGTGCCCTTTAATTAAAGAATCATAAATTATCATCCCTTGAATAAAAAGAATACACATCCAATGATATCAGACTAACTTTTTCAATATAATTCAGTCGCAGACCATAAAAGTATCGAAGATAGTAAAATAATAAATGGAAAGGTAAATTTAGGGAGGGGAGTTTGGGTTTCTCAATAAACCCTAGCCATAGACGTAACCAGGGGGGGCTAAGGGGGCCCGGACCCTCCTCTGAAAAATAAAATCCCATACAAAAAAAATTCTAAAGAAAATTTTGGAAAAATTTTAAACTACTTTTAAAAACTTGATAATTTTAGAGAATGAATGAAAAATTAAAAACAAATTTATTTTTTGCCCCCCCCCCCCCTAAAGAAAATTCTGACTACGTCCCTGATTCTAGCAAATTGAAGAAATTTTCTCAAAAGTCCCCATTCCCTCCAGGCTACGCCCCTGGAAATAACAATTCGGTCATTAAAAGCCGAAAAGTTGAAACTTTTGGTGTCATCATCACGTACCCGTATCATTCATGAAAATTTAGTGGTTTTTGTTCATTCGGCATGGAAAGAAAATTAAATTCAATTTTCATCAGTTTGACAATTGCATTAGTAAAAATAAATAGACACATTACGTGGTACTTCCTCACATGCTGATACTTCTTCAACATGAAAATTTCATGTTTTTAATTTATCGACATCATTTCGTTTCCTTAAAAATCTGTTTTTTTATGATGAAACAGCACAAAAAAATCTCTGAAGTGAAAATATGAATGGGAAGATCTAAGAGAAAAAATATCAAGTTGTAAAAAAGAAAATTTTCATGCTTGGGACAACAGATGTGTGTAAACTCATTTAATTTGCATCTGGCGGTAAAAATAATGCAAACTTTTTTATTTTACTGAAGGGGTTGTTTATAAATTTCGGTAAAGTTATAGCTAGAACCTTTAATGTTTCACTAGTTTATAACTTTCCTGTTTGACGTCATTTACTCACAACTCCTTCAAAAAAGTGTGGGTTCCGTTGTAGTAAATAAATCTTGAAGATACTAGATAAGAATTTAATTAAAATGCAGGAACAAGTGTTTAAGATTTTTGTAACAGATATTCAAAATTAATGAATAATTTCATGAATAATTTCTGTCTATAATAATTATCTGTATCTTATGTCCTAATTGCATTCATTAAAAAAAATTGATTTATGAAAATTTTATTGAAATTTTTTGAAGCAATGCGACTGACTGTATTACTTAGCTTAATGTCTGCTATATTATTGATATTATATAGCATGGAAAATGTTTCACAGTTCTGATAGTAAAAATTATTAATGAGCTGATATTTCATTGTAACCTAAAACAGATATAAAAGTTTATGGAGAAAGTTTCTTGGCGAAATATTGAACCTCAGCCATTATTAAGTTCATGATGTAAGGATTATTCTCCTGCAATATGTATAAGAGTAAGTATTAAATGTAAAAAATGGAAATGTTTAAGCAATATTATCCCACGGAAAATTATTTTCATGAAAAACTTTTTAAATGAAAATAAAAATCACAAAGCAGAACTGATTAGATTTGTACATAGTGCAACTATGAAGAATGGCAAATTATGCTAAATATTGCAGATAAAGAAAATATTACAAAAAAAAAACTTGAATGGATATTTTTTTGAAGAAAATGCTATTAAAATATTTTAAACACAAAAATTCGTTCTTGAACTTACAAAAATTATTGTTGACATTGAAATTCCAATAAAAATTTAAAAGACATGTTAAACAAAAAGCTGCAAAATGGGCAATTTATTAACATGAAATTTTACCTTTTGTAAGTTTTTTAAAGGACAGCATTTTCGTGTTTAATGCTTTGATATTCAAGGGAGTTTATGAATTATAGCTTTACCGCTCTAATATGCAACAATATTTTTTGGCACGAACTTAAATTTTTTCGCTGATATGACTTTTTTAAAGACTAACAAATTTTGTCGATTAAAAAATTTACAAAAGGTATGAAAAAGATAATAAATTTAAGAACTTTAGTATCACTAACAAATTTCACAATTTTGATTGAAAACGATTCGATTCTCAAGTCTCATGAAAAAAGTTTACAGTACAATACTTAATATTAACTCAATTTAAACTTCCAAGAACATAAAACAAACTTTATAACCATAATATTTCTCAATAAAACTCATCATACTAACACCTCGTTAATCATGTTATACATTAAAGTGGCGCAGCCCCCATTGAAATGACATGCTTAAACTTAATATTATTAGGTGTGTCGAAGTGCAATAAAACAAATCGAAATTTTATATACAGTACAGCAATTTGTTCCGGCATATACATATTTTGTATAACAATACTTCGAAGTGGTTTTGCAGCTAAAATTGTAGTTTTTCTCACATAAAAATAGAACAAGTCCAATAAGAATAAAATAAAAATTCCATTATCCACAACTTGACAGATCTTCTCCTTTTTACGCTTCCACGAGTGTAAAATTTTGCGGATTAAATGCATTAAAACGATGGTAATGATGGTATAAATTACGGAAATGATTCAGTCATTCAATTCATGTCTTACTTTCGAGACTGAGGGTCTTATGCCAAGCACATTAAAGTAATTTATCAGTCGAGACTACAAATGTGATACAATCAATTTATATACTCGAAAATTCTCGTGGTTATTTGTGATTCATGAAAAAAAATGATCAAGTGTTTACCAGAAAAATCATTTGCTTACAGCATAAGGAAGTAGATAAAAAGAAGTAAAGGAATCAAGTACGAGGGAAAAAAAGTAAACAAAGAGAAATGGAAATAAAATTTAATGTAACGATTGGCAATTGAATTTTATATTGAATTCAATATTCTGTAATGAAAAGTATTTTCAGCGCACATCTCAAGCATCCTATTTCAAGCGTAAAGGGAGCAATAAATTTTCATCAGAAAAGAAAAATCATGAAAAGGTAGATGCTTAGCGTAATTTTAAATATTATATTGTAAGAAATATTATTTAGTTACGCTTTGGGAATTGAAAGAAAAAATATTGCTTCTTGCCAAGTTATTGGAAATGATTGATTGGGTTACAGATAGGAATGCAGCATTGCTTCAATCGTTTATGAATGATGTTCAATTTTAAGGGAAAAATGGAAGTTGAAGCATTGTTATGAATAGAGAAGGTTAGGGCTAAAAATTCATTTTTTGATGGACTAAAAAAGTTTAAAAATAACAAAAATCAATAAAACTGCTTAAAAGTTTGAAATAAAACTCTATCCATCTATTCAACATTAAATGCCTACAGTTGATTCATTCATTTAATAATTTTTTCACCTCCAAAAACGCTTCAAACATCATCACTCAAAAAACTTTAAAAACAACTTTTTTTTATTCACAATCTGCACTGTATATTCACCTATACATAAATCGAAGTGTGTAAATATTTGTTGTTGTTTATGAAATTTTCTCCTTGTGAAAATTGTTCACTGTGTTTAAATTGAGCAAGAAGAAGAGAATCAATGATCTATTGCTAAAAATAGCTCGTACGGAGTGAAGAAAGAAAAGAAATTTAAAAAGAAGAAAAAGTTTTGCGATAAAAATCAATGGGACAATTAATTGACGAAAAATTTTCATTCTGAATGGAATGCCTAGAATTACATCATGCTTGACAAAAAATGTCATTAGAATAATTTTCAATTCGATTAATTCTCGCTTCCATCTGTCGATCGATTAATTAATTCTTGTCGTATTTCTTTGTCCAACTGTGGCTGATGATGAAAATAAAATGATGAGAAAAGAAGTCTATGAAAAATTGATTGTCATGATGACAGCTGTCCGTGATGTAGTTTTTTTTTGCTCATATTCACACATATAAATGAAAAATTTATGTGCATTGTTTCTGATATTTTCTTCTGTATTGACCAATGTAGAATAGAAATATTGCTTCAATTCATTTGGGATTGTACGGACATCTGACATGATATGATACATACATGACATGGACTGTGCTTGATTGTTCATTTTATTTCACAAAGTTTAAATGAAAGAGGAGCAAAAATTTGTAATTTAGTTTTAATTGAATGTAGAGACATACAGCAATAGGCGCGGTGCCGTTCTACATCAAATTTCCTTCCAGCCAATTTAATGTTTAGTCACACGATGAATCATTTAATGAACTGTTTACTGTTGCTAATGACTCGTCTTATCAAATTAAAATTTCATTTTTTCATCCATAATTTGAGACTTTCTGTGCTTAAAAATTGTTTGACATTTCCAGTTCATTCGTGGCTCATAATTTGGAACTAACTTTTAATTTTTCAAACAGTTAACAAATTCTCTGAATTGTATTTGCTTTTCTGTATGTTTCTACATGTTAATGATAACTTCCGTTGGTGTTTGCTGTCTGTTATCATCCTTGTTCTGTTGAGGACAAACACACAAAAAATTTTCATTCTTTTTCTCTAGCTTTAATCCATTTTTATGGTCGTTCTTGTTCACTTTCTAGTGCAAATGTTGATGCTGGAGCACGATTGTTGACAGTTTTTCCGAACATGTGTTAGTCTCTTGAGGTATGTAGATAGTGTAAGGACAATCTTTAAGTTTTTCATGATTCTACAACCTTAAATATTCTTTCTTAAGATTGACGATTTCTTGAAATTCATCTCTTGTGAACTTTATTGATCATAATTTTTACAGACATTAATTATTTAAGTGAACCTTAAGTTTGTTTATGTCTTGACAGCTGCTATCCATGATTTGGTCATAATTTTTTATTTTACTATGTAAAAATTTGAGGAGTTTAAAAGTTTTTGTAGAATTTTCATTTTCAAATGATTTAAATGAGAATCTTGGGTATGAAAAAAGTAAGACATCAGATTTAACTAGTAAAGAAAATGCGTTGGAATTCAACTTAAATTTTACTTGCAATTTCTAATTTTCTTATCATTTCTCCATTCTCTTGCTGTTAAAGCACATGCTGTGGTAAATTTGAATTTTTATGAAAGTTTTAAAGACAACACTCAAAGAAGAAGGAAAAAAGAGTTTCATGTGTAAGTCCGTAGGGAAATTTGTTTTTTAAGCAGCAAAAGTAGAGGGAGGTCATTGATAGAAATCGATTTGAATAATTTTACTACTTCAATAAACATTTCATGAAATGCAATGTGGGACATACGAACAAACCTAAACTATTCTATTTATTTTACGTACAAAATATTCAAAATGAGAAAGAGATTAAATTCCTTTTGGTTGTGAAAATGAGACACAATGAGAATGAGAAATGAAAACAGAGAGGGAAAAAAATTGTTTATTTCTATGACCGCATGAGAACTGCAATGTAAATTTGAACAACTAAATACGATACTCAAATAAGAAAACTTTTTACACAGTACAGGAAAAAATTCTACGTGCACCATCTGGATTTTCAATTTTTTATTTAAAATTCCATTTCACGTAATTCTCATCAATCTGCCCTTACTGCAGTGTAAAATAATTAATTTGCCTTTTTTCCTCTTTTGTTTTTCTTGCTTTCAATAAAATAACAGATTCATGCTGTCAATTAAATGCAACTTGATTAGATAAAGTCCTGCCGGTTTTACAAATTGCAAAATCAATCATATGGATTAGAGAAGTATGAACTCATCTGAGACGACAACAGAATTATCGAATGTGCCTGACTCGTATCAAATTGAAGTAAAAGCAAGTCCTAAATTTAATGACATAAATTTTAGTCTTATTGGCAACGATACAGCAACACAACTAAACAATGACACTTTTACATTTCAAGGTGAGTTGAGAGAATTATTTTAAAGGAATTGGAACATTTTTATGGGTTGTTGATGTATTTTTCGAAATCCATTCCATTTTCACCTGAATAAATTCTTACGACACCCCTGACGAAATATTCTAACTAGAGATTCCAATTAGAGATTTTTCAATTGAACTAAAATCTTGATATTAATACAGATTCGAGTCTATGTTTGTTCCAGAAAAAAAAGTTAGATAGAAAATGTGCTTATTTTCCGATATTTAATTGAAAAGCATAGATGAGGATTTTTCTATTTATTGATACGACACCAATCGAATGTTTACAATCAATTGAACATGTACTAGCTGTAATTAAAGGGAAGAAAAAAAATGTTGTTTGTTTATCAATCTACACAATCTATGGATATTGAAAACTTTCAAGCCAAACAAAAATATTTCATATCAACTTTCATATTGAGAATAAATTATTAAATCAAAATATTTTGAAGAGAAACTCGAGTTTCAAGTCGATGAATTTTGCTTCACTGTAGATAGGATTACATAGAAAATTCAATAGAAAATCATTGAGTCAGCTTTTATTTCATAGCTTTTCAATTCTTGAATTATTGTCTTCATTGCAATAAATTGAATGAAAATAAATGATTGGAAATTTATTAAATTTTGCTTGTCTGAAGATATCTTCATTTATAAATTTCAAGTGAATAATACCTTGACCGAGATTTGATTTAAGGAAATGCAAAAATAAGAAATCAATCGAAAGCTTCAATTAGGGCAATGCGATTTGAAGTAGTTAGTTTGTAATCAAATATTTCATTAATTATATCTTCAATAATTGAATATATTGTAAGGTAAATATTTAAAAAAAAGCTTTAAGCTCAAAAAGAAGAAACTTCTCAAAACAATCTGCGAGCTGTCACTTTCAATTTAAGCATCTCTTATCAAATATTCTAAGAAGCTATGAAAATCAATAAACACTAACATTTTCGTCAAGTGATTTTATCGAATGCAATAAAAATTGATTGAATTTTGCCTTAAAAAAAGTTGAATTGAATTATCTTCCATGAAATATTTCTTTTAGCTTTAAGTATGACTGAGCATGCTTAATATTCAGAAATTCAATTCATTCGCTTGATAAAAATATTAAGAAATAAGATTATTAATCAATATTTAAAGATTGTATTAAAGCTTTTTACAAGAAATCTTATTACGAAATCTTATTTGCATCAAAATGACTAGAAGAGTCTTTAAAAGTAGAAGTAAACGAAGGAAGCATGAAAATTTTATAAACCTCTTCTTCCTTCATTTTTACTGTAACATAAAATTGCATTATTATTTTTCATAAACATGTCTTAGGAAACAAGATTGTTGTACGACCTGAGGAAGCGCTCATTGTGATATTCGTACTGATATTATGGATGGCAGCAATTGGATTGTTCTTCCATCGTTGGGGAAAAATAAGAAATTGTGAACCATATACACCGAAATTTGAGGCCGACCATCGAGGCTCGTGCCATGATCAAACAAATTTAATCAATAAGAGAATGTCAATGTCAAATAAATTATCAACGCCTGGACCATTACTACCATTAACCTCAAATCCACATTCATTTACAAAAGGTACAAGATCTTTTGACCAAAAAAAAATTCTTTAGAATATGAAATCTCTAATCTCTTTCAGGTTGTTCACCAACTTATACACGTTCACGACAGAACTCAGTGTTCATCTCTCCACTTCAAATGACACCGACTCTACAGTCATCGAGAAGAACTAAATCCGCACTTGATTTACATTCAATGATAAGTGAGGACGAATGCGAAATTGTTTAGACTACCCAACTACATTTATTTACACTTCTTTCCTCTCTGTATAATTGTTACAACTGCGTTGTTACAGCTGCTTCTTTGCCAATTAATTAACATAAAGTTTATTACTTAGTAGTGTTTTATGATTCTTTCTCATTAGATTTGTAAGAGATTTAAACAATAACAAAAAAAAAATTGTATGAATAAATTAAAATTAATTTTAATCAAAAATGAAATTAAATTAATACAAAATAAAATATTGTAAAATTGTTAAATTGCAAACAACAAAAATGAAATACAGAAAATAATTTTTCAATTATAATAAGTATAAACTTTGGATTTAGTTTTATTATTCTGAAAATTGAATTTTTAATGACATTACTTTCAGCTCAGTAATTAAGTTTGATGAAAAATTTTTTTGATGTAATTTTATTTAGCAATTTTACGAAGATAAATTTATGAGTAAATTACTTTTTGGATCACTTAACCCGTTAATTACTAGCGTTACATATATGTAACGCTTACTTTTTGGCGAAATTTGTTTACTAAAGTTTATTCTTCCATTGATTTAACTAATGATAATTGTTAAATATATGTTAAAGAAAAACACCTAGCATCTATTTTGTTGTAGATTTTAAAATTAAAGAAGTTATTTGAATTTTTTTATTGTTATGAAAAATATTCATTTTTAAAACTCAAAATTTTTTCATTTAAAAGTGTTTTTTTGATTTAACTTGGACAAATATTGATAATAATCGTCAATAACTATCAATTAATAGCTTAATATCAATAGATAAACCACTTTTAATGCATTAATATGATCGAAGTAATTGCTGTTACATATATGTAACGCTAGTATTTTGTAAACATTTTTGGAAAATGTCAAAAAATATTAAAAAATTAAATTATCATTATTGTGCTGCATAAAGTGAGTTAATCTTTAACAAAAAGTTTATTAATTGAATAGTAAAAGTGTTAAGATTCAAATATTTGTGAAAAAATAGAAGAATATGTGAAAAATTGCAACTTAAAATAAAAAATCAGGTAATAAATAAACATAAGCTAATCTTATTTACACGGGAATGAGTCCAAAAAAATGTGCTAATAATGAACAAAAATATAAAATAGTGAAGTGAAATTTTTTTTAGTTATACACTTTTAAAGCAATCTCAAGTGTTTATTTTGATTTTAGTGAATTAAAATGATATATAAGTAACATTTATTAAACTGTTAAGTCCTAAAAATGAATCTAGTAAACAAAAAAACTAATTTAATTTTTTTCAAACATAAATTTTTTGAACTTGTAAAGTGCTAGCGTTACATATATGTAACGCTTATTTTTTGCTATTTCACAATGGTCTGAAATCGAAAAAATTGTTCAAAAATACATTTTAGGGGAAAATTTAGAGGTTCAAAAGTTTTTGTCGATTTTCTTTATTTTGATAGTTTTAATAGCTTTATTATGATTTGATTATACACTCCTGAAAAAATCAGCCTATAATATTAAGTGTAAGTATGATTTTTTGTTAAAAATGTATCAAAAATTTTTAAAAACAAACAAATTTGTATGGGAAAACAAGTGAAATTAAAATGCAAATATCTCAATTTGCGCATATTTGCGCATTACCAGAGTATGATTAAAAGGTAAATTAAGACTCATTCTTTCGATTTGTGCTAGTCCCGTGAATACCTTTGGAAACCTTTTTAACTTATGAACGATTAAAGTTTTGGAAATTTTCAAAATTTTAATTGCAATTTTCCTAATGATAAAGCATTTGGCTAATGTTTTGTAAGTTTTAACATAAAATTTGCACATTAATTAAGCTATTGACAGCAATTAGAACATGGAACAAACATCATAAAGTAGAAAAATTTACAAAAACTTTTTCATGGTGTTTTTGTAAACAAATTTTTCATGACTTTGGTTAATGATTGACAGAGTTAGACAACGATTGGAAGGTTGATATTTTCACAGAAGATGCGTAAGTTTATGTTTTATAATCGTGCATTCAAAAGATGAGGTTTAAAAGACATGACTTTTTTTAATTTTTGAACATTTTTTTCGATTTCAGACCATTGTGTATTTTTAACTAATTCTTCCACTTAATTAACTTAAACTCTTCGTAAATCTTATTTTTATACTTAAATTCATCATATAAATGCACTCTCAAGTCCTAAAAAAACTCCGTAATTAACGGGTTAAAGTAGTAAGTATCGAATAATAATCGATTTTACATTCATTCATTCATGTATCATCGACAAAAACAACACAAAATAAAGTATTAAATTGCACGAAATAACGAATGAAAACAGAAAATGCAACAGCAAAAGAATTTTTTCAATTAAATTAAACAATAATTATGACTTCATTATTGCATGCATTTCACAAAGACTTGAATACTCTCATTTTCATTCATATTTTATGCCATAAATTCATTTCATCACGTTTCATCAATTTAAACCATCATGCAGTACGTGTTTCATTTTACTATGGTTTTCCTCTTCCTTTTTATTATCTTATTCATGCACTAAAAAAATCACATGATAAAATGAAATAAAATAAAAGCCCACAATCCACAGCATCGCAAGTTTGAAGAAGCTTTCAATTAACATATATTTTTTTCTTTATTATTTTCAGTTCATAATAAATAAATTCATAAATGAAAAGTTTTTCGTTCATTAATTCTTCCCATTTTAATGCTTTTCTGTCTCTTCTTTATTCTCTAATCTAAACATACATTATTCAGTCTTATAAATGAGCATATACCGTAATTTTTTATGAAATTTAATTTTTATAATTTTTCTACATCGCAAAAATATGTTGACATTTTAAAGCATCAACCGACAATCTTATGATGAAGGAGAGGATTTATACTCATGTGAAGTTCCTTCTCATTCAAGATGTTATTTTAATGAAAGAGGAAGCTTTTTCATCATCAAAATGATTAATGAGAATTGTTTGTGATACATGCTTGATTTCCTTTCGTTTCTTATTAAGTTTCATAAAAAAATTTTCGACATGGAATTGAAAATTGTGCGTCAGAAAGCAGCTATGTGTAGAAGCATATATGAAAGCAAAGATAGGAATTGAAAAACAGTTTAAAGAGTTAAAGCCAGACATTTATTCAAAAAAATTCTTAATCCCAGAAATTTTCTCTACACATGCATTCATGAAACTAGCATAAAATCCCCCTGAACTCGAATATTGCTCGAATATAAATTTTCAATGAGGTTTTGTATTGTTACTCTAAACTTTTCATACATTCCTCTATGTCACAAAATAAATGATAATTTAAATTGACATTTACGAGTAAGAAAATGTCTATAATCTTCGGTAATAAATGAGTGATTGAAAGTTGAGAGGATTTGACAAATCTATCAGAAAATTTAAATTAAGATACAAAAACCACTACCATAAGCTCTTAAAAGTTGTTTAGCTCATGTGTCATTTAGTTTGTGAAGTGGATTTAAATGTAAAGTTATATTTAAAGGATGATGAGGTGGGAATGTAAATAATTTATTAGATTCAGTTTTATGGATTGTTTATTGATTTAATTATTAGTGTTTTAAATGTTCAAAAAGTAGGCATTGAATTTTTTTTTTAATTTAAAATAAAATCTAAAATTTTTCAGTTGATCAATTTTAAAAATGGACATCAATAAATAAAAGAAGCGATTTTTGCACCTAAAGTTTAAAACCTTGTATTTCTACAGGGATCGTTCACTTATGACGTCCAAATTTTAGGAAGTGAGGGGGGTCTGAGGCAGAGTTACAGACTCATACAAAAGAAAAAGTTTTATTTGAAAATTTTGTGATAGAGGGGGAGGGGTCTAAAAATTTTTGATGGACGTCATAAGTGAACGACCCCACGCAAAAATGCTCAATTTTTTATGATTATATCGAACAAAAAATTGATTTTTAAACAAAACTTTCTCTTCGGCATCAGCACAACGTATAAACTTCAAGTTCAATTTCAATAAAATTTCTATCACATGTAGACGACATTTCTCCTCAACAAATCATACATACATGCTGAACAACTTCACGCAAGTGAATACTTTTCATTCCGAAGCTTTTATTATCTTCAAGGCATCGTTAGGAAAAAAGAGGCAAGTAGAAAAAAAAATTCATTCAACAACTTTCGTCTTTTGATGATTTTGCTGCTTTATCTCAGTCATCGATTCCTATAAAAAGCAACAAAAAAAATCTATTCTTAATATAGAAGAAATAATGGCACAACGACATTTATTTAATATATTAAATAGAATTCCTCCTTCATTTATTTATTTTTTCTTTCTAATGTGTCAGCACAATTTGATTCACACACTTCCATTAAAACGGAGTAACAAAAGTAAGTTAGCAATAAAAGAATGGCAGAAAAAGGAGAGGAATTTTTTTTATAGCTGTTCACATTACACATATTTCAATGGCAAATATTGATAGTCATTTTTTATCTCTATCACAATTGTCACCATATGTTAAGTCATCGAAATAAACTAAATACATATTTAAAATGATATGAGAGCTTTTCCTGTGTGTCGCACGTTCTTATGAAGCATGTCAAATATTTACAGTCGTTAACTCATGTATTGTACAGCATGTCTCTTTAATGCGTTCGAATATACGCAGTAAAATTTTTATTATTACGATTTTTGACCCACTTTTCATCATCATGCTTGCCCTTTTCTTGTTCGCTTGTGCAGAACATTGTCAATGCCAACATAGTTAATACCCTCAAGTGGATATCACTTGAAAGAAATCTCCACTCAGCATCTCCTGTAAAGAAGGATGTTATAGGAATAAATGTTATTATGCAAATGTCAGGAAAGTCCTTTTAAAAAATATATATATTTTTGTGGTTGCTTGTCTATTGCTTTAAAATACCGCATATATATTATGGGATGTATTATTAGCAAGAAATTTTTCATCCTTTGTAAATTGTTGAAGGAATAAGACCCGTCTTCGATAAGAGCAGTGCCTCCAGCTAGTCATGGCAGCTCACACTTTTCGTTGGACATTGGACTACGTTTTCGTGCTGAAAGATGCATTTTTGACTATATTGATACCCTATTTATTTATTAAATTGTTGAAGGGGACCGAAGATGATGATGAATTTTTAAAGTCACTAATTTCATAGCTTTTTGAACAGTAAAAAAATTGAATTTTTAAATTTTTCAGGTCTTTTCTAAATAAAGTTTAGTTACATCCGATGATACCCCTTTAATTGAATTACACATAAGGGGCCGTTCACAAAGTACGTTCGCATTTTAGGGGGGAGGGGGGGTTCGAAAAAGTGTAACCATTTGTAACAAGGGGGGGGGGGGGGGTATTTGAAAATGTAACGTTCTATCAGCAATAATAATTTTATAGTATTCAAATAAAAAATTTAATGTAAAATTTAGGTTTTGTAATATTTTGATCATGTGAATTTAGTTTTTATACATACGTTAAAGAAAGTTAGTTAAGTATTTTTTTTTTTCAATAGATATCTTTTTATAAAGTTTATTTTGGATTTCAAAAAGTTAATTAAAGAAAATTAAAAAAAATTTATACCAACATTTTTTATGAAATGAACGTTCAGGGGGGGGGGGGGGGGTGACAATTTGTAACCATGCGTAACAAGGGGGGAGGGGGGGTCTAAAAAGTCATTTTTTTGCGTAACGTACTTTGTGAACGGCCCCTAAATAACTTTCTCTCCAACCACAATCTTCTTAATCTTTGTAATCCTTTTCATAAAATTTTAAAGCTGATAGTGCTGATCACAGCATTATCAATTAAGTTAATTACCGTATGAAACTTACTGCAAAAAGATGTGAATGCTTTGGTTTTAATTTCCGACAAGAGTTGATTAATTTTCTGACATTTTAAATATTAATACGGTTCACAAAATTTTCTTTCAATTTGAAGAATGGTTCTCTTTTAAAACATATAATAAATTACTTTTCAAAAGCTTTAAGGATTCTCATCGTTCAAATGAAAAGCTGCGTAAGATAGAAAAGTTTTTTGTGGCAATTATGAAATATTATGAAAGTTCATGTAGCCTTGCAATTTTTTCTTTGCGGAGAAAAGATTTCTTCTGAGTTTTACGGTTTCCGTTTAGAGTATCTTTAAAACTGTAATCTTCATTGGCAAAAAAAAAATGAAATTTTTAGCTGTTTTGAAGATCTTTAAATTATTAAACACTTTTAGGAAAAAAGGACTAAGTCTGAAATTTTATGATAAGTGACGACAACAAAACTCTTTATTAAAAAATTAGTACACGACTAACATCACAACAAAAACTCAATTAAAAACAATTATTTGCTATTTAAAAGAAATTTCATGTAAACAGCGCATTACATCCACTGAATGCATTAAGTTTTTCCATTAAATATCAAACAACTAATTCAGTTAACACAACAAATTTAGTCTTTAGCGAATATCATCACGAACAGTATTCATTGGACATTAAAATGCTAGCAAGCAATTCAAACAACAAAATTCACTTTAGAATATCTTCTGGATGAAACTGTGCCATTGATGATACTTAAAGTGACGTGAATAACCTTTTCAAATTTCCATTTCTACTCAATATATTTTTCTTGCTATGCGATGTGTAAAGCACTTTCATAAATATCCCTTAAAGCCCTCCCTAACGCATTTTCATCTCCTTTTTTGTGGATCCCTTTAAAGCTTTCTCTCATTCAATTGTTACATTATAAACATTGTAATGCTTTTTCTTTTCTTTTCTTCAAATATCTAAGTAAGCAAGTGAATAAGAATGTACAATATCTTGGTACAAATTACATAAAGAACACAAAATTAGAACGCATGAAAAGAGCAAAAAAAAAATTCAAAGTAATTGATGTTGCGAGGAAGAAAGAGAAAAAAAAATCAATAAGACATTGATGGTGGAATAATTGTATTATGTTTATTCTATCTTAGCCTCATGTGTGTCTTTTCATATTATTGTTGATATATCGTGATAAAAAGTTAAGCTTTAATGAATATAATTCCAGTTGTTAATAATTCATTAGATAATTTATTTTTCTTTCGATTGTGAGTTGTTCCTGTGTTTGTTATCTTTGGGGTTCTTTCTTGAATCAGGTTTAATTGTAAATGTGTTTTTTAGCAGTTAAAATTTAGCAGTCACTGGATCTTGCATTATAAGCCAAGACAAAGATTGACTAAATTTTTAAAATTTTTCCCATCTTATATCCCGAGTTAATATTCCATACGCAATGCAGCCATTTCATATACCAACATTTCTCCTCACACAGGATAATAATAATAATAATATAAATCCTTTATTTAACAATACGAAAAGAAATATGGCGGAACAGAATGATTTTAAACTTTGATGTTAACCTACTCGGTTTTAAGTCAAATATGATAATGATGAAAAAAATTATAAAGTAATAACATGATATTACATGATAAGTAATGTTTTGAAGGTCAGAAAAAAATACAAAAAAAAGACCAAGTGACTCGAATTATATATAAAAAAAAAACTTATAGCTAATAAGAAAAGTACAAAAAAAAAAACCAATATGCCTAAAGTGGCTTCGGTAACTTGTGTTTAACTCTGAATCTCAATGAATCGTTGTCATATTGACCTAAAGATGAAAATAGATCATTTGGATGGTGAACTACTTTACTGTAGAAATTGGCAGTTAATCGTGAGATGAAACTTGAAATTAAAGGAACGTTCGTAGAATCATGGATCACGTCGATAGATTTGAAATCGTACCAGTGAACATCCAAAATCATTCTAAGAAATTTGTTTTGAAATAGCTGCAATTTATTCAGGTGGGATTTAGCTGTATTTGCAAAGACTGGACATGCATAAGTGAGAATAGGTCGAATGTAAGATTTATACATTCTAGTCTTTGAGTCAAGCGAGGCACACGACTTTCTGCTAAGGAGGCAATACAGACTCGAGAAACTTGCTGCACTTGCTTTGTTGATGGCTTGTTCAATATGATGCTTAAAAGTCAATTTTCTATCAAGAAAAACGCCAAGATATTTAACTGAATCCTTCCATTCGAAAGACTCTCCATTAAATGTTACAGTATCATTACATAATTTCTGCAACATTTTAGTTGACTTCGAGAACACAATAAATTCAGTCTTGGATTCATTCAACTTAATTTTCCAATCTTGAAAGTACTTTTGGAGATGACTGACTGTCTTGACAAGCTCAGTCTTGATTGCCTTTAGGTTTTTCCATGGAAACTGAACAAAATATGCTGTGTCGTCAGCATACAGCGACAAATGGCCTCTGGAGGGAATGGGAATGTCATTCAGAAATAGGTTGAATAAATGAGGTGCAATGAGTGAACCTTGTGGGACTCCAGAGATGACATTAAACAAAAAGGAATGAGCAGATTGGCATGTAACAAAAAGCTGTACGATTTTCAAGATAAGATTTCAAGATCTTGATGAGATAAGTGGGATATTTACTATTTATGAGCTTGTACAAAAGTCCATCGTGCCAAACACTATCAAATGCTTTACGCAGATCCAATAACGCCATTCCAGTGCTTTTGTTTTCATTGAAACCAAACGAGATGTTCTCTGAGATTCGAAGGATTTGATGAACTGTGGAATGTTGAGATCTGAATCCACATTGCTGCCTGATGAAGATATTGTTGTCTAATTCAAATTCGTTCAATCTGATCAGAATGATTCTTTCGAAACATTTTCCGAGACAAGAAAGCAGGGAAATAGGGCGAAAATCGTCAGGAGATCGAGAGTTGGACTTGCCTTTAGAAATGGGCATTATCTTAGCGATTTTCCAACTATGTGGAAAATAAGAAATGCCAAGGCAATAATTGAATAATCTTGAGCAGAGTGAGACGAACTGGGATGAGTTACTAAGAACTTTTAAGGCACAGTTGGGAATTTTGTCATGACCGGATGCTTTACGAGGATTCAATGATTGCAGTATCAGCTTAATTTCTTCTTCGGAGATTAAATCGGGTTGAGAATGAGCTAGGAGAGGTATTGTCTGAATGGAATTTGTTACTATCCTATCAAATTTGGAATGAGAGCTTTGAACAGTGGTAAATGAGGCCTGGAAAGAGCGAGCAAAGGAATCTGCTTTTTCCTTATCCGAGTAGTGAGTGCCTACTGCATCTGATAGAGGAGGGAAAGAAGAGTTCTTTCTTTTCAAATACTTTGCGAAGTTATAAAGAGAATTATCTCTAAACGATAAACTTTCCAGCTTAACATTGAATGCAGTCTTCTTTTCTTCAAGGACTTGTTGACGAATCATTCTGTTCAGTAAATTTACTGAAGACTTAAAAGCTTGATCTCTTGAACGTTTGTATAAATTACGGAAATGGTTACGATTCCTAATCAACAGGTTGACAGCATGTGAATACTTGTAACGTGACAAGAGAGTCTTACTTTTGGGCGCTGAACTGTTCAATGCGGAAGAAATTGATGACGAAATTGAATCTACCATATAATCAATTGAGTCTTCAGATGACAAATCAGCAGAGAGTAGGGAATGACATTCAGCTTCAACTAGTCGAGTAAATTTCACCCAATTCACTTTAGATAAGTTGAGTGAGACAGGATCATGATGATTATTTGCGCCAATAAATGAGAATGATAAAGGTAAGTGGTCGGACGAAAGTTCATTTAAAACTGTAATCTGACTAAGGCCATTAAAATTCTTAGCGACGACGAAGTCAACTGTTGAAGGATCTCCATTATATGGATATAAGGTTGGTTGATTAGGCTTGAGGATTCTATAATTCATATCATTGAATAAGTGCAACAAGTCAGTACCTTTAGGGTCATTCCTAAGATTGTTCCATTCCATATGTTTGGCATTGAAATCACCAGCAACAACATGAGCACCAGTATAAGAAAGAACTTTTTGAAAGAATGTTTTGGATTGTAAGCGAGTGGCAGAAGGAGAACAATAGATAGATGATAATTTTACCACCGTGTTATTAATTGGAATACTAATAGTACATGATTCAGCGTAGTCAAAATTTAACTTTGTAAAACCATAATGGGGAATGGAAGAACGTATGAAGATAGCAACGCCACCACGGTATCTATCAGATCTATATGCAGTGAAGCCGCGAAAATCAAAAGGAATATCGTTTGTGAGCCATGATTCACAAATTAAAATAATATCGATAGAAAGTCTATCGATAAGAATTGACAATTCTGTAAATTTATTACTTAACGAATGAGCATTCCAACAAATGAATTTAAGATCCATTGTTAGTGAATGAAAATGTACCAGTGTACTTAATAAGAATAAGCAGTTGACCTTGTTGGTCTTTACATGAACTAAGCTCATCAACCATTTTGACAAAGATATCAATGGTTTCATTAAAGTTTGGCAAAGAATTAAGCTTTGCCTGAGCATGACATAATTTATTAAAAACATTACTATTCTGACTTTTAGATTCATTGAGAATTTGAGAAAAACTCACCGATCGGGTCGGATTGGACACATTGTTGGATGATTCAACTTCTTGAGATCCAAGACGAGGAAATTGAGATGATGTAATCACTGGAGCTGATGGACGACGTTCAACAGCTAATGGTGGTCTTCTGGAACGAGCTTTCAGCTTCTCCATATGCTGTATATAAACTGGGCATCCACGATGATTCGAGGAATGAGGACCTCCACAATTGCAACAAGTTGGATCTCCAACACGAGAGGTTCTTTTGCAAGAACCTTTTTCATGGACTTCTGAGCACTTGACACATCGAGGATCATAGCCACAATTGTCTGCTGAGTGGCCCCAAGATTGACATTTGAAACATTGAGTTACCTTCTTGCTAGATTTCTCAAAATGTCCCATTTGATGACAATTCCATCCACATATTTATGTGAGTGATTCAATAAATTGATGTTCATATTCTTGTCAAAATGGACTAAATAAATGACATAGCTGTCATTACGTATAAAGTCTGTTACCTTTGTGGCAGGAACAGATGAGCATTGAAGAGCAGCAAGTGTTTCAATACAGGAAGCATTATAAAATCCCTTAAGCAGGAAATAGTTTGGTTTGTTGACTTGATCGGTGAAAGTATGAAATCCAATCTTATCAGACTTGAGTTTGTTGATGAGTTTCTGCTTGTCATCAACGTTGAAGCATAAAACTTGCGTTGAATTACTTCCTTGAACTTTCAGCAACGGTCGGGAAGCAAAATTGACAGCTTGTAAAATATTCTTGATAACAAGAATATTTGTCTTGACAAAGACAGGTTTTACTGTCTTCTGAATAACTGGAACTTGTATTGGAGTCTTTGGAGATGACGTAGGTGAAGCTGGAGAGATAACAGGAGCTTGAGCATTAGTGGAAGGCTTATTAATAATCACCTTCGGTTTCTTAATCGTTGGATCTTTCCTCGGATTCGGTGAAGAGGAATTTCTCCTCTTATTCCTTCTAGTCCTCATCCTTTCACTTATTTCCGGAAAAGCACTTTTCTTATTGATCAAAACACACTACTTTTGTGAATTAAACGGCTTATTTTAATGTAGAAAATTAATAAAATTTATTTTGCAAATTTTTGTTTGTTTTCGTTCGAGAGGGGCGAACAACTTTTTCTCACACAGGATAAACTGATAACAACCATGCACAGAAATTATATTCACAAAATTTCCTGAATTGCTTTGTGCGTATTTCCTCATATCGAGCATGCAAGCGAGTAAGTGTAAATGTGGATATCTTTATAAATATGTGAAAGGAAGTATGGTTTGTGATGATGTTCAAGGTAGACTGACGTGAATAAGAATAAAAAAAAATATTAAGTTAAAAAAGAGCCCTTTATGGTTGCTGATATTTGAATCTTTTACGAATCCACTTAAAGCAACTGATCGACAATTCTCGTCAAATTGAAACTTTTTAATACCTAAAGATTGTACCCTAGTGAGTTGTTAAAAAAAATTCTTATACATCTTTATTTTTACACTTACAAGGAGATTTGGTTTCTTTATGACATTGCCTTTTTATGTTTCATTTGATTTATTTTTATGGCATTTGGTGCAGGAAAATCGATTTTCATTTATTTCGTGAGTATCTGAGAGCATGATTAAATGTTTTTAACTCAATGATTGTGGACATCTTCTTATCATTTGTCTGTCTTCAACTCTAAATCATAATAAAATATAAATGAGATTTCTTTGTATTTCTATTAAGTATGGGGTCAATCATGAATGACCTATTTTTTGTCATTTAACGACACACATTATTAGCAAAATTCAACAACCAGACGATGAAATCGAAAAACATTCAGCTAAACAATATTGTTATAACTTTATATCGATTAATCGATTTCTATTCTCTTTATGAGGTAATGATGTCTATTAATTGTATTAATTACTAAAGAGAAAAAAATCATCGATAAATTTTTATGTAAGTTTTCATAGCTACATAATAATTTTGTATTGATTGCTATGGGTTGGCTGTTATATTTTGTGTCGATCTGCAATGATTGAAGCCAAGCCTTAGGTAGAGTAATTTTATAGGTGAGAAGTTAAGAAGTGAAACCGCTTTTAATGATTAAATTTTGGTGACCTTGTCGGAGCTTACTTTATGTTATTAATTAAGAAATTGTGATGGTAATGGATAAATGTATTTCACTGTTTTTTATGGTAGGTTTTGCAAACTTTTATAGACGAGAAGGGTAAAATTAACGAATTTTATCCCTAGTAATATATAAATTAGACTCAGACTCACTTATTAGATAGGCTTAAGCATCTATACTTTCATAGGAAAAAAAGACATAATCACCATCATCAATAACCATCAACGCATTCACAATAAAATCTGGGAAAATCTCCTTAAATCCTCATACAATAAGTATATTTACTTTTTGTACTATCTGGCATTTGTTATTGAATCCATTACTGATGAAATAATTATAACAACAATAGAATAATAGCTTACATATATAACTCATTTCATATCCATTATCTCATTCCGTTAATTGACAAATTTTTCTTACATCTTCTTTATCCTTTTTTAATTTATTTGTTTTTCTTTTTATCCTCATCAAATACTATGTTTGTATACATAATAAATAATACCATTTTATTATTACAGATGAAAGTATAATTCTTTACCGACATGTATGTATAATAATTTATCTTCATGCTTCACTGCAATACAGTAATGTGGCTATAATGTAATGATATTTATTGAAAGTTAAAATAATGGATCGATTTAAAATACATTTACGATACGACATATGATGCAAATAATACGAATAAATCTCGAAGAAGAGATTCAGAATCACAAAATCAATAAGCGTTGTGGTAATAAACTATAAAAATGTATGAAAGAGCTCAAAATGTTCATGTAAGGATAATCGTAATATGAAAGAACAATTGGTTTTTGGTTGATTGATTTTATTTGACGATTATTCTTCGAGTCATCAACCATTCGAATGTTGTTTTTTTTATGTTCATATTAACTCAACATGTATAATAAATTTTAATGGTAAAAGATTTTAATTTATTGAAAATTAATAAATGATAAATGATTTGCATTTAAAATTAAATATTGAGCTAATATCCATACATTGACATAATGAATTTTATTAATCATTGGCCGAAAAATAGCAATGATAATGATTATAATGAGCAGTGAAAATTGAATATTTTATTGCTCTATAATTATTATATTTTATTGGTTTATGAACGCATTCATTCATATTCATCCTCCCAAAGCATTATAACTTCATATAATATAATGATCAATCAACCATAAATCAATTGATAATTATTGAAAATTTTATTATGTTTATCCTCATAGCTATTCAATCCAAATCGATCATAAAAAAATTATTGTGCTGCATTTGCTTTGATTTCAGCGCTTTTTCATAACAAAAGAAGATAAGATTTTATCAAAATAATCAATCCACAAGGGGTTGATGGAAAAGTAGGGGAGTAAGCATTTGAAGATAATTTTATGTGCTATAACTTTTTTAATGCTGATTAAAATTATATAAAATTGGCATAAACTTTTTATTTCTGGCATTTTCTTTTCGTTTATGGATAAATTTTGTAGAATAAAAAAAAATAATTTTAATGCTTTATAAATTAGGATTTTCAAATTTTTTGAAAAGGGTAAAATAATCTTAAATTTAAAATTTTTTGTATTAGACAGATTGAAAATTAATAATCACGAAATAAATGAAGCACAAAGGTTGTTAAACCATTAGAATTATCATAAAAATCTATTATTCATGAACTTTCATATTCAGGAAATAATTGAGAACAAATATTGACAATTATTATCCAATTTTCCCTCAATCAAAAAGCCAATAGAATTCTACAAGAAGATATAAACTTAATCATCATTAAGCTTTTTGATCGAAAGCTCTAGTTTAATGCTTTATGATTATTTTTTGGCGAAATTCAATAATTTATTCACATCACCATTTTAATAAAACCTTTGAAAGATTTAAAATTAACATAAATGGATTTTAAAAATTGAAAATATTCAATGTAATCAAATTTTTTAATTTTCAAAGACAAAATGAAAAGTATTGAAACCTCCTTTTTATAGCAAGTTCATCAACTAAAAATAAATAAATTCATAAAAACAAACAATTCATTCACCTAACAGACAAAATGCCTATTATGTCACTATTTCAATTATTCTCAATGTGTACATCAAAAATAGTTTTTTTTTTCGGTATAAATAATTCAAAAACGTAATTAAGAATGATAAATTTCCATGACTTCGATCAATAAACAAGCATAAATGAAAATGTCAGATTGTCAATTGTGCTTTGCTGGAATGTCAAATATTATTTATTGTCATCGGGCATTGTTCTATGTAATTTAATACTTTAAACATTGCCTCCTTAGGTTGAATATCCCAAGGTCGAATATACAAAGTTCAAAATTATTACTGAGAAAAAGTAATTTTATATTTGCATTGGGCTTTTTCAGCTTAGCTTACTTGATTGTTCTGAATTTTTAATGAATAATAGGACATGATTCGAATTGAGTTTAATTTTAGAAAATTGTTGAGGAATAAATTTGTAATGTAGGGTGACTTTTTAGCTGAAAGAACTGCTATCTATTTTCAAAAAGCGACAGAAAAAATTGAACGGTTATAAAATCAGTGACGTGATGAGAATAATAGATATTGAAATCAAATTAATTTCAAATAATATGGTTTTTAACACCTTACTAAGTTCAATTTGAAAAAAAATTCAAAATTGTTTTTCACTTTTAACTTTAGAAAATTTATAAATTATTGTTACTCCCAGCCTGAATCAAAAGTTATTACATGTCTACTATACCAACCGTCTAGAAATATTAATATTTCTGACAGATCAAAGCATGCATAGAAATGATATGAAATTTAAATTAATGTATGTTATTGACATACAAAGCTGAATAAATTGATAGTCAGTATTAAAGGAAAAAAGAAGCCTCTAAATTATAGATATATGTGTCAATATACAGTGCCTCGCGTTCTGAATATAGATATTGGCTGTGCTCTTTTATCTTTGACTTCAAAGATGTACTTATGACTTTACCATAATGATAATCTTGTTAACTGTGATCTGGAAAAATTTTCTATAGCTTGCCATAAGAAAATGTGTAAAGATAGAAAAATTCCATCTTTTTTTTATTTAATATTGAACCTTTCATGAATTTAATGAAGAGAAAAATTTAAACTAGGAATTAATATCAGGCCGTTATAAAATATTGATAATACGTGAATTGCTATTTTTTGTGCTCTATTAAAAAAATCTCCAGATGGTTCGTAAAATATTTTATCACCAAAAAAATTTTGTGCACATCCAATTTTACAGTTATTTAAAAATACATTGAGGCATTCAGTACTGGAACGGATGGAAAAATAAACAATAGAATTAAAATTTTCAAAAGGCTTGTGGATGCAATGAAATTTTTAAGCTGCTATTGTTTGGCTAAATTGCTGAAAATTTAGCAGTCATCGATTACTCTCTATCCGTGTTACAAACCAAATTCCTCCAAGGATTTTCCTGATTTTTCATTGAAAATGATTTTGTTGTTTTTTTGTTAATTTAAATTTATCTCAGCATATGCTTTTACAGCATAAAGTGCTAGATTGATGACTCCAGAACAAAGAAAATCATGACACTGAATTAAAGCAAATAAAATGTTTGCATGTTCATCCTTCAGCATACAAGGATGATAACAGACAGAAAACACCAACGGAAGTTATCATTAACATGTAGAAACATACAGAAAAGCAAACACAATTCAGAGAATTTGTAAACTGGTTGAAAAATTAAAAGTTAGTTCCAAATTATCAGCCACGAATGAACTGGAAATGTCAAACAATTTTTAAGCACAGAAAGTCTCAAATTATGAATAAAATAATGAAATTTTAATTTGATGAGACGAGTCATTAGCAACAGTAAACAGTTCATTAAATGATTCATCATGTGACTAAACATTAAATTGGCTGAAAGGATATTTGATGTAGAACGGCACCGCGCCTATTGCTGTATGTTTGTACATTCAATTAAAACTAAATTACAATATTTTTTTGCTCTTTCAGTTAAACTTTGTGAAATAAAATGAACAATCAAGCACAGTCCATGTCATGTATGTATAATATTGTGTCAAATGTCTGTACGTTCCTGGAAGAATTGCAGACAATTTATCATTTCTAACTTATTCATGAATTTTTTTTTTCACTTTATAACAAGTTTGCCATTGAAATCCGACGCCTCGACATGTCATATCTCCCGTTTGCCATTATTCATTCTAAAGTGCCACTTACTTTACTAACAGGAAGTTTTCCCTTGATGCAAATTACGAGAGGAAGTAAAAACACATAGGTGATGTTGTAGGACAATAAAGTAAATGTTGCTGCACGGTAGAAAAAAAATAACATGAATTTGAACAAAAAATGTTAAAGTGCTGTAAAAGCTCTTTAAGACCACGTTGAATTCAAAGCCGATTGCACTTTTACCATCCAAAAATTTAATCTTATGAATGAAAAGTTCAATCAACAATGCTCACGTCATTTCATATCATGTCAGTTGTCCATTTTAATCCATTGAGAACTATCATTCATTTACATGAGTTTTGTATACTTTTTTCAGCCTAGGTCAATAGACAAAAAGTCAATGCATTAACAGCCACGCACAGAAATGAAAATATTATTTCAGTTCATTTACATGCAAAAAAGCAAATAAACATGGACAAAAATTTACTGAATGACTAGTTAACGGACAGCTGTCATCATCACAATTACATATCGATTGTTTTGTTTTCTTTTTTAGACATTCTATTTTCAACATCATCCATTACATGAATGGTTGACTGGAAAAACGACAAAAATTAATTAATCGATCGATGAGGGAGGGGTGGCTATTGGAATCATGAGAAAAATACTTACTAATTTAATTTATTGTATTAAAAATAATTGCAGAGAAAAATGAAGTAAAAAAGGTTCAAATCACGAAAAAAATAAAAATGTATAGCCACCCTGCACAACAATCGGCATTCATCGATATATAAATGAAGTTACTACTAATTCAATTTCCCTGTAAAAAAACAGCTACACTATCGACATTGCAATAAATTGTAACCATAAAAGATACCTTGACATCGTGTAGAGCTTTCAGAAGAGTTCATTCAGAATAAAATCCAAATCACTGAATATAGCATTTGCCTCTAAGTTTTATTCAGAAACATCACAGAAACTGAAAAGAGAAAATCAAAGTACTTTATAAAATACAAAAAAGGGAATGTGCATGAGCATCAGTATAAAAATTCACAAAACCAGAACAGAATTGGCAAAGAAAAATATTCAATTTCTTTTTCTTTTACTTTTTTCAAATGTGCAACACTTTTGTGTTTCAGCTGCTATATAAAAAGGAAATTTTCTTATCATGCACACAGCACGAACAGCATAGATGAAAGAAAGAGAGGAATTTATCTGAAAGAAAAATGCACACAATTTAACATTTTTTGAAACCATTAAAGAGTAAACGAAATGACTGTTTGCAGGAAAACCATGACATCAGTATTGCAAAGTAAATGGATTCAATGGATTCATTGGTAAAATAAATAAAGGAAAATTGACTCATCATGAAACGAGAGGAGGAAGTAGATTAAATATTCACAAACTTCCGTTTTCTATCAAAGCCATTGAATGAGAATTCCAAAAATCTTCAGACGTTTTTTCCTGCTGAAAAGCAATTGCTGCTAATTTATAACCATATTTCACAGCTTCTTGTATCTAATTTCCATAAATTAAATGTTTCTTCTTATTTGAGTTACCGAGTGACAAATGATGACTTAATGTATGAAATCGCAAAAAATTTGCAGTAGAAACAAACATATTTGAGTATTAAAACTGACAAGTCATCGAGCATATTTCCTTCTTCACCAAAAGACTGACAAGAAAATTGCAAGATACAAATTCAATAACATGACACTGTCGATCGGGACTAATACATAAAACTCAACGGAAACGATTTCATTCAGCTGTATTTTGAAGAGTCATTAAAGTATTAAACATAAATAATAGATTGAATTTTCTCATTAATGTTGACAGTTGAAAAGTTAAACTTTTCCGTCAAATCATTGTCAAGCTATTTATTTCAGATAATGAGATTTTATGAAAAAGGAAATAATTTAATTAGTTAAGAATCTTTGACAACTTTGGCATTTTTGTGATAAAGTTATTGTAAACATGACAATTTTTGGTGATAAATGGCTTAATTGATAATTATTATAAAATGACGTTCAATATACAAAATTTAAAGTTTTTATTTATGACAAAGTTATTCTTTCATGGGAATTTTATCAGCAAAAAAAGAGTATGACAAGACTTAAGACTGTCTTGATAAGAAAATTCGATTAATTTCCATTCTTGCTTTTTTGCAGCAGATGTGCTTCTTTGTCTCTAGAGCTTCAATGAAAATATTGTCAGTTAGAAATAAAATATTTGAAAAATGTCGAGCTTATAAAGTTTTTGGAATTCTCGTGTGTCTCAAAAGGTTTTAATTAAAATGTCTAAGTTTTTGGAATGATCGTGTCATTGCTGTGCTAATTCTATTAAAATAAAATAAGAAAAGTTGTTTTTAATGAATGGATGAAAAAGAGACTTGAAGTTAAAGTTTTTAACACTTTAGATAAATTTTATTTCAAGTGAAAAATGTCTTAATTAATGAAGCTACATAAATGGACTTTATGGTTGTGGAATGAAGTTTTTTTTTTGCAAAAATTTATAAAGCAGCTGAAATTTTTTTTGCAAATCTTAATAGCTTTAATAGATTCCATGAATACCAAACCAACACAAAATTTAATGCTATAGAAACTAAATCAGCTCCTACTCACCTCCATTAATAATCTTCAGGCAAATGCAAATTCTCTGTTGAACTTTAAACATTTTCCCGCAAAAATAAACGATTTTCATTAAAATATGTACCCTGCATTAATTTCGTATTTTATAAAAGCATATTCATTCCATTCAAATCTGCATCTCTAAAATAAATTCCACTCTATTTAAATTTTAAGCATCAGCCTCTATGAATACCTATTCTGATACTAAAAAAGGCTCGAATACAAAATAAAATTTTAAAAATTTTATAGTAAACTACACATGTGGAAATAGATTGCCATTATATTGATACATAGTAAATACTCTTGAAAGCATAAATTTTTATTTTCGTGGAACATTTTTATGGTATTTATGTTATAAAACACATATTGCAGCATATGTTATGCCCTATTAAAATAAAATATTTTTGTGTGTTAAATAAATCTTTTACTGTAAAATTCGTGCAAAAATTATAAATTCCTCTAGATCATAATTCTTGCAAAAAATAATATTATGTAAGAGCTTTTGAGCATATCTCACCATTCTTGCTACTTAAGAGGCCTGTACTTACATTTTAATTATTAATTAGTCAAGATTAAATGAACATTAAAAGATATGGCAGGTATAAATTTAATTTTTAATTAATTTGAGATTGTTATCGATAATTTAAAGTTTTGTTGCAGTATTCTTACTCCATTACTTAACGGTGTGACTACTCCATAATGAATTCCACTTTAAAAAAAATTGACTCATTAAACTCACAACAATATGTATTTAACATATAGCAAAGCTTACAACATATAATTAGAAGAGCTCACATGCAGCACAAGTAATTTTTAATTAAATTCATTCGATTTTTTATCTCATTTCCATTGCTGGAATTTAAAACCTTTCTAGATTCGCAATTCTAATGAAATTATTTTTGTTTTCCATATTTTGCTCATTCTAAATCCAACCGCAAGACATTTTACTCGTTTATAAGCGAATGGATAATTAAAATGAGCAAAATGCTTTGCCGCTTTTTGTCTCAAATCATCTGTACAAATTTCACGAAGTGCTTGAATTGTTCAAATATAAATTTTGTGTGTACATTATCCTATAGCTCATAGCCTACAGCCAATTTACAATTGGAGGAAAAAAATCTTGCGTATCATTGATTCATGCATGTGCTGAATGTATAACAACTCACTTTGCATTTTTATCCCTCGAGTTGTTTCCAGTGAATTTTTGTATCTTTCAAAATAAATGGATGAGGGAGGAAGGAGGTTTGAATCATTCCAATTTCTATGAACTTGAACCCACTTATCACAAATGACCATCGATTCAACACTCATTAGCATACCAAAGACATCTTGGATTGAAGCCAAAGTTAAATGCTAAAAACATGTGTACGTAGTTCCAAAACTTTTCAATTGAGAAGTAATGCCAATATTTCTAAAAATTCTGGACATGACGTAAACGTTATTCTATTTTAAAAAATTACAAAAGTCCTCGTGTTTCATATCGAGGGACTTCAGCGCATTTTTGGCGCGTCGATCAGTAATCGAGCTACGAATTGAAAGTATATCAACTTTCAGGACAGACCTTGCAATATTCTTTAAAAATAACGATAATTTTACAAAAATGTTACAACAACAATCAAAACCCTTCAGTTTCAATTTCCTCACATTCTTTGTGCATGAAAAGTGTGTTTTCATTATGCACAAACTAATAACTTGCAAAACTGAACAAAAAACTTTTCGTAAAAAATAACGGTCAAAAAATTTTCAAATGTCAACGGTTAAAAAATATTTGAAATTTCTATGACGTGAAGTTGCAGTCATGTGTTGATTATTTTTCTTTGTGAAATTAAAAATTAATTAATTAAGGTGTTTAAACACAAATTTGGGACTTTTAAATATATTTGCCGCCAATAACTCGATGAAACGAAGCTAATAAAACAAACCGGAGCTCTCTACGATGTCTAGATTAAAAGATAGTTTTTCGAAAATTTGCAGCCAGCCGAAAAAGTGTATGATTGAGCCTCCTTTTTGAAAACAAGTTTCCAAAAATGCACTAAAAAGTAAAGTGCATGTCTAACTGCCAAGTTCAGGTTCAAGACAGCACATGAAATCAAAACATCAATCAAACAATTTAATTCCCATTTCAACAGAGGAAGTGAGCATGATAAACGGTTTTCTAGTTTTATAGCAAAAAAATAACAATCATTTTATTTTTGATCTTAAGCATGATTTGTGAACGAGAGAAACTTAATCCGTGAGTTTTCATTTTTCATAACAATCTCCTGCATAATAAAGGAATTAGAATTCTCGAGTCATATCAATTGTTTCCACAATAAATCATACAAATAGAGAGATAAAGGCAAAATGTACACAGTTTTAATTTAAATTGCAAAGTAAAATGGAGGATGACATGGAGTTTCTCATGTTTCAATGTCATGTTCATCCTAACAATCATCGCAGCTATTGTTATACAAGTCGTACTTTTTACATCCGTTGCACTTCCATTGTTGTAAAATTTTTGTTGTAAAATGTTACACTGCTCTTTGTCTCCATAAATGTTGTATTATCATTAACATCGGAACATTCCCCTTTTTTTCATCGCATAATAAAGGCATGCATAAAAATAATTCACAGCCAACACTGCATGAGCTTTTGGTGAAGATATTTTTCAGAGCATAAAAAATGTCTTCAACAACTCTTGCACATAAACGGTTGACAAGGTTTATAAACTTGACTGAATTTGGAATCTTTGAGGTGGAACATGATACTTTTGTTTCTTGTTAAACTGCATCTGCAATAGAATTAGACAAAGCTTTAATTTTTCTCATAAACTCAACCTCGTGAAGTTTCATTTTTTAAAAAAGAAAAAAATCTTACACTAAGTCCTCACTCCTTGTCAATGCTGATTGCAACTTTGTGATTTCTCAATGAGAATTAAAATTTCAACGCTGCTTTAAAATTCAAATTAGATCTTTGCTGGATTTTTTTATGTTCTTGAATTAATTTTCATGAATAAATCTCATAAATTTCAAAACTTTTTCCTCCTCTTTATCTCCATCTCATTTTATTTCAATTTATAGCCTTACTTAAAGCTTACCATCAACAAAGTTGGTAAAAAATTGCTAGATTGTCAGGAAGGAATAGAAATGATTTGATTTTGATTAAAATGATTTTTCACAATGTGATGCTCTCATATTTTATTCACGCACTTTTAACATGCGACATCCTCTTCATATTATTCTCATTGAGTATTAAAATGTATTATGGTACATTCATGTAATGTAATGTGAATCAAATTTGTGGTGTATTTGAGACATGAAAAATGACAAGATTCAAATTATTCGATGTTCATTTAATTTTTAATGATGCATGTTTTCGTATTGTGTTATGAACTCTGTGACCACAGTATCATATTAAGCATGTTATTTTGGATGTACATTTGAAACTTGTTGTTTTTGATGAGCAGCTTTTTATCAAACATTTTCTAAAAGTTGGGAAGTTTTTGTGTTAAAAAAATTATTTTTAAGCTAAAGAATAACATAAAAGAGAAAGTAATAGGATTAATGGCAAGTCCTTATTGTAAGTCATTTTAGAAAATTCTGTAAAGATAAGAAAAATCCTTTAAGCAAATGTTTTTCGATATTTGAGAACTTTAACCCAATTTTATTTCAAAAATGTGAATTTGTAGAAACCAAAAATGTTTGATAAGAATAGAATGAGTCACAATCGAGTTCTAATTTTCCGTAAACATTACTATCTGATGATTTAGCTTTTCTTTAGCTGCAAGACATAAAATTCTTCTTTTGAACTTTCGATATCTAATAATTCTGAATTTTGGAACAAGAATTTGTGCATCCTACGCTGTAAGTCTAAAAAAGTCAATTTTGTGGAAAAAATTGTAAGCATTCCTTAATTTAGTTAAAGTTCACAGCCTGGTTCACAGTCGATTAAATTGCATACTTACTTTATCCCAAATAATCTTGAATTGCCTTTCTCACTTTTAACCTTTTCTTCTTCTTTTGATATCCCAAAAATTTAATACATCCACAGCATGCAACATGCTAAAATATTTATCGTTTTCATGACCTTACACCTTATTTATTGTTCCAAAAGAAGAGCAGCAAGATTCTTGAATAAATTCCATTAGTAACACTTATTGCTGTGTCATCCAATTTTACAGAGTACCCAATGATATTTCAAACAGATTCCAATGGAATAATAAAGAAGAATTTCCATTGTTGCCTCTCTTATTTTGAGGTTTTCACGCATCAACACCTATTCAATTCTCATTCCTGTGGCCAGAGAAAAATAATTTGATTATCATGGTAGCAAATGTTTAACTACATGAAAATTACTTTTTCTTTCTTTCCGTCCTCGCATCATGAGAAAGAAAAAAATCCTTCATTATCCCAAAAGAAAGCTTAAGTAATTCACTTCTTAAAACCCTTCCTTACCTGACAGAATAACAAATGAGCTCGCGAAGAATGGAAAAAGTACAACAATCCTGTGCTTTTTAGCGTTTTTTGAGGACTTTAAGGGGCTTTATGTAAGCTATTTGGATCTTTGACACGAAGATGAAAAGTCTGATGATTTTATTTTAGATAAGTCTTGATGTTTGTTTAAAATCAAATTCCTGGATTTTCCAAAATCAATTTTAGTGGAACTTCAAAGTTTAGTTTTCTTAAAAAAATAAAAAAAAAAAATTAAAACTCATTTAATGGCTCAAAAAAGCACGTTTAAAAATCATACTTCAATAAATATTTTCAAACTGGCTCACGTTGCGCGCTGGGAAAACAAGAAGATAGAAAAACTTTTCATTTTCAGACTTTATTTCATCCTTCTCATTTCATCAAGATATTTAGCAATTTGTCAGGGTTTTAATTTCAGAATTGATTATGTTTGCTTCCCTCTTTTTTCTCTCACCTCCTATCTCCTCTGATTGATATATTCAAACTGTGCATTTAAATGGATAAAGTCATCGATCTTTAATCTACTTGGCATTCAGATATCATTGCTAAATAAATAAAAGTCAAATGTGTTTTTCTAGAGAAATTAGCGAAATAAAAAGAATTCTTAAGCATCTTAATTTAAGCAAACGAGTTCATTAAGAATCAATCCTTTTAGGAAACTTTGAAGCGAGAAATTAGCATTTTTGTTGTCTCAAAGAAAAGTCAAAGGTTGATTTACTAAGAAATTTATTATGAGCCTTCTTGTTGTGTTTAAATCTCAGACTTTTTTTCGACAATTAGACTTGATTTAAAGTGAAATAGAATCTTTGGCGTTGTTTAAAGAAATCATTCCAGTGCCGGATGCAAATCATAACTTTAATTTCTTCAAATAAATAAATATTTATCCATGTTAAGCTATCGATCCATGTGTCACTCAAAAAAGTTTCAAAAATTAAGCTTCTTTAAAGTTCAAAAGTCAACTGCCTCCGGTATTAATCATTCCATTTCGATTTTGCATGCACATTAAATTTTCCGTCTTTTCCAAGTCTTTTCACATTAAATTTTAATTTTCCAAGACTTCAAAAAAGTTACAACGTAATCCTTTATTCGAAACACGACGAAACGATCAAAAGAAATTTCAATGTCAAGTCTTTTGACTCGACTTCAAGGCGTGGACACTTAAAATTATACCAGGATTATTGGGATTATCGGGATTATTGGGATTATTCAGGATTATTAGGATTATTTAGGATTATTGATATTTTTGAGCATATTTCATCATGATTAATTAGAATTTATACTCTATAACACAATTCGATATGAAAAAATTAAGTATTATTATGTTCGTGACGGGTTCTGCATGATAACTTTTTATTAAAAGAAATAAATAATCCTAATAATCCTGAATAATCCCGATAATCCCAATAATCCCAATAATCCTAATAATCCCAATAATCCTTGCAATAATTTTTAAGCTCTTTTATTGGGTTCTTCATGCTTATTTTTGTGTTTTATGGTGGATTTATAGTTAAATTGATGATTTTTATCAATTTTTAACTTTTTTCGATACATAGATAATGAATTTGTCAATAATCCCAAAATCGGGATTATTCAGGATTATTCGGGATTATTGGGATTATTCAGGATTAATCCTAGTGTCCACGCCTTGCTCGACTTTTGTTTCCATTTTCAATTTCGTTTCACTCTCTGACTCTCTTTGATTTTTGAGCTTTTTCTCTCGCAGAAATTCGGTTCTCTTTCAGAATTTTTTTTTTTCTCTTCGTGCTTTCTGTAACTGTTTTTCTCTTTCTCCCGTCTGTTCCTAATTTTATTATCATTCAACGATTCATTCATTCATTCAAGCAAATGATAACAGAAGAGATGAATGAATGAGTGAAATGTCTCTTCATCTTCTCGCATTCTACTTACTATATGATGCATAATTTCGACTGTTTTTGCTAAATAAATGACTACAAATTTCACGAGGAGGAATGGTATAAAGCATGTGATTTAAAGATTATTTTTATGTCTCTATAAAAATTTGTCATTGTACTTAACTTCACTCACGCTGATAAATTACCCTTCGTACGGTAGATTTTTAAATAAATTGCGTTGCAATGTTTAAAATTTTCAGGGATTTTCAAACATAAAAGAAGAAAAATTGTAGACATTAGGAGGAAAAAAAATGCTAATGACAATTTCAACTCGAACATTTATTATGCTTATGATATAGGAGAATGTTCTTGATGTAAATTTTGGATGGCTATAATTTTGAATTATGTTTAAGATTCATTGCCTTAGGGATTTAATCTTAAAGGACAGAAAATTCTTGTTGAATTTACAAGATAAAAATGACAAATTTGATTGCTAAAAAAATTTAAATACGAATGGATATTTATATTGGCATGAACCTCTGCATCCTCTGCAAATAAAAACATTTTTCAAAAGCACAATCTACTTTATTTTGCATAAGAATATTCTTTATATATTTTATATTTTCAGTAAAACTCAAGACATTTAATTGATGACAAACATAGAAGAAAATTTAAGACTTATTTGATTCCATTTTACTTTCGTAATAAAAAAAAAAGACATAATCTTTTCATTTTATCAAGACGGAAAGGCATTGACGGATGTAATAAGAAAATACATATTTACTTATGTAAATTTATTTACTCTCTTTATGCCATAAAAAGATTTTTTTTTGTTCGAAATGTCAATAGTGAGTTTGATTCTTTTATTCATGGGGCTTTTGTTAATGGAAATCTTGAATGACAAATTGTAATACTTTATCTGCTTTTAAATTAAAAATATTTTATTGAGTTCAATCAATTGTGAAATTGTAGAATTTTTTCTTCTTTGATTGTTTTAAGGTGTTTTGAACTTCAAATTAAATTCATGAAAAAATAGTTTCTTAACTCTATCTTTAACTTCTTATAATTACTATTAAACTGATCCAAAATTCAAGTCTTATTTATTTTCATCATTTGAATCGTTGAATTTCTCAACACTCTCAGTTCTTCTCAATGTTAGCATCTTAAGAAGTGAAGATATTGGAATTTCAATGCAAAGTGTCAGAAAGAATCCAATAAAGTTGCTAAGTACGAAGCATGCCATCGTAATTGTAAACTAAAAGAAAAAAAGAAAATATATAAAGTTCAATGATAGAAAAACAAAATTCATTTTGTTGAGTATTGCTTACCATATTTTGCATACTTATTTCCATCATTTGATGTGTTCTCATCATGAGAAGTTTAAGGATAAATACGTGACATATAAATCCAGCATAAGATATTCTACCCAATATCTTAAATCCTTTGTAGCTTAGCAAGTTTCTTGTAAACCATCCATGATGATAAATAATACCAATGATGCCAAAGGCAAGTATAACACCCCAGCTGTGTCTTATTATGATTGCAGCTAATGAAACCCAAATTGATGGCTTCTCAAAATCATACTGATAAAAAAGGTATCCAGATAAAACTATTACGAATCCCAAAAGAAGGCAGCTGTACCAAATGAACCGGAAGTACTTCAATCAAGATCAAAAATAGAAATTAGTAAGCAGTGTGAAACTTCATTAAGGAAATTAAATTAGCAACACTCACAAAACGTCTGCGATAATCAATTTTTGTTGCTCTTATGTCTCGATACCATAAGCCTGCAAATATTCCTACAAAATAGCTTCCAAAATTCATGTGTGTTGGTGCATAATAACGTCTGAAGTAGTCAGAATCGTCTGGTTCAACTGGTATGAGATGGTTTCTAAACGCCCTGGAATAAAATAATAATTTTTGAAGTCATTCTCTATTTTTCTATCCAAATTTTCACGTCATTATTGAATAACTTTTAATATCATTTACTGTCTATAAATAACGGCTTTTGGTTTCTCAACTTTTCACATTAACACCAATTTGTGATAAAATCAATAATTTACTGCCATAACAATCGGAAGTCACATGAGAAAGTTTCATAATTAATGCATCATAAATCACAGAAACTACCTTCCTATCTTAGTCCTCTTGTTTAATACTATTAATCCCTTAAAAACTAGTTCAATCCTACTTTATAAAAAAAACATGAAATCTTCAAAAGCGTTCACAAAATGACCTTAAAAATATATAATATAAGTAAAGCAAGGATTTTTATACTTTTACTTTGTCATATTTTATTTTTATGGCACCAAATGAGAGACCATTTTAGATACTGATATTAAATCTGTGTTTCAACAGTAGAATTAATCTATCTAACAAGGCTAATCTTAATTTATTGTTCTGCGTATGAGTTTGTATTCTGCTGATATTGTGTGTGCTTAAAACATGGGACTATATTTTATCAGCAAATGAAATAATAGAACAACAAGTTACTACATACTTTATTTTCCCAAAATTTATTTTTTTTATGTGAAAATTAAAAAAAAAAGATTTTTTAAATTTTCAAAACATATGAACCAAAAACATGCATTTAATTATTTTTCAATAGAATTTACATGAACGCAATGATGATACTTACTCAGGCGAAACTATGGAAATCGGTTCAAATTTATTCACGTACACAACATATCCTGTGAGGAATATTGATAATCCTAAAACTGATGATAGTATCCAATTTTTGAGAGACGGATATCTAAAAAAAATAAATAAACTTTCATATTAAACATGAAAAATTTTTGATCTTTGAAAAAATAAATATTTAGATGCACAATATTGAACTTGTTGCTGTTAAGAACTCATAATACATAGATGCAATAGTAAATGCCACAAAATCAGAATTTAAATCCTTCTCAATATCCAAATCTATGATAAAAACTGATACTTACTTATAGATCAAAATCAAGCACGCATATCCCAAAACACTCAACCAGAAATCTGCCGATAGATACCAACCATGTAGCATACAAATTTGATCAATTCCAATGTAATTGCTCAACAAAATCATATTAATCCACCAGTTTTTTCTGCAAAATTCACGGTCAACAAGCACATTTTCATCCCAAAATGGTCCGTCACCCATATGATAAAGCCATGTAGCATGCAAAAGCATCATAAACACGAAAAGTGGTATAAGACGTAAATATCGAAAAATTATAGCTTTAACGAAGAATATCCAATTTGAGCATTTATCTTTCTCTCTGTAGAGCATGAAAAGGTATGCTGATAGGAAGCCACTCATGAAGAAAAATGATTGCACGAATATGTTACCATTCACAACAAACATTGACGTGAGCTTTGAGTAGAACTGTAAAGAGAAATTTGTTTTGTGTGAGGTTAATTGGGGGTTCATGAGTTGGATTTGTGTTTATTTAAAAGGGAAGAAATTTGACTTTAAAGTTCAAATAAGTCATAGTTTGATTATTTACTTACATCTTCAATATAAATTGGATTGAAGATTGGAAATGCTATGCTCATTGGCAAAACATGTCCTAAAATGACACACCAAAATGTGAACGTTCTGATCCATTGAAATATCTTTAAATCACGAAACTCAGCTTTTGAGTCACAAGATAAAATATACCAATTTCGTCGGATGGAAAACAAAGTCAATATTTGATGGGATTTTGATTGCAATGAGCTTTGATAATGAAGCTTTGAATTGTCATTGAAATGAATTGTGTTGCGCAAATAACGATCAAATAAACTGGAACCAATTATTGATAACAGAATTAAAGCAAGTAAAGCAGCCACAATTTTATCAAAATAATCGACTGAATCGTTACGATAGTTCTGATATTCATTGTCGATACAATTTTGAACCTCAGTAAATCCTTTCAATCCATATTTATCAATCAATTCCATATTAATGCATGTATTTACTACTTCATCATATTTTTCACGATATGTTTCAGCATTATAGAAGTTCAATCCATAAGAATTGTTGAGAATGCTAGTTTGGTATTGCTTAGTATTAGTCAGGTTTGCAGTCAATTTCCGACAATAATTCACACATAATCCTCTTTTCAATTTATCATGTCGGTAATGCTGCTTATGATTGCTTGAATATTCCACAATGAAATTACTTAGTTCTGATGATGAGTTCCGCTGAATTTGTACATTTGCAATGCAATACACAGCATCGTCATTAAATATTCCTAAGCACTCTTCATAATCGTCGTATTGATACATATTAGGCATTTGGTAATACATTGAAGCTGAAATGATACGGATTGGATGTGATTAAAGGGAATTAATTGGAAGCAAATGAATTCAGTTAAGCTATAGCTTGAAAAATCAAAGATATATTTTAAATGAGAATTACAGCTCCTTTAGAGGAGCAATTTAACACTTTATTTCACAATTTATAAAATGTAAACATCTTCAGTCACATCACTTTAATATCCATTAGCACATCACATTCACTAAATTTCCTCATTATAACTATAAAGTTCAACAGCACTTTCACCATTTCCTGACACAAGTCCTTGAAAGATAATTTACAGTTACTTTGCATGTGAAGAAACTTACTATTCATACCCAAACTTGAACTTGCAATAAACATTTGCAGCAGAAATATTAACAATAAATCCACCATCGTAGCAAAATAGATCCGACGGTTCCGAGCTCAAAAGTACGACTGACCACCAGATCAGAATAAATTGTTAAGAGTCTTAAAGAGATCGATACAGCAGAATGTATAAGTTTACATTACATGAAGTGCATGTTCTTTTCGTTTCAAGGCGAGCGAAAGTTGTTTTTGCATTTTTGGTCCGGTGATGTGTAGCTGCAGAAGATAAAGTTCGTAGACAAAAATTATGAATCTTATTATAAGGTATGTGAACTTGAAGTTTAAAAAAAGATAAGTAAAAGTATAGTAAAAAGTTGAGAATAAATTACTAAAATGAAAGGTAAGGAAATTATGAATGGATGTAAACAATTGTAATCGGAGTATAATTGAGATAAACTTGGAAATATTTTAGATTGGAAGTTGAATGAAATTTTCACGATCAGGTGTTGAGGTATCGCACTGAAAAAGGAGTTAAATCGATACTGACATCCATCACAGATTTACGTGAAATAATCTCGACTTGCTCAAGGTTTGTGTCAAAATGCATCAGGTTTATGTTCTTGAATGGAAAGTAAGGTACAGACCATTATTCTCACTTTGACTAAATTTATGAGAAAATGGTTTATGAACTTTGTAACAGCTGGAAACTGTATCAAAAATAGATTATCAATGCTTAATGTTTCGTAGAAGAAAGATGGTAAAATAATAATTAGCGTTAATCAATTTCTAATTTTATAAGTGCATTGCACTCAGACTAATTGATAACATTTCAGAAACCTTGAGGATATATTAACTGTTCAATAATCTACAGAAATTGATAGTGTGGGAGGTATTTGAGACATCTTTATTCGATTTTATGCTGTCTTTGTTGCTGTAATAATTTTTGGAATATGAGATAAAACTTTTAGGTTGACAACTCTGCTTAGGGACCGTTCACATATGATGTCCATCAAAAATTTGAATTTTAGGACCCCCTCCCCCCTCCTCTGTCACAAAATCTTCAAACCGAAAAATTTTATTGTTTGTTTAAAACTGTTACTCAGTTTCAGATTTCAGGCCCACTCTTCCCTTAAAAACTGGACATCATAAATGAACGACCCCTTACTGTTTAGCAATTTTTTTTACTTCTAGCAATGATTCATGAGATTAGAATATTTTATTATCATATCAACAGCTTAGGTATTTAAAAAGTTCTCAACACTTATCCATTGATTCAAAAACTTCTTCATCCAAGTCCTACGTTAAAAATTAATAATTTGAACATCGCAGCAAGTTCAGTTTAGTTACGAACTGAAAATATATTCATTCTGCAAACATTCAAGGAAATGAGTTTTTAATGCTGTTAATTCTAGCTTACGGGTGTTATGTTTTGAGGAGATAAGAAATTCATACAGCTAAATTTACTTGTTTTGCTGCGAGTTGAACAAACAATAATAATGTAAATGGAGGAACATTACCTTAAATAAACAATCAACTAAATATAATCTTCCATATTGTATCTCCAGTATGCGTTATTATCGAGACATAAATCGGTGATAAAATTGGATATTACAGAGTATTAAACAGAATTGTTGTTGCTTTTCTTAATCTGGAATTTACAAAAATTCCAAATTTTTCAAGAGCAGCGACTCAACACTTACAGCAACTGTCATCACTGACCTTTCTCTATATCTTTAAGATCGTTCAATAACTTCCAAATGGATATATTTATATTCCGTGTATTCATCTCGTTTAGATATTTCGTTTGACTGACTTTTTATCATTTTCTTTCTTCTTTCGTTCGTTGATCGCAAATCGTTTACAGTTATAGGAAATGACTCGAATTACATAAAAAATTCTAATCAGAAAAATTGACACAAGAAGGAGAAAAAATTTCAAAAGTTAAGCATTTGATGAAAAATTGCTATGATTTTTTTTTTTAAGACTTGAATAGTTTTTATTGATCGAATTTTAGCAAATCAACTTACTTTCTGATTTTATTTCAAAACTGTCAAACAAACTTACTGATGACAACTTACATAAACCTAACCATTGTCTCCAAAACAAGATACAAAAAAGAGAACTTTATTTTAAATCCAATTTCAAATAAATATAGCATTACATTAGATACTCATGACAGAGCAATTTATTCCATAAACAAGCTCGTCAATTTGTTTGCTCATGACTCCATCGAATCAGCAAATTTTCAAACATTTTTTTCTCGTCTTTTATTGATGATGTTTGTTAAGGAACAGCGAAAGATTTTGATTTTCACATACATCTCTCTTATTTATATCAATAATCTCGGTATATGCACGACGAAAAGATGTCAGTAAGTATGACGAAAAGGACAAATGTTAGGCACATTTTCTTCCGTCACAGCACGGCTTATTTCATCAAGTACTGTTGGCACGGTAATAAATTGTGTGGAAAAATGTTGACAATTTTTGTAAATATTTTCCTTTCCGCCTTGCACATATCAGATTTCACATTGAGCACTTTTATCACATTTCCATGCTTGTTCCTTCCTGTGGTCATGTCTTAAATGAAAAACCTAGCTTGTGAATGTAAAGAGGCACTTATTGTTGATGAAACACTCAACATAATTAGAATGTGGTTACTTGAGAATGCTTAATGATACTTAAATTATGGAAAATACCATGCGGGAATATAAATATTTACAAATTCAAGGTAACAGCGTGACTATAAATATGAGCAATTGGTATTTCTCTATGCACCATTTCTCTCTTCTGGTGCTCTCCAGACGAACATCATAAAGCTTAATTTCGCATACTTTCTTATGAACCACTCAATCTCGTATCAAATAATTCATATGAATCTATCAAAAAAGCATTCATCTTCTCTCAATTCCTCTCCCTTTTCTCATGCGCCTTTCGGTATTTTAAATGCGAACAATTTCTTCTTTTCTCGTCGTCACCCCGAATCATATGTTCGCATTTTTCCCATGCTGTGGCATCAGCAGTAGCAGAATAAATTTTCATATCCATAAAAAGAACGTTCGCTCAGTTGAAGACCATTCAGTTATCATTTTGGATTCAACGGAGAAACACAAAAGAATTTTCATAATTTTTGCAGTTCAACGTGAGACATAAATAAATATATCAGCATAAAAAAACGAAAGCTATTTGTTATGAAACAAAGTTGTAATTGAAACAAATCACACATAAAAAAATAAAGTATATACAATAAGAGGAATCGCAAAGTGATAAGCATTCACGTCTCGATGACAAAGTGGAAATGTGATCTATTTACAGTGAAAAATTAAATGAGCGTGAAAATAAAAACGTTGTTCGTTTGATTGATTTTTTTAATTAGCTTTATTTTACATCGTAATTGAAAAGTAATTAATTAGCGATAAAATTGATAAGAGGAATTTTTTTACACTGTTATACATATGTAAGTGAATCTGAAGAGTCACTGGTTTGGAAGAAAACCCACGTATCTGAAATTGTTGATACTGGCCTGCAAAATTTTATGTTTTGTGTTGAAAATGATTGTACATCGAAGATATAATGTTTATGGACTGCTGGCCTTTGCAATAATTCAGGGAATTTCGAATTGGATAAACATTTTATGGTTGAATTGTAATCGATTGTTTAATTTTCTAGTCGATCAATTTTGTGATTTTTTTTTTAATTTGAGAATTTTTACAGCAGATTTGATATTTCAAAATGAAAATTTAAAATAAAGTGTCAAAGCTTCTTAGGAGGTAGTATCTTGGGTATAATTTTTAATTTCACTCTACCTTCAAAGTTATTTCTCAATTTTATTAAAGCATCTCAAAAGCTTTAACATACATTCGCAGACATTCTATAAGCATATTAAAGCCTCTCCTGCTGATTCTTTCAATCGCTTCCTGTTTTTCATCGAAAAATATTTATTTTCATTTACATCAACAAAATAGCAGGTGGACTTCCGTTAACAAACCTCTTTCAACAAAGAAAGGAAAATATTATTGTAATATTCTGTTGAATTATGTCAAGCGTAGCTTATAATATTTCTCATCAAAATTGCACAACCTTTTGAGTAGGTGGAGAAAGCTATAACGCCAGCATGAGGCATAAATTGAATATATTGTAGTGACTGTGATGTTTAAAATTAGAAATGTTACAGAATGTTGAAGAGAAAATAAATCTAAACAGATTGTTGAAGTGATTTAGATAAATGGTAAAATCCGTTCCAAAAAATTCTTTGTGCTGCAGAAGAATTGAAAAATTTAAAATAATTTATAGAATGTCACCATCTGTGCAGTTTCATGTTGTAATGAGAAAAAATTTCAACTTCAAAAATTTCGGATAAGAAGAACACGTGTCTGAGCTTGTTAACATCGTACTGATCCCAACACACCTCATTTTTAGCTTTTCTTAAATTTATATCATTTACAGTACTTAAAACTTTTCACAAACTCAAAAATTTTTTAAACACTTGAAGAACGACAAACTTTCAAACTTTTTTAAGGATCAAATAACTACAAACTTGTCAAGTTGTCTCCAAAAAGTTTTTTATACCTTCACTCAAGATAAGAAATGTTTTCGTTCAATAATTTTATTTTATTATGAGTGTTAAGCTAAAATTTGTAAAAATATTTTTCTAAAAAAAATTGCAAACTCATTCGAATGCTGACACTGCTTACGACTTATCTGTTGTTGAAAAATTTCTCAACTGCTACATACGTACCAAACATACATTTGAATCCAATAAATCTTGTTTTGGTCAATCGAGCGAAAAGGCTGACAACATCAGCGATATACTGAATTTTCATATCAAAATCTAACCGTATTAGTTATCTAATTGGAGAAGTTATTCATGCATGCAGACGCAAGCTGACCACTTATCAGTCAAGTGGTTAAAAGCAAATACCTGAATCAGTTTTAATATTGCAAAACCAAGCATCAGTCAAGTATCAAATTTCGGTTGCGTTGGGTGGATGAAAAGTTTTGAAAATTTAGGATTAGTTAAATTTTAAATGCTGTTTAAGGATACAGAGAAATTTTATGCATCAAAAATGATTCATAATAAAGTCAACCAAATCATAAATATTTCAAAATCCCTCAGATCATACAACATATTTTTTAAAACTGCGTGAAATGTCAAAACAATAAAGTCAAGTTAAGATTTTTTTTATTAAACCTCAGACACTAAAATTAGGTTTCGAAAATGGAATTTAAATGTGAATTTAAACTGGTTCATTCTATAAAATAAGATATAAATTTTCTTAAATTCTGTTTATTGCAAGAACGTTTCTGCTCGTGTAGATGAACACGATGACATCCATGAGTGACAATTTCAAGTTATAATTATTGGAAAGAGAGTTTCATGATGTTGGTGGTGATAAACTTATAACTGAATTTATGAACGTTCCCAAAACATAAACAAAAAAAAACAGCATTAAGATGTGAGTTAAGATAACTTTAAGGATAATCAAGAGAGAAATTTTTGTGTAAATAAATAAAAATTAAATTAATTCCACCCAACAAGCTGCTTAAATGAGTTTCATGTTGAAAAAAAGGCAAAAAAAGTGCAGAGCAATTAAGGTGTGAAACCATTTTATTCAGTAACAAATTACGTTGGTGAAAATGAAATATTTTTTTTTTTTGTAGAAAATGGAACGTTAAGTGCCTTTGGTGGTTGTTGTTGACAAGAATAAGATTACAAATTGCTTCCATTTAATCTTCAGAGAAGACTTTCCACTAAAATGTCTCGTCATCTTGAGACTTTAGCCTATTAGAAGGGCTCGAAATGACATAGAAAAAAAGTCAATGAGATTTCTAGCACATAAAAGTGTCAACCATTAGTGGCCATTAAAATACGCGAGGATCCTTCTTTTATTGTGTCTCATAAATAACGCGTAAATGGCACTAAAAAAGGGACATCGTAGCAATTGAAGCAAGTAATTAAAATCACGTCAATTAATTGCCTCCCTGGTTGTCTATCTACTCATTGTTATTGTACTCATTCTTCTTACGACTTAATCTTACGAGACATTGATCATTAATGGTCATCAAGACACACAAGTTGCACGTGAAATTTATTTAGGGATGTATGGGCGCAGAAAATTTTATTAAGTCATATTAATCTCTTGTGTTTATCTTCCATTTATGTCCTTATTACTAGCATTTATCATCCAACTAATCTTATAAACATTTTGATGGCAGATCGTCTGGATTGGCATGCTTTTGGAAGTTGAATGTCGTATTAATGTAAATTAGAATCTCTAACGCTTAAAAAATTAAATGAGCTTAGAAGAATGGCAATAATTTCTAAAGTACCGACATCCATCCAGATAAACTGCCACTTTATCATTCTATTCTTCCTCCTTTACACATTCTGTCCTCCATTCATTTACTCATTTAATATTCTCTACAAAATACAGCACATATACAAAGAAGCCCAATCCTGGCTTTAAATACGAATTACGACGATAGTAGTATTAAGATTAGTGAAGAAGATTATGACTCAGGTGAAGAATGGAGTCGAGGACCAACAGTTCCAATCTTACCAGAAGGTTTTATTGTTGAACTTAAAGCATCGAAGGAAAATCAAATACAAAATGTGATAAAGTCGTCGGTTAACACAACAACACCAGCATCAATATATGATTTTCATGGTGAGTTATTCAGTCTTGAATTTATGGGATGATGTGGATGTGTTCAAAGTTTTTTAAAAGAAAATTATTAAGTATGTCTCATTTTTGTGTGGATCCTTATCATCTTCTTAAATTTCATCCTTCAAGATATATTAAATTAAAGACCATAGGCACTCATAAGACGCATACCGTTGATTATCCACAAAAATATCTTAAAACAACCCCGCATGCCATTTTTGTTCGCAGAAATTTATAATGAGCTTTGCAAAGGAGCTTGAATTTTTCATTCTCCAAAAAAATTAAAGCTTCTTAACGATGAAAACATTTCATGCATATTTTAAGGATCAAATTTATTTTTCATGACAAGTCTTGTGGAGTTTCAGGCATTCAGTCATTTTCAGATTCAAAATTTTCTTAAAATAGAAAGCATATGGCTTGAAATATGCTGTTTAAATCATGCTGAGGATTTGTCGTTGGTATTTTGGATCAATTTACACATAATACCAAGTTACTGATTTTAAATTAGAGCTTTTAAGTAGAACTACAAAGTCATATGACAATTTTGACTTTATTATATTTTTAGACAGACTTTACTGATTTATTAATGACTTTCGAAAATTTTTTAGTCTAAGAAGTTTTTGGAACTTTTATATACTGTTGATGGTCATGACAGTCATTTATTTATTTTCTATCTTATAATGAAATGCTTTATAATCGAGTCGTTTGGATCAGAGATCGAAGCCGCTTAGGTCGCTTAATTAAGCCGGCTAAAATAAGCGAAATTTTTAGCCGACTTATTTTTGTCGCTAAAATAAGCGGAATTTTAGCCGGCTTATTTTCGTCGCTAAAATAAGCGGAAATTTTAGCCGGCTTATTTTCGTCGCTAAAATAAGCGGGTTTTTTAGCCGGCTAATTTTCGTCGCTAAAATAAGCGGGTTTCTTAGCCAGCTTATTTTCGTCGCTAAAATAAGCGAAAATTTTAGCCGCCGCTTATTTTCGGCTTAAGAGATAAATACTCGAGCTAATTTTCGATATTTAACTCGAGTATATTTAGATTATTTTTCTTATTATATATACAAAACTCATTTATGCTAATGCTTGTGAAGTATATAATATATTTAAAAATTGTTGAATATTGTTGAAATTCATGAAAATTGAAAATTAACAATTATTTTACTTTAATAAATTAACTTTAATATATCAATCCATATTTATTTGATTTTAACAAAATTTTAGACAAAAAAATGTAAAAAATATTTAAAGAAATTATTTATACTTTCATTTTCTATGTATTTTTTTGTCTAAAATTTTGTTAAAATCAAATAAATATTGATTGATATATTAAAGTTAACTTATTAAAGTAAAATAATTGTTAATTTTCAATTTTCATGAATTTTTGGTAAAAATATAATTAAAAAATGATGAAAAAATAATGTTCAAAAATTTTGAATTATATTATATACTTCACAAGCATTAGCAGAAATAAGTTTTATATATATAATAAGAAAAATAATCAAAATTAACTCGAGTTAACTATCGAAAATTAGCTCGAGTATTTATCTCTTAAGCCGAAAATAAGCGGCGGCTAAAATTTTCGCTTATTTTAGCGACGAAAATAAGCCGGCTAAGAAACCCGCTTATTTTAGCGACGAAAATTAGCCGGCTAAAAAACCCGCTTATTTTAGCGACGAAAATAAGCCGGCTAAAATTTCCGCTTATTTTAGCGACGAAAATAAGCCGGCTAAGAAACCCGCTTATTTTAGCGACGAAAATAAGTCGGCTAAAAATTTCGCTTATTTTAGCCGGCTTAGCTAAGCTAGCCGGCTTATTCGTCGCGGCTTCGATCTCTGGTTTGGATATTACGTGATGTCTTTATAATTTTGGCTGGTATTTCATTTTTTCAATGCTTATCTTTAAACTGAGAAAAATGATGAAAAAATACTAAGTAAAATTTTCGAGGAACGGAAACAATAAGTTTGTTGACAGAAGTGATGTTTTGCAATTTTGTTCTTATTTTGATTCGTTTAAGAATTTATCCAGCAAGCATTTTCATATAGTTCAAGTTATAAAAAATATTTAAAATGATTTTTCTTGATCGATCTGAAAATTTTGATTTTATTTCATCATTACCATTGAATTGAGTTTCAAAAGATATTGAACCATTAATTTGGGATTCATAAAAAGAGATTTTTGTTGTTTTTCATTTGATTCTAATTTTTTGAAGATGGACACTTTCAAATATTTTCAAAACTTTTTAGAATTCATAAAAACTAATTTAAGCGCTCAGTTAATTTAATTCAATTTACATTACAAAATTTCTCAAAACTTCAATTTACAACCTCAACTTTAAAAAAATTCCAAATCCAATGACTTTCTAAAGTAAATATTTATTTGATCCATTGACTGACGTATTAATGAATAAAAATTCACACTGCATTACGCGAATGAAATTTTTTGATCAGCATGAAATTCAATCTGACACATCTCATGCATCGATATTTGTAATGAAATGTAAATATTTGTTTTGCATTTTACCGCATATTGAACATAAAAGAAGTGAATGTAAACAGAACTATCTTTAGACTGAATTGACACTTTATACATCAGTTCAATTCAATCGAAATTGAATGGATTTTAAAGGAGTTTTGCGGAGTTGTAAAGTTGATTTGATGACTTTCAAGGATATTGTTTTTTGAAATAAAATCGATTTTAAAGCTGCTATGCTTACGTGTAGTAAAAACTTGGTAAAACTAAAAATACAGCAGTAATTGAGTACCAAGCTTAATTGAATTTTCAAAGCTACCCTGCACAGCAGCCCAATCGAAACTCAATAATTCATTTTCGATCATGAAAAACTCATCATATAGGATCCAAAATTAAATGAAAAGAAATTCATTCGATTTGATTAATCTTTTTTTTCCTACCAATTTTCAGTAAACATTCACTGGAAAATAATTCAATTTATGGATGTGAATCGAAATTCAATTCAATATTTAATATGAGGAAAAATATAAAATTTCTCAATTCCTATGTGGATGTAAGCCATCTCTCAGTTTTCATTCAATCCTATGAATCTCATTCACACAACATTGTTGATGGTTCACTTGGGAATGTCATCGAAATTGATCTTTTTTTACAATGTCTGCAAAAAATTTAACGATGAGATAGGAAGTGCCAGAATTAAGCATTTAATCCCACATATTTGAAAAATGGCATATCCATAGCCATTAAAATGCTCCATTTCAACTTTATTTAACATCAATTTAATGTCATAATATGAAACATGAAAAAAAATCTTAAAATTATCATTTTTTATAGTCAAGGATTACACATATATTAATCCGGATGATGAGAAAGCATTTTAAAGCTTAAATGTGCGTAAATAAAATATTAGATGGATGATGCTGTCTTGATGGATGATAGGCATCCTTACACATTTGTTCATGTCTAATCTATAGACAAATAAAAAGACATAAAGGCATCCCACAGAAAAATGAGAGAGAAAAGAGCATTGTAAATTATCCCGAATACATTCACAACTCCCATCATCCTCAATTTGATTTATGACTCAATCTTGATTTACTGTTTCATCAATTTTTCACACTCACAGGAAACAGAATTATTGTACGACCCGAAGAAGCGCTTATTGTTATTCTTGTTCTGATTTTATGGATTGGAGCAATTTCACTCTTTTTTCATCGATGGGGAAAAATTCGAATGCTTGAACCATATACGCCAAAATTTGAGGAAGCGCTGCACCGACCAAGTTGTCCACTTACGACTTTAGAAGCTGTGGCTACGAAGAGAATGTCTCTTGGTCACATGTCAATACAATGGAATCAGACTGGTCTCAATCAAAGTCGAGGTAAATTGATAAAATTCATAATTTAAGAACCCTTTAAAAAAACCACAATTTCTTCATTTTTAACATTTCTCTTTTTCTCAACTTTTTTCTTTTAATTCATCACACATGTATCCTTCAGGCTACTCACCATATAACCGACCACGATTAAATTCGGTTTTTGTTGGTCCTCACTTGTTTTCACCACCACAACCTCCAAGGAAAACGAAATCAGCTTTCGATATTCATTCTCTTATATTAAGCGAAGCAGAATGTGAAGTTTGAGATGAAACAACAGCAGAAATCAAAAAGAAAAAAAAAATCTTTTCTTGTGTCGCCATGTATTGTATATCTCTAGGGAATAAAATAAAATGAAACATATTTTTTTGTGCGTTTTTGTTACCAAAAAAAAAGAGTCTTGAATAAAAAAAAGTATGCAACAATTTAGTGAAGAAAAAGTAAGTTGGAATTTACAGATTAAAACAAGAATAGAATTTGTGGCATTTAAACAAAACCAAAACAAAGTCTTTTCATGTCAAATTGAAAAACTTTTTCGTCATGCATTGGCTACGGAGTTGAATATATTGTGAAAATGTTCTATTAGTTAGAAATTTAATCATAATGAAGTTAAAGATTTTTTTAGATAGAAAAATATGGACTAGACTATAAAGTTGAAAAAAAATTAATACCAGGGATAATTTCCACCATCGTCATTTACTGTGGACAAAATTCTTGAAGCTGTTTATTTTCCTTTATCATGAATCAACCATTTATCATCCACTTCCTTTCCGAACAAACTTTACCTTATCATTCTTGTAATAAAATGATCCACAATTCTCATGAATATTATCGTTACAGTTCATAAAAATTTCATTAGTATGCATTTGCTAACGTCGTATGAAATTTAAATTATGTGCATGAAATTTTTAAATTAAATATTTTAATGCCCTCGTGCTTCTTTGGAACTTGGAGTTTAATTATTTCTAGACAGAAAGAATATTTTTTTCAAAAAGAAGTAATGAAAAATTTTCTTTATGAAAATTTAATGAGGATAAACTCTTTACAGATGGAATTTTTTATACATGCAAGTTTAATAAACTGCACTTTTTTCATGTCTCAAATCATGAGGCAATAAATTTTAGAAAACGTGCTGGAATTTGCATTGGAGGATTTGCTGTTACTTGAGTTTATTGCATCTTTGGTAGTTAAGTTGTAAATTTTGAAATTTTAAGATTCTGTGAAGATGATAATAGATTTTATAGCTTTATTGTTACTAGCTAATTATAAATTAGCTCCAGTCTGTTAGTCTGATTGTTTAAATTAAGAAACATTAGTTGAAGTACCTCATATTCTTTGTTATATCGGTGTGACTACTTTTTTTTAAATTTTCAATTTATACTTATTTTTTTACAATTAAAATCAGATCTTTTATTAAAATAATTAATATACATTTACAAAGAGAAAAGGTTTATAAATGAAATTTTATAAAGTCAAGGTTTCCCATTAAAAACTCATTGATCGAGTTCCTCACAATACTGTAACATTTTTCTCATGTACGACACTCAAATTCCAATCAAATCAACATCAATAAAATTTAAATTATTTCATATAAAAAATGAAAAATCAAAAGAGAAATTTTATTATAGGTACATGAAAAAAATATGTAACGGCATTTTTTAGAATAATTTTTGCTTTTATGTGCTTCACGCTTTGGAACTGTTTATTGTGAAAGAATTTAAAAGAATTCACGTTGAAGGTTACGATACGTTTCAGGAACATAAAATAGAAAGAGTTTTGAGTTATTTATAAATTTCTTCAGCAAAGCGCTTTAATATTTTTGAAATGAGCAGGAATGAGAATCTTTCCTGTATCATTTCGTAAACAGCTTTCTAAATTTGAGATTATTTAAACTCGAATTTGGGTACACTTTATACAAAAATTTAAAAAATAAAACCATCAAGAAAAGCCTTAAGCACATCATCAAACAAATCTAAAAACGTAAATATTTTGCTAAAGCACTGATTAAACCGTAAAGAAACTGCTTTATTAAATTTGTGTTTATCAACGGAAAAAGCTTTTAATTACATACAAATCTAATGAAATATAAATCATTGTTAACTATAATTAATCTTAATTAAGCAAATATTTGTCAAATTTGAGGACATAACATCTGATTAGTCATAGCAACCAATCATTTATATCATTTATGTGTTTACATTAATGTGATATTAATAATGGTTGTTATTTTAATTATGCCTGGCAAAATGTACTTATTGAGTTGATTCGATATATGCACACATAATTAAAACCTCTAATAATGATTTTTGGATAGATATTCAGCAAACATGAATTATGTTCTCGAGGTGTTTAAAATGTTGTTATGACATTTTAAATTTACAAGCAATAAAATTGTCACAACTTTTAAAAGCTAGTTTTGCAGTCAACTGCAAATCAAAAAGCACGTTTCATAAAGTTCTCATTTTCAACTAGCAATGTCTCACATTTTCACATTCATTATTGCGAATGTCATGTAAACATCATAAACTATATTCATTGAAAAGTTTTAATGGCTTTTCCATAGTAATTATCGAGACTAGCGAATTAAAATTAATAGCAATCATTTCAATTTATCTTCATGTCCTCAAATATTATGTTTCATTCCATGTAGCACAAAGCATTTAATTACATTATGAAAGATGGACGATGTGACCTCAAAGCTTGTGATTAAAAACATCCACAACATTTTCATATCACACCAACGTACTTGGATAAATTACAAATCTAAAATTATGTTAATTAGCACATCCGCAAAAGTTCCACAGCAAAAGCATTAATTAATTATTTAATTCACTTTTGTCACCCAGTAAATTAACAATTGCACAATTTAAATTTGGTTTGCTATTTAATTGAGTCAATCAGTGAAAATATCCCTGAGCAAAATAAGCTCATTGTCAAGTCTTTTATCGATTGTTTTCTGAAAATTTACAAAATATAAAATAAAACGACTTTTTTGAATAAAGAAGAGAAAAAATTAAAGAATTTGTTTTTCACTCTTTAAAAAATTCCATTTCTTTTCAGACATTAAAAACCCTCTCCAGTGAACCTTTTCATACACATGCCGTAAAACCACACATCATAAATTTTATTTCCATTTTTTACATAAATGCTGTTCAAATGAAAATTTGTTAAATAACATTTTTTGGACGGTGAAAATATTTCATTGTTCCTTTTTCAACCGTTTTATGTTGTAGAAATGTGGTTTGATTTTATATTCTGACTGTGGTTCTGTTTATTTGATTAAAAATTCTTTTATTAACTTCCACGCATAGCGTGTAATTTTATTTTAGCTTTAAATAAAATTTTTGTAGGCATTAAATTTTTTCAGGATGTAGGGGGTACGTCATTGTCATTATCACAAATCTTAAATGGTTTTGAAAGTAATTTGAGTTTCAAAATCTTTAAATATTTCTCAAAAAGCTGCTTAATCTTGCAGTAAATCTACCCAAAAATTATAAAACCATTTTTACAAAAAATTGAGCAGCAAATGATAAAATAATAAAAATGCGTTAAATCCATCTCATTTATTTGAAGGCAATTTAACACAATTTTCCGTTCATGTATCATTTCCCTCCTATTTTTCCCTTCGTCTGCCTTAATTCCACAAACACACATATTGTGCGAATTTTATTTTATCATAAAATTGTTATTTTATCACATTAAATGCTGACTGTAAAGAGCCCAATAAATGGGCGGATTTGATAACATCCCGTTTATTCTTTCATCCAGAATGAAAGTCCTCCATATACATAAAAAATATCCTACAAAAATTTTCATTTTATCCCTTCTTCTTCCATGACGGAGATAAATCGCACTCGAGGTTATTTTCATTTCTCGCTTTAATGATATTTTCTTATCGTTTTTCTACTTCTCCTTCTTATTGCCTTTTCTACTCTCATTGTCTTATTATCCATTATAAGATTGCATTTCTGGTTCAATGTTAAATATCCTTTCGCTTTTCATGCTTCAGATCACACAATTGAAAGCACTTTTTTGCTCATTTGGTTGTATTTTTTTTTTGTGTTACTTTCTATTCTAATCTAAAATAAGCTGAAGATGATAATAATGAACATGGGAAATGACATGGAAGGAAAATCTTTGTCAAATTGAAGAAACGAAGACACAAATTAATTTCATTTTCATTTTCTTATAGCTGAAAGTGAGTTGAAATGGTCTATAAAGTATGATTTCCTTTTGTCTTTATGGTTCTTTCACATGCGATTTTAAATTAGTTACTAAGATAAATCTTATGTTAGGAGATTCAGTGTTCATATTTTGTACTGTTTGAATTAGTCAAATTTTATAGAATTTTCAAATCTAAGGACATTAAATTGATGACTTAGTATTTTAATACACACGCCAAATGCTACTTTTACATATGTAAAAATGCTTCTTATCCTATCTCAACCTCAAATTCATTTCAATCTCGTCAATTTCCCTTCCAACTGTCCACATTAATGGACTTTCTCTTTGATAAGCTCATTCATGATGATCACTTTTATTGTGGTCTACATGAGGTAACTGCTTCTGGCATTACAGGATCTGAAATTGAAAACCTTTTATGGCTCTGCTGTATCGTCTCATTTTCAATGGAAAATGCATCGACATATAGTAAGTACTGCAACCAGCAAAAAAAAGTTTAACATTTGCATTTTCTTGACAATTCAATCTGTTGACAATGGAATAAGAAAGAGAATGGAAATAAGAAATTGTATGAAGTGGATGAATGAGAAAAATTTTCATCACGACAGCAGTTGCATGAGCTGTAAAAGTTTGGAAGCTCTTTCAAGATAAAAAGTTTTGTGAAATTTTAAATGCTTTGCATGTAGGTCACAAATCTCAGAAATTTTAATCAAAAACGTTTTATGCACTCCAGAAGAACTGACACACAATAGTGAATAATGATTTTGGATTTATGACTTCCTTTTCCTATCTTTTTCAATGAAATGAAAGGAATTAAACATGTATTAAATTGAAATTCCTGCTGTAAGCCACAAAAATCTCATTCTTATCAATAATTGAATGCAGATTTTAAATCAGGCATTATATGGGATCATTTAGTTAAAATTTTCATATTTTCTGCATTTGAAAAGGAAATGAACAAACTCTCATTACTTTTTTTTGCAGAATATGATGATGAATGCTTATTGCTCATGATATTCATTATTATATTCAGATGTATGTCTGCAGGCTAATGCCATTCTTTCTTGGCAGTAAAATTTGTTTTGTATGCTTTATATGGAAGCTAATTATGTTGTTATGTTGAATTATTTGAATAATTGCTTGTTTTTGGTTTAATTCCAGATTTTACAGATTAATAATTTCTGAAAATCTTCATAGTAAACTTGTAATTTAATCCAACAGAAAATAAAATTAGAAAGCTAGCAACACGCAGCTAGCTTCTCATAAAATTCAAGAATAAATGTTTAGGAAAATTTAATGTTCAACAAAAGACCTCGTTTTTAAAATTTTCCCAAATCTTCATTAATTGTATAATAAATGGGCACGTTTCTAGGGTAAGTTAAAAATTACAAAAGCTCAGCTGAATCTTTTAATATCCTTGTCTCAACATGCTCACGTTGAGTCTAAATTTTGCTACTCTAATGAATATTAATGCAATATTGCCACACAAAAAAATTTTCGTGTGCTCATCCTCAAGATGTTGATTTTATTTTAAAGAAATGTAAAGCTTCGTAGTAAGTGCCATTCTACTTAAAGCCTAGAATATTTTTATCATCTGATAGCAACCGCACTTTTGAGTGTATTTCATAGAAAAAAATAATTACAGCTGCTCTTTACATTTTTCTCCTTTTTTCACACTTGAATGAACCTCAAAAGCTCAAAGTGCTTCGTGAGCATTTTTCAATCAACCTTGTCATTAATGAGACATTGAACCTTAAGTTGACTCATTTATTATTATTTGTTGTTGTTGTTTGCGTTACACAGTAGAAGAGAGAATGCATTGATCATCAATCTTTATCTAATTAAGCGAGGATGTAGATCAAATGATGCAGAGTAGCATAAAAACTCGTTATCTAATCCTTTTCATCTTCACCTTTTAAGAAAGATAATACAAACATAAATCACAATGAATGAAAATACTGAGAATTAATAGAACACGTATATGGAACGTGAAGCATTTTCACAGTCAATTAAAGCTAATTCTACATCCTATAATTTCGTGCTCATTATTTGTACTTCTACAAAGATACAGCATCAAGGAAAGTCGAATGTTCATTTCATTAATCTTGAAAGTAGACAAAATTAAATGAATCTGTATCCTGAAACTTCAATTGTATGTTCTGAAGGTCGATAAAGTTTATAGTAATTCATTATTTTTGATTTTTATTTGCTCATATTGAACTGAATACACTGAATCACTTTTTGCTATAAATCATCAATTAAGTAAAACACTTGTGGGAGATACTAAGAATCATTCATTTGAAAATAATGCAATCATGGACAGGAACTCGCTTTTAGCTAAATATATTAATTGGTCCACAAAAAAAACTCTTACTTATTCAATCTTGAAATAAATCTAATGATGTAGAAATATTATATAGGACCAGACGCATCCAATGAATTCTTAACTTTATTTCAGGGGCGTAGCCAGGGGGGTTTGGGGTCAAACCCCTTAAAATTGCCATAATTTTTCATATAAAATAAAGCAGGGGCGTAGCCAGGAATTTTTTTGAGGGGGGTTTTTGCTACTTTTCGACGTTCGACGTTTTTTTTTGGTTCGGATCTGAAAAATTCAATATCTAGTATAAACTTCGCGAAAATAGGGGGGGGGGGGGGTTTGGGGTCAAGTTTATGCTAGAAGTTCGCGAAGTTTATACTAGATATTGAATTTTTTAGATCCGAACCAAAAAAAAAAAAAACACGTCGAACGTCGAAAAGTAGCAAAAACCCCCCTCAAAAAAATTCCTGGCTATGCCCCTGCTTTATTTTATATGAAAAATTATGGCAATTTTAAGAACCAAATACCCTAAATCCCAAGTCCTTACCCAAAGTCCTTGCTATAATTTTGTAAAGGGTGACTTTTAAAATAAAAATAAAGCTAAAACATTCATTAGAAGCATCTGGTCCTATTCAAAATTGTTGCATCACCAGATTTATTTCTAGGTTGATTGGGTAAGAGTTTTTTCATAGATTTGTGATACATTTTGGACTTGGGTTTGACACTCCTATTCCAAATAGGGAAACAAAAGGTAAATATGGACAAAGATTCACAAAATTGTAGGTCATTTAGCGAAAAAGTAGATGATTTAGATAAGAAATTTTTGAGGTTAATTTATTTTTCTTGATGCACAATTGCATTACATATTTTCAATTAAAGATACCAAAAATGATTTCATTTACGCTATTTAAGTGACATGTCTGACATACATATTTAATTTTCAGCATTTAAGTAAGATAACATATGTGCATGTCCAATAATAATGATAAGAATTTTATATAAAAAAGAAATATTTATCGCTAATAACTCAGTACCTATAATTTCTTAAAATGTTTCGTTTAATTTTATTTGCAACAATAATTTCATTAGGAATTGCAAGTGATGAAGAACTTATAGAAAATCGTGGAGAAGGAAGAATATTTTCAGGAAATACTGCTCAATTACGTCAATTTCAATATATCGTCTCCATTCGTCGTGTCAATACATTAAATCATGTTGGTGGAGGAACTTTAATTACCACTTCGTGGGTGCTCACAGCTAGAACTGTAACCTCATTTTTTGTTAGACCAGCGGATCTGTCAGTTGCCCTTGGTATTTTAAATTTTGCAAATCCTGTTGTTTCACCTGGAATGGTTGCCACTGCTCAAGAAATTAGAACAAATGAAGAGTAAGCGATGACTTAAATATGAAATTTTTGGAATGATTAATGTTTTTTTTAAGACTAGCATTGATCCGTATACCAACAATAGCATGTAATGCTGCAAGATTTGGTGTTATTTCACCAATATTTTTAGAAACCAGAATTTTGGGAAATATTATAGAATCACTTGTAAGTTTTCAAGTTTTTGTTAAAAAATGTTAAAAATATGAATATTTTTATTGTAACAATTTAGACAGCTGGATGGGGACCAATTGACAATCAAGGTAAATTTTTGAACCAAATTAATTTTCATAATCCAAATTTTCATTTTAATTAACATTCTTAAAGAACCAAATACGATATTGAGATTTAAAAGCGTAACGACATTAGCTGAATGTGCTAATACGACAGTTCTATGCACTACAGGGACCTTATGTTCCACTGACATCGGTGCTCCCCTTGTCTCTCTAACTGGATTGATAGGAGTTGCAGTTTCTACAAGCTGTGGAATTTCGGGACTAAATGTTAGTGATATAAACAATATATTTAGAATAATACAATAATATATATTTGATTTTAGGATATTTATGCAAGGATTTCATCTAATAATCATTGGATTACTTCAGTACTTACCTAAAATTTCTTTTATATTTCTTTAAAAATTTCTCATAAATATCAAAAATTTTGTACAATTTCAATCATTAAATTTTAATATTATGCAATAAATAAATTTCTTAATTTTTTTTTTTTTTTTTGCATTGAATTCTTACAAAAATTTAAATTCCAATAATTTTAATTTTATGACAATCCCATAAAGAGTTCCTACCCAATAATTGAAAAATAATGAAGGAAAAATTCTCATTTGGAAACTACAAATTGAAAATACACTTAACTTTAAAAAGTTGCAGAAGAAAATAAAAAAGAAACTTTTAATAGAAACTTTACGTCCTTCTTGAATTGTTCAACAAAAGCTTGGAATCAATATAATGACAAATAGGAATGCACTTGACCTTAGACCATTAAACAACACCGGATGCAATTGTTGAGATTCAATTGAAATAAATAAAAGATGAGAAATGCTTCTGTGTGAGGAGCAAGAAACACATGGCGAAAAAAAACAAAAGAAAAAAAGGTTGGAGATCATTTAAGAGGAAAAACAACATTTTATCATACATTTTAAAACTCTCAACGACATAAATTGTTTAATAGAAATTCCATTATTGCGAGTGGATGTTTGCATTGCCCTTGAATTCGAGTGACTTGATAGCAATTCTCGTGTTTCTTTTTATTCTACAACTTCTGCTTTCTTCCATTTATTACGATACTTTTTTTGCCTTGTCCATCTAGTTTTCTCTTCCTTTATTAAGCAAACTGCTTTTTACTGTTCGATCAAAAAATTTGAATACTATTTAAGCTCATAAATATTTTGAATAAAAGCAGTTTTATCAAATCAATTATACAAGTAGACATTTGACTATATTTTATTACACGATACTATAGAAATAATAATCATTACAGTTTTCATGTTCTTATGACTTTATAGATTGAAAATAAGTGAAAAACTCAGCACATAATTTTTTTCCTTTTTTTTCTCATCTCGTTTTAACGACACTTTTGGGTTTTCCGCAAAAAAAAAATCATTGAAATTGTTACATCGTTAAAAGCTTCATGGAAAGAAAAATATAAAGTTCAAGGTTTTCACATCTTTTAAATATTAATTAATCTAATTAAGGGAAATTTATTTTAAAATTCAGAGAGTGAGAAATTCTGAAATTCTTCACACTTACCTTAATTGGTGTAAATTGTTAAATGAAGTATTGAATTTCATTAATTAGTGATATTGTTTATTCAGGTGTTTATCATTGCTGATGAAACGTTTTGATGAATTTGTGGTGGATGGTTAAATTTTGTGAGGCTTTAAATTAAATTTCTCTTATTGAATAAATTTTATTATCTATTGAATTTTTTAGCGCATTTTTGAAAACTTGTTTTCAAAAAGGAAGCTCAATCATGCACTTTGATCGGTCGTTCGGTCGTTCGGTCGTTCGGTCGTTCGGTCGTTCGGTCGTTCGGGTCCCAATTATCTCTTGATCTAGACTTCGTAGCAAGCTCGGAATTGTTTTAATAGCTTCATTGAATGTTTTTATTCCCGCCGTTTATATTGAAAAGTCAAAAAACACTCATTAAATAGCTTAATTCATCGATTTTATATTTCAAAAAAATATGTAAACAATGCAGGGCAAAGCTATGCTGATGATAAGTTTGAATTTTTTCTAACCGTTAAAAAATTTGAAATTTTTTTGACCGTTATTTCGGATTAAATTTTTTTCTTTTAAACACCTTAATATTAATTAACTTTTAATTTTTTCATACAAAACAAATATAAGTGCGTTTAGTAATTTGAAAAATAATGGATGTGTTTAGAAATTTAAATTTTTCGCTAACGGAAAATTTTGAATTTCAAAAAACCGTTAAATCGTAAAGCTATTTTTTGCATTGAACATTATAAAAATCAATTTTAAATGATTTTTGATCATTAATTTTAAACTTTTTATTGAAATGAATTATGACTAAAGAAACAGCAATAGAGTTTTAAAACTCGACATTCTTTTCTATTTAATAAATTGCTAATCGCTGCGTCAAAAATGCGCTGAAGTCCCTCGATATAAACGAAGACTTTTGTAATTTTTTGGATCGTATATTTAATAGTTTTAGCAATATTACTAGATTATGTAAATAACCACAAATTTCAAATTCAAATTCCTTCATTAAAACGAAAATAATTCACTTCGCACCATAAATTCATTGTTAGCCTCATTAAAAGTCATGACAAAAATACTCCTTACAATGTACATCCATAAAGCAGAATTGACATTCAGATATTATTGAACTGCGCCACAGGAATATTATTGTCGATTCATATCATGGTTTTTGTACATGTAGGAGGACACAATGAGCGTCAAATATTCAATAAACATACTTTGCGGTATTTTATTCCTTTTAAGCACTTTTTGTGACAGTAAATCCACCAGATTTATAGATATACGATATGTTTTGCTATCCTTGAAAAGGTTTAAAATTATCTTCAAGTTCAAGGTACAATATGCAGTACTGGGGAATTTTTATATCCATCTAGTTTTTTATTGCAGCTAATTTATTTCATGCATGATTTTACAATTTCAGTTTTATGCAGCACTAAGTTTTTCGCGAATTGTTACGATTTTTTTTTTAATTTTTTGCAATAAATTGTTAGGTAGTAGTGCAGCATGCTGTATTAACGGCAAGCGACAATGTTAATCTTCTTTTTATTACTCAAAAAAATACATTTTATTGCATCCTTTAGTAAAATTTGAAATTTATTAAAAATAATACAAAAGAACACGAAGGAAACTTTATTGTTTTTCCGTTCATATTTACCATCAACTCCATAGAAGGAAGCATTAAAGTAAGATTAATGAAAGTGGCTTCTTTTATTCATTATTTTTCCTCTCATTGCAGAGTTCAAAGTAAAAAAAAAGTTACAATTTTAATTTTTTTACAGACGTCAACGACACTTTTGTGCTGATTATAAGTTTGAGAATGTAATTATCTGTATAAAAAATAGAAAAAGTTTTTCTTTGATATCGTAACTTTACATTTTAAATTGGAATAAATTAAATTCATAAAGTTCATGTTCTACCTTTCATTTCTCAGAGCTTAATTGCATGTTGCAGGATGTTGGAACTACTTACTGACATAGTACTTTGAAAAAAATTCTCATAATTTTCTTATGTCAGCTATTCATGAGTCCTCTTGAGATTCCTTTGAATCTTTATGTTAAGTGATTTTATCTCGTGTCATAATTATCGACCTTCTTTAACTCTATATTTCTTACATATAAAGCATTTAACGAGATATTTTCAATCTAGTCTGCGTATTTTGTTTCCTCAAGTCAAGCGGAAATATCAATTGTCAATTCAATGTCAATCGAATGAACTTTAACATTCGTAATTTTTTATAGATGAGCATACTGAGATTTAGAATAAGAAATAACAAGAATGATTGATTGCTTCATGAAGATAAGGTGTAGAGCAGTGGTGGCCAACCTTTTTTGTGTCGCGGTACACATTGTGAGTAAGTCTTGACCAAAACTGCACGCAGAACACGGCTCGTGGTACTTCTCTAAAAAAATTCGTAAGAATACTGTGCCGCTGCACACCAGTTGGCCATCACTGGTTTAGAGCTTAGAAATATTTTGATTATTCAGTTTCGAAAGACATCCAATTAAAGATAAAACTCATTCAAATAGAAAAAGGATCTGTAAAATAAAATGAATAAAAATTCCTCAATTATTGTTGTTTATTCACTTATAGCATTTTTATTTATCTGCTTTTTTTGTTTTTCTTTTTACAATCTACAAAATTTCTCTCTTTTCAATGTGTTTTTTTTCACTTAATTTATTCTTTTTTTGCAAATTATTTTCTTAAATATTTTCTTTTTTTTTTCATCTTAAAAGTGAATTTTATACGATAGAAGAGTAAATAAAGGATGTACTTTCTTCACATAATTATGTACTTATTAGTGTTCTTGTTTCATTAATAAATGTAAAATTATTTATGCACAGAAATTTACAAAGAACTTAAATAAGGTTGGGTAAAGAAATATGAAAAGTAGAATTTTTTAACATTCTCATTTTAATTTTTTTGTTAGTTTTATAAACCTTATTTTGCGATTTTTTTTTTTTTTGTCCCGAGAAGCACAAATTATTTTTGTGGATTCCGTGTGGCGACCATGTGGAATTAATCGAATTTTATGCACCATTTTTAAAAATTTTACGCGATTTCAAATATTTTTGTCATGCTTCTCGGGTTGATTATTTGAATTAAACTGTATACTGCTTAATAATTATGAATTTATTTATTTATTAACATAAAAACATAGTTTCATTTTCTTTATAAATAGAAGGATACTTTCATCAATTTTTAAACTTTTTTTTTCTTTTTATAAATTCTCGAATTAATTTTTTTTTGTCCCATTAACATTTTTTTTATACAAATTTCTTATTCGAAAAAAATGTGTCATTAATTGATGAATCATTAATATTTAACCATTTACATATATAATAATAGAACACAGCCCACCTTTTTACGTCATTTTTTGTATGACCTTTCATTCAATTTTTAAATAGATTTTTCCTTATTTTTATGTTTTTTTTGGAGTAGTTGGAGTAATGACTGATTTTTTGTTTGTAAGTTTTGGATTAAAATTAGAAACATAAAATTGTTTTATTTATTCAGAATATGTTCCATAGATTTTGTAAAATTAAATCGAAAAGAACATCCATTCTGTCTTAAATTCATAAAATATTCTCTTTATTTACCTTAAAATAAGAAATAGATCAGTTCTCTTTTCAAAAAAATAAGTCTTAAGTCATCAGCAATTCCAATCAAAACATTGACCCAAATCCCCAAAAAAAGTCAGTCAAACTCCAACCCAGATTTTTTTTTTTGTTCTTCATATTTAATTCAAAAAGTAACTGATTTCTCATTTTTATTTCATTTTGATTTGATTCACAAAAAAAAAGTAATAAAAAATAAAATTTTCAGATTTTGTGATGGGTGAAAATGGAATCAACCATTTCTGATTATTTTTTTATATGTTTCAAGGACATTCAACTGTGAATCCTTTTTTAATAGAAAAAGATTATGTGAGTTTAGGATAAGAAGAGAAATTCATTCAGTGAACTTTCGAGTGTCAGTGATGAAGCAGTTATCAGTTAAGGGATTTATGGTTTTAATTCAACACACACATAAAAAAAATTATACGAAAATAAAATTTAAATCGCATTTGAAATAAATTGAAAAATAAGAAGCTTTCTCTTGAACTTTTCTGTTCAAATGTTAGCACACTTTGTGTTTTTTGTATCGTTGTGGTTGCTTTATAGAGTTAACATGTTAAGGAGAGGATTTGTGAAAATTTTAAATTTAAATGAGATGATGTAATTGAGTCAGTGGAAGTTGATTTTCATGAATTTTAGAGCATTGATGTAAAAATGGCAATCTCAGTAGAAAGATTTTGAGTTTAAGACTTCTAAAATCTTTATGGAATTCTTATGTTTGCTATACAACCGCATATCTTTGTAATCTTAAGCCTTTAGAATCTAATCTGTCGATCAATCACCGAATTTTCCATTCAAATCCCATTTAAGATACCTAATTGATCAATAAAGAAACTTCTTATAATTTACATTTTATTATATTTCTTAAACTCATGAAATTATTTCCAAGGCTCTCAAACCACCTTGAAAGCTTCAAAATTGTAAAACTCTTTAACCTCCATAACTCAAACATCTACTCCTCTACGCTTGACTCATACATCATGATTTATTAAAAATTCCTTCTTTTTATAAATGACGGCAATTTGTCAATCTAAAATCTTTGCCAATTTATTTCAATAGCTACACTTTTCTAATACTTAAAATCGTTGCCAAAATATTTGATTTATGTGTGTAAAAAAATTTCTATAAAAACTTTTCCATTTCAAAACTGTCACTCGAATGTCCTTTAATAAATTGCGATTGAAATTCAAAGATAGCAGCAAAAATGAATTTTTTTAGAAGTATCTTAATAAAATTAGCTATTCAAATGGATGCTAAAGGGGAAAAATTTATTTTTTTTTTTATCTAAAAACGATTTAATAATTTTGAATACGAATTGGACTAAGGAATTGCTAAATTTTATCAACGATAACGAAAAAAGAATAATTTTTTTAGCAACCAAGAAACTTCAAAATGAGAATTTTTACTGTTACGAAAACCTTTTGTGGCTTCCATTGTATTCACTGCCGTAGGGTTAAAAATATCTCATGATATTGAACCTCAACAGTAAGTTGGCTTCTTTTTAAAACGTCTAAACGGATAATGCACATAATTTTTTTCTTATTACATATTTTAAAGGGTAAGGATAAGGAGGAGAAGTAAGCAGCTTTGACACTTTATTTTTTGAGAAATTGAAAATTCTCCGTCAATATGATGTTGAACATTTCAAGGTAATATGTTGTATTTCGATGTATTTTATCATGTAAATTTTAGTCACATCCAAAGAGACTTAATGAACTTTCAATCTTCAAAAAACATCAAAACATGCTTTAACACGACATTTTCCTTCCCAGAAAAAATAATTTCCACCAATTTTCATTATTGAATTTTTTTTTGTCTTTAACAGCTTTTTTGGGGTTGTTTACTGGTGACCAGAGTTGGCAGAGCTCTCAGAGCTCTAAATTTTGAAAAATTTTCAAAATTTTTTTCTTTTGATGAATTCTTAATGGAGTTGATAGAACATGTACAAAAATGTACACAAAATTTTTTTTCGTTCAAACAGGTGCCCATACGGGCCCAAAATGTATATGAAATATCAGTGATTTTCAAAAAAATCGTGTGTCTCACTGTTTGAATAAAATTTCTCAAACTTTTTTTTATTCGCTCAATAATTACATTAATTTTTATGGAAAAATACTAAAAATATGAAAAAGTTTTATTTTGATAGTCATAAATTCGAAAAGTCCAAAAAATCGTCATTTTTTGAGCATATTGACCTCCTGTGCCTCTAGTTCGATCTTAAAAATTTTAAAAATTTATGATTATTGTAGCTTATTAGAAGACCTTTAAAAAACGTCTTATTCATTTTTTGTGAAAATGTCACTTAGTGCTTCAAAAACGAGGTCAAAAGTCAAAATTTTTGATTTTTTCGCTATTTTTGGGTTTGTTGGCCTATATGACCACTAAATGGCCTCAAATAATTTTCATGTGACTTTTTTCTTATAGCTCTTATATTAAACTACAAAACTAGTGAAAAAAATAAAAAAATTTCAAGCAACTCAGTTCATCAGAGGTCTTCAAAGAGGGTCTGGTAGGGGAGGCCTTAAGACATAAAAATTCACATCTCGACCATAACTTCACTAAACTGTCTAAAATTCTCAGAAATAATAGAAAACAAGATTATTTATCATTTTAAATCTTTTGAACCTAAGAAAAATTTGATATTGGGACTTTATGTCAGTTTTGCCGTTTTTCGAGCTTGGTCAAAAATCGAATTTTCATATTTCTACTTTTACTACTCCAGGATGATTAAATATTTTATTTATTTTTTTATTAATCGTATACACAACATAATACGCATCCAACGAGGTATAAAGCATGATGTATAGTCAAGAAATGGCTAAACTATGGCTAAAAAAGTCAAAAAATGACAAATTTTTTAGGTTTTTACGACTTTCATCTCACAATTTTGTTCATATGTAAATGCAGTAAAATACACCAAAAGAGAAAAATATTTCATCACTAAAAAAAATTAAAAAAATTTCATATTTCCATCAATTTTTCCGATTTTTACATTTTTCCACAATTTTCATCAAAATTTTCCATCATTTTCACAATTTCCACATAATTTTCAACAAAAAAAAGAAATAAAAAAAAATTTCAATTTTCCATCAAACTTTCCGATTTTCCACAATTTTCATCAAAATTTTCCATTTTTCATTCATTTTCCATCATTTCCATCATTTCCACATAATATTCAACAAAAAAAGTAAATAAAAATTTTTTTCAATTTTCCATCAAATTTTCCGATTTTTCACAATTTTCCACAATTTTCATCAAAATTTTCCACCATTTTCACAATTTCCACATAATTTTCAAAAAAAAAAAGAAAACAAAAAAATTTTCAATTTTCCATCAAATTTTCCGATTTTCCACAATTTTTCGTGGAAATTTTCCAATTTTTCATCATTTCCACCATTTTCACATAATTTTCAACAAAAAAAGAAAACAAAAAAAATTTTCAATTTTCCATCAAATTTTCCGATTTTCCACACTTTTTCACATTTTTCGTGGAAATTTTCCAATTTTTCATTTATTTTTCATCATTTCCACCATTTTCACATAATTTTCAACAAAAAAAGAAAACAAAAAAAATTTTCAATTTTCCATCAAATTTTCCGATTTTCCACACTTTTTCACATTTTTCGTGGAAATTTTCCAATTTTTCATTTATTTTTCATCATTTCCACCATTTTCACATAATTTTCAACAAAAAAAGAAGAAAAAAAAAATTTCAATTTTCCATCAAATTTTCCGATTTTTCACAATTTTTCACATTTTTCGTGGAAATTTTCAAATTTTTCATTTATTTTTCATCATTTCCACCATTTTCACATAATTTTCAACAAAAAAAGAAAACAAAAAAAATTTTCAATTTTCCATCAAATTTTCCGATTTTCCACACTTTTTCACATTTTTCGTGGAAATTTTCCAATTTTTCATTTATTTTTCATCATTTCCACCATTTTCACATAATTTTCAACAAAAAAAGAAAACAAAAAAAATTTTCAATTTTCCATCAAATTTTCCGATTTTCCACAATTTTTCACATTTTTCGTGGAAATTTTCCAATTTTTCATTTATTTTTCATCATTTCCACCATTTTCACATAATTTTCAACAAAAAAAGAAAACAAAAAAAATTTCAATTTTCCATCAAATTTTCCGATTTTCCACATTTTTTCACATTTTTCGTGAAAATTTTCCAATTTTTCATTTATTTTTCATCATTTCCACCATTTTTACATACTTTCCACAAAAAGAAATAATAAAAAAAGAAATTAAAAAAGGAGCTCTACAGAGCTCTCAGAGCTCTAGAGCTCAGCTCTACCAGAGCTCAGCTCTACCAGAGCTCAGCTCTACTAGAGCTCAGCTCTACATTGGTCTCTTTCCAACTCTGCTGGTGACATCTTTAAAAAATCTTCATACTTTATTGTATATTCATTGACAGACATCACTAGTAAGTATCCCTATGTAAGAACTTAAATTACACAATTTTCTTAAATTTAAACTTTAGTAAAATGCAGTTCTTTTCAATTTAGGACAGGAAACATGGAAGAAAGGAAGCAGGAACATAATTTCTTCCTTGCACTTTTCACATCTAATTTAATTTATTTTTTTGTAATTTTCCTATTTTTTTAACCGTATCGAATAAGATAATTTAAAAAATGGTCAAACATTGGATGATAATGATGATGATGATGAGACTGACTGACATTAACTATAATGAATATGATGATGACGAGAGATTTTTTTTCTTTGTATTTTCGCAAACTACTTGTTAAAAATATTCATTATCTTCAATTTTTTTCATTTTGCTTATTCAGCATGAATATTTCTTTAATAATAATAATTTCTTTTAATATTCCTGAAGACTTGTGGCTTTATAATAATTTTTTTTTTCGCATTTTGTGGCAGTTTCAATTTAACTTTTTTGAAGAAATTTGATTTTTTTTTGTAACTTACTCTTTTTTGTTCCTTATTTTTTTGTTGTGTAAAATTGTATTTTTTTATTTTATTTATTTTTCATGCGTAAGAAAATAAATTTTCCATCCTTTCGGGCTTCTTGTTTTGTTTCATGGTTTCACTTACTTATCGTGACGTACAAAAATATGTTTCTGTTTCAATGCTTTCTCGTTATATTTTTTACATTTATTTTATTTTATTTTTTTTTTTTTGTATATATATCGCGGCAGTGGGCGAAGAAAAGTAACTCTATTTCATTTTTTATGATACTAAGGAATATTTTCATGCTGCTATTGAATTGTTAAGGGTGAATTTTGTTAGATTTTTGGACGATACTTTTTGGTGAATGAAGGATGATTATTTAAGAAAGTCCAGGTAATTCAATTTTTTTAAAAAATAATGCACATCCAAAAATCTTTCAAAATTAATTATCAATTAAGAATCAAAATAAAAACTATCAACTTTGTTAAATAAAGTTAAAGAAAAAATTTCAATTTTAATGCAATCAAAAATTAAATTCCTTAAAAACGGAATTTATTTTTCTAAATTAAACTCAAAATTTGTTTTAGATGTTCTGTTTTTTCATCGACATAATTGTCACAAGATCTTCAATAATTCTGTTAGAAAACTTTTCTAATCTTCTTTCTAAAAATAAGCTTGGGATAATAAAAGAAAAAAAAATAATTTTTTGATGAAAGATCTTTAACATTTAGAAAATAATTTCTTATATGTTGATGATAAATCCCTTATTACTGCTTATTATGAAGATTTAAATAAAACTTGATGCTTTAAGAATTAAAGTGATTTCAAAATATTTACTCTTACTGAATTTCTTTATGATTTCAATAATTAAGATCTTTATTTATAAAAATAAATTTCTTCACAATCCTTGAATTTTCAATTTTTG